>VCAZ01000079.1:615000-647500 GCA_005784505.1 Bagarius yarrelli | reverse complement strand
CCCCCTTTAACACTCACACATTGTACCTCATCCGCACATTAACACACCCTTCAGCAGTCCGACATGCTGTAACACAGCCATCCCGCAGCGTTATGGGATGTGTGTTAACGAGCTTTCTAGAACCCTGATTACTGATCCTAGAAGAGGCGCTATACAGGACAGAAAGCGTGTGGACATTCCCATAATATCACTATTTTAAATGATGTGTTTTGTGTTAAATAAATCGTTTATTAATACAAACTATAAATCCAAAAGTAATAAAGTCTCTGTTACCCGTCGAGGTTTGACTTTGTCCTGGATGTCATATTGACCGATTCCTTTGTAGCTGATTCCGAGCCACCACGGCATTCCCTGCTTATCCTGAAAAGATGACAAAATACAAAGACTTTTTAATATATTCCAGTAACTATAATGACAATAAAAACTTAAAATGCATATCCGACTTTATTTGTCTGTCTGTCTGTATCCACCTGTCTGTCAGAGTTTCTTTGTGTTTGTGTCTGTCTCTTTCTGGTCTGTTTGTGTGTCTGTGTATCTGTCTGTTTTTTTTGTCTGTCTGTCTGTGTATTTATCTGCCTCTCTATGTGTCTTTTTGGTCTATCTGTGCATCTGTCTGTCTCTCAGTTTGTCTTCCTGGTCTGTCTGTGTGTCATTCTGATCTTTCTGTGTGTCATTCTGATCTGTCTGTCTGTGTGTCTTTCTAATCTGTCTGTGTATCTATCTGTCTCTCTCTGTGTGTCTTTCTGATCTGTCTGTGTATCTGTCTGTCTCTCTGTGTGTCTTTCTGATCTGTCTGTTTATCTGTCTGTTTCACTGTGTCTTCTTCTGGTCTGCCTGTGTATCTGTCTGTCTTTCTGTGTATCTTTCTGGTCTGCCTGTGTATCTGTCTGTCTCTCTGTGCGTCTTTCTGGGCTGTCTGTGTATCTGTCTCTGATTCTGTGACTTTTCGCTCTGCCTGTGTATCTGTCTCTTCTTTTTAATCTTCCTGCTTGTAATGTCTGTCTTTGTCTTTTTGTCTGTTATCCACCTGTATGTCTCTCTGTACTTTTCATGCCCTGTTTATACTGAAAATAGTACCAAATTCAAATGCATGTTTATATGTACGTCCCCTCACTGTCTTTCTTTATTACCTTCACTTCATAATAGTGGACTCCGTACGTAGGCAGTGACTCCACCAGCGTTAAATACCTGTAACACACGGCAGCCGAGAGTCCGAGTTCACAACCAGCAGCTGTGTTTATTTAAGCACTTGACCATTAGATAAACCCCACGGCATTGTGGGCCATAGATTATTTCACAGTAATCAAAGATTATGAACACATTCTAAATGCATACGGTAAGCAGGGTAAAAGCTTCCAGTTATACAGATTTAATGAGATAAAGTGCACTCTAGGGATCGCTGTACATATGAAGAAACACTTAAAAGGATTCATGATAAAATTTTTAAGAAGTAAAGATGTAAGAAAATTTAATAAAGTGCCTCAAAGCCTTCCCAACATGTGAAAAAATGTGATTATATGCCCTATAGGCTTCCCCAAATTTTGAGAAAATGTAATCAAGCACCCTAAACTCCTCCAGATGTGTGAAAATGCTCAAAAGCCTCCTTCACATATGAGAAAATGGATGAAGTGCCCTAATAGCTGTCTGAAATGTAATACAATGTGATGGCATGCCTTATAGGCTTCCCTAGATGTGAGAAAATGTGATGATGTGTCCTATAGGCTCCTCCAGATACAAGAAATGTATGTATATGATGGAATTTAATATAGGCTCCTCTAATGTGAGAAAATGTGCTGAATGTTCTATAGGCTTCTCCAAACATGAGAAAACATGATGTCATGCCTTATAGGCTCCTTTAGATGTGAGAAAATGTCCTAAAGACTCCTCCAGATGTGAGAAAATGTAATAAAATGCAAAAAGCAGGGTTGGGCAATCTTGGTCCTGAGTTTAGCTTTAACCCTAATCAAACACACCTGAATCAACTAATCAAGATCTTGATAGGTATATTTGAATCTTACAGGTAGGTGTGTTGGAGCTAAACTCTGCAGAACACCAGTCTTTCATGACTGAGATTGCCTATCCCTGCTGGGTAAAGTGAAAGTGGAAGTGGAATAGGACGAAGTGCCCTAAAGCCTCCCCCACATGTAGGAAAGTGTGATGATGTGCCCCAGCGACGTCTCCAGATGTAAGAAAATGTGAAAAAATGCTCTAAAGCCTGCTCCATGTGTAAGAAAACAGGATAAAGTGCTCTAAAGCCTGGCCCACATGTGAGCAAATGTGATGGCATGCCCTATAGGCTCCTCCAGATGTGAAAAAATACAACAAAGTCCTTTTACTGTATGAAATAAGGGATTTAGTGCCCTAAAGGCTACTGAAGTTGTAAAAAAAAAAAAGTGATAAAGTGCCTCATCGCTCCCACGTGCCCTGTAGGTGTAACTGTACTGTAGCTAATCTGCTTACATGCCTTATTTTAAATGATACGCTTTAATTATGGTTTCGTACATGATGGATGTGTGTGTGTGTGTGTGTGTGTGTATACTTACTGTACGATAGCTTGTCCTCTCGACACACCCTTCAGCAGCTTATACTGCTCAATCACTTTCTCTTCACTGCACAGAGACACAGACATAGTGACAGATTACCAATAGATGAATGTCCTTATGCTGCAGAGGAATGTAACCATCTCTCTCTTTCTCTCTCTCTCTCTCACACACACATGCACACACACACACACACATGCACACACTTGTTCCTTGCAGCACGTCAGCAGAAATATTCCTTAATTCATCTCCACTCACTGAGCCGGAGATCCACTCTATGGCCATATTAAAGCAATATAAAATGTCGACCAGAAACACAGTATGAAGAAAATTTTAATAAGAAATGTCGAATGTAAATTTTTGTGCCTTATTAAATAGATAAGGCACAAATTATATTAAATAATTATGTTTTATTCGTTTATTATAAGTAATAAAATTGTGTTTCAGTATCTGCTATAAGGATTTAAAAAAATGATTTCTTTTTTGTCTGTTTTAAATAAAGGTGTTGGCCAACATTAATGACACAAATTATGTCTTTTTTTTATATATGATATCATGGCAAAAATCTGCGAATATCACGTGCTAAAGGACGTTACAGTCATATTTTGTTTAAATATATGATATTTCAGAAGGTGTTTGATTATGATGGAGACAAGTTGAAGCAAGGGTGCCAAAACTTTTGTCCTACATGATAACAAGTAAACTCAGTAAAGTATTAATGGCAACTGATGTTAATAAAGGTGTGGGTGCCAATATTTTTGTGTTAGGTGTTTTGGGACTGCAGACTCTATATATATATTTTTTTTATATTTGTTGATGATGATGATGATGATGATGATTTGTGATGCTGTTAGTACCAATACGCCAGAGACGGATGCTCCTTCAGCACTTTTGTTGGCAGGGTTGGAAGTTTCTTTAAATCCTCTCTGGTGGCCTCATCACTGAAATCAGACAGTAGTTATTTAATCAACAGTAAAACATTAAAACTCTGGTTTCCAAACTTTTTTTATTCTGCGCAGGGCCGCATTAAAGGCAGGATAAGGAGATTTAGTTAAAAAACATTTATTGTTCTGCTGGTTAAAAGTGTCTCTGCATCTCGGTATCACTTATTAACTTAATTGGTCTGAAGGTATTTATATGTATTTATATACTCTGTGGAAGGAGTAGGACCAAAAAAAAACCTCTAAACATTATGAAAAGCTTACCTACATGCCTGTTATCATACTTAAATGCATGTCCTGTTTGCCTAAACAGGATACATAATCAGACAGGGTTGCCAGATTGAAAATTATTCCATACATTTGGGTGGTCTTAAATTTGATTGTGCAGGTACAAGATTTTGGATCACTTTGGCGATTTTCTACATGTATCCATCCATCCATCCATCCATCTATCCATTCATCCATCCATCCATCCATCCATCCATCCATCCATCCATCCATCCATCCATCCATCCATCCATCCATCCATCCATCCATCCATCCATCCATCCATCCATCAATTGTCTTTACCCGCTTATTCCTAATCAGGATCACAGGGATCTGCTGGAGTTTATCCCAGCCATCACATACAGGGCCATATACAGACAAACCGCCACACACACACACACACTTACACTTACACTCACTCCTATGGGCAATTTAGAATCAGTAATCGATCTAACATACATGTTTTTGGACTGTGGGAGGAAACCAGAGAACCCGGAGTAAACACACACAAGCACAGGGGACAACGTTGAAAGTTGGTGGGACTCTATTGCTGAAATTTCCTAGTTGTAATAAACAGTGTGGCTGATTGTTGCTTAACTTATGTATTTATAATGCCAAAGATAAAATAACAAACGCACTAGATCATTATTATCACTATGGTAATTATTATTAGTAGTAAAAAATTCTGAGAATTCAGAGAGAAATTATTAATAATGCAAACAAAACAAAACGCTGATTTGTTTGTGAGTTGGAGCCGATGTAGATTGTACAATTTGTAATGGAAATTATTCCGGCAAAATAAAAACTATGGCAATTTTTTAAGATCGTGTGAATGTAGAACGTAATTCTGGTGGATGAAGGGCCCCATCAAGGGGTAAAGCTAAGGGGCTCCTTGCAATCTTAATGCACCTCTGCTAACAGGTTTTCAAAACGACTACCACAATCAGTGTTAGATTATTTTCTTACCTTGTATAATCCCCTTTAGCTTCCTGTAAAATTAAAATAATAGTTTTTATTCAGTGCTTAAAAAAAGAAAGCAGGTAGAGAGTGTTCAGGCTGTGTGTTTCGTACCTGCAGAGCATGAGCAGCTAATTTAAAAACCATTTGACTCTCCAGCTCGATGTCACCCTGTGGATTAAAAAACACCACCATGCATTTCAGACAATTATATTTATTACTATTTTAATTTTTAAAAGTAGTTCAGTCATAGAAGCACCTAAAAACTGCAAAAGTGCCCTCCAGGGTATCCTGATGCTAAAATAGAAATTATAAACTGCCTTTTTTGTGGCAGCAGATGCCATGGTCTGTTACGTTTCCTTTAATGAGAAAGTGTCTTATAAGATTCCTCTGTTAGTGAAGAATTATAATGTCCTAAGTGGACATAATGTAATTAAGTGCCCTATAAGTTATATATAATAAGATTACTTGCCCTATTGGCATTCCTGCATATCAGAAAATCATACGAAACGCTCTATAGGGGTCAGGTGATATAATCATATGTTTTAAAGTCTGCCCGATAGATAAAAGAAGTGCCCTACAGGTGCTTCTAATGTGATCACATGCACCACAGGCTGACTTGCATGTATAGCAAGAAAATGAAGTGCCCTATAGGTGCTAATTAATATGATCACATGCTCCAACTCACCTTTATGTGACAAAAGGAAATAACATGCCTGTAAGTGCTAGCTAATTGAATTGAAGAAGGCAATAAAGTGCCGTATAAATACTATGCAATCTGATCACATGCCCCTAATCTCACCTAAAGGCAATAAGGGATCCTGAAAGTGCTAGCTAATGGAATTACATGGCCTACAGACTTGGTTGAAATGAAAATAAAGTACCCTATAGGAGCTACGTAAAGTAATCACATCCTTGTAGACATGCCTACATATAGCAAGGAGAAATAAGGTGCCATAAAGCTGCGATTACCTTAATCACATGCCTTATAGGTTTGCCTACATGTGTGTATATAAGATGGCATATTCTAGAACTGCAGGAAAATGTATCCTTTAAGGTATGAAAAACAGGTTAATGCCCTCAAGGTACTTTTTTCCCTTCAGTCTTCCATTTAAACATTTCTGTATGAAACTGTATTGGTTCGAAAGCATGCAGGGACGGGGTGATGTGAAATGTAAAGGACGTACATTATAGATGCCGGTTTTAGCGTTAAGGAAGAACAGCTCCACGGTGGTGTGCTCTTTCAGCAGAGATATGGACTCGATGTAAAACCTGTGAGGCATAAAAAAGCACGTTCACATTTCATTAAAAACCAATAAGGCTCTGAGGACAGGCGCGCCGAGGTCATTTATCAGCGATGAGCTCTCGTGAGCTCGGGTTCTATCGAGAATTATGTTTTTGAGAGACAAACAAACAAAAAAACACACTGAATTGTCTTGTTTTTATAATAGAAGAATAATTATTTAACACAGACACAAAGCCAGTATTACCCAAGTACCCTCTCTGCTCGTTTTTTGTTGAATGATTTCCTTTCAAACTGCAGCTATGTTGACAGCTTGATTTTGATTGGTCAGGAGGTGTTAAATAGCGTTAATGATTTTTTAATGCTGTAAATCATTGATGTAATTAGATTGATTTATTCATGAATGAAGTCTCTAGTCTCAGCACCACCAGAATGTCCCGTCTGCCATTACAAAAATGAGCAACGCTTTCTGACCAATCAGAATCCAGAATTTGACACTGCATCCATATAATTTGTTTGATCAGTAATAAAATAGTTATTTTATAAACCAGTCTAAAATTCATTGAGATGATATTAAACAACATAACATAAAGAAATGAAAGTTAATTAAAAAACTAGAACTGAGTACAAACCTAACCAGGAAGTTGAGGGCGATTGGTCCGGTCTTCTTAAAAAAGTCATGTTCTAATACTCTTCGATCCAACTGCAGCCATCTACACTGACCGCTGGAAAAGCAAGGGATTGTGGGAAATGATGGATATACTGACCGTACCATTTACAACCCATACAATAAGATCATTCTGGTTGTTTATGTACAAAATTAAACGTTTTCTCAGTGTTACAGACAAAACAAAGATAAAATGTTTAAATGTAACAATTTAATATTATAGCTATAGCTTATAGGTCAAATGAAGCACATGTTAATAGATTTATTACAGTCAATAGTAAAGGGGTTTATTGTCCACAATTATGTTAAAAACAATTAGCAACATTAGCTAGCCATTTCCATCCCATAATAGTTGATATTTTTTTATTATTTTACTGTTAATTATAATAATTATTCTATTTTTAGCTCAGCTTTCTCACACTCGAGTCTGTATACTGTATTTTGCTTGCTTACGTGTCATCGACGAACGTGAAGCCGAAGTACTCTTTCTCTTTCAGGTTGAAGTGAGACGAGACTAAATCCAGAAGCTCACGGGACAACAGCTTCGGCTACAGATTAACAAACAACAACGACTTTGGTATGTCACAACATTTGTGCTGCAAATGGTTAAGGCTTTGGGTTGTTGATTGGAGGATCAGCCTTAGCACTGCTATGCTGACACAGTTGGGCCCTTAAGCAAGGCCCTTAACCTTTTTCTGCTCCAGAGACAAAGAATCATGGCTGACCCTTTGACAACAACTTCCTGAGCTGAAATATACTGAGGAAGTAATTTCACACTGCGATGTAATGTAAAATGTGACAAATTCTGTTTTATTCTGTTTTATCTTATCTTATCTTATCTTATCTTATCTTATCTTATCTTATCTTATCATGTTTTCTATTCTATTCCATCTTATCTTATCTTATGTTATCTTATCTCGTTTTGTCTTGTGTAGTCTTGTCTTATTCTATTATACCCTTTCCTACCTCTATTCTATCTTATCTTATCTTATCTTATCTTATCTTATCTTATCTTATCTTATATCTTATCCTGTCCTGTCCTGTCCTGTCCTGTCCTGTCCTGTCTTATTTTATCTTATTCTATTCTATTGCTATCTTATCTTTTCTTCTCTTCTCTTATTCTATTCTATTCTATTCTATTCTATTCTATTCTATTCTATTCTATTCTATTCTATTCTATTCTATTCTTTCTATCTATCTTATCTTATCTTATCTTATCTTATCTTGTGTAGTCTTGTCTTGTCTTATTTTATCTTATCTTGTGTAGTCTTGTCTTGTCTTATTTTATCTTATTCTATTCTATTGCTATCTTATGTTATCTTCTCTTATCTTATTCTACCATTTTCTATTCTATTCTATTCTATTCTATTCTATTCTATTCTATTCTATTCATGTTCTCTTCTAGTCTATTTTCTTCTGGTCAATGTGTTCCCTGTTCTGAAACAGGGATCTAATTGTTGAAATGTTGTTTTCTCTTTGGCTTGATTTCACAGTCATGCGGCAAAATATTAAATTGTACCAAAATGTCAACATGACCTTATTTTTAAATTACTATTAAATACTGTAAAACCTCAGCACAAATCTATCAGACCTTTTCAACCAACATTTATCCTGCACATTATTAAATAGCATTAGCTAACAAAACACGCTACATTAGCATGCTACTTGATGCAGTTCCCATCATGCATTGCTATTTCATCCTGTTGGTTTCATTGGGTTTCCATCACAAGTGAACTGCTCCAGTGATCAGTTTTTCTGGATCTGAACATGGTTTCTGTGTTTATGTACGGTATGTACAAGTAAACTCTTTAAACCATCAAATGTTTTTAACAACAAAGCTTAAAAATTTTTTATATTACATTTTTAACCCTGTTTATTTAAAGACGTCTTAAGTGTCCACTTTTAAGTCTAATAATACTCTTTGTATTAAATAAATGAAATATGTACATTTAGAGAATTTGGCAGACTTTCTTATTCAACCAAAATTACATAAAAAAGTGACCCTGGACTAAAACTTACAACCTTCTGATCACCAGTCCAACACCTTATCTACTAATCTGTAAACAGATTCTAACAAGTAGCTTGTTAGTGAAATTGTGAAGCATCGCATTTAATTCTGTAATTAAAATAAAAAAGTCTTTGGCGTGATTTTTGAGTCCTACCTGAACCAGCAGCTCTAGTTTTCTGTTGTCCAGAAGCTGAACTTGGCACATGCGTCCTTCTGTCATCTGCAAGAGGGAAAAAAAGAAAGCCTGAAATAAGATGATCTCATTCTAAAAACACGGGTGCCAAAACTTTACACATGTTTTCATACCATTTTATCAAGTGGACACGGATATACTGGGGAAGTGGTAGCTCAGTGGTTCAAGTTATTGGATTACACAGACAAGTTGGGTGTTTAATTCCCAGGACCACCGAGCTGCCACTGGTGAGGGCCCCCTGAGCATTTAGGTAAATGAAATAGGAAAGGTAACGAAGCTGATTTAACTATCAATAAGTGTTTTATTTAGGCAGCACTGTGACTTAGTAATCATCACTGTTGCCTCAAGGGCTCAGGTTCGTATCCCCTGCAGGGGTCTTTCTGTGTGGAGTTTACATGTTCTACCTGTCCAAAGTGACCCCAATGACAGCTGGGAAAGACTCCAGCAGAACCCCGTGACCTTGATTAGGAATAAGCGGATATAGACAATGGATGGAGGGATGGAAATATTTATTCTTAATACATAACAGCATTTCATCATTTTTATACATTTAGGAATGATATGATTTACTTTTTCCAGCGTCCGTTTATGGTAATTATAACAGCTGGAAACATCTGGTTATTCACTCTTTAAGTTATAACACAAAAAAAAAACAACTCGTCATCTTACAGCCTTCTTAACGACTTCCAGTAACATAAGCGACATCATGTGGGCGTGTCGTTAAATTCCAACTTTACCGCACTGGACAAATTTACTTTTTACATTTCTAACATTTGGCAGACGCATTTTATTCTATTCTATTCTATTCTATTCTATTCTATTCTATTCTATTCTATTCTATTCTATTCTATGCCATTCTGTTCTCTTCTGTTCTCTTCTGTTCTTTTCTAGTCTATTCAGTCTAGTCTAGTCTAGTCTATCCAGAGCAACTTACTTTTATCAGGGTAAAGGGCCTTGCTCTGGGGCCCAGCCTAATAGTTTTGGAAATTGCACCCACGATATACCGAGCACCATTCCAAGACCTCAACCACTCAGCTACCACTTCCTTTTAAGCCCACGACCACTGGGATGAACTGGAACACTGACTTTTTTTGGGAAATGTCATACTGTGTCAGAAACCAGACCAACGGATACTTAATTAAAGCCATAGCATAGCATAGCATCATAAAACTAACTTTTAACTTTGACATAATAAATCCTGACTACTCGACATATTTTTTGAGGATAAACAGCTGGTAAACTGATTATAATCTACATCAACTATTATACACGAAATGCCCTCTGACTGTACCTGATACACCTGACGCAGGTAAGAGCAGGTGTGCATGCACGGCATCATGGTCCGCATGTAGCATTTTCTTATTACCCAAAGCAAAATGTCCAGAAGAAAATGGCCGCTACGGGAAAGTAGAGTCTCCATGTGTCTTACTAAAGTCCACGCCATGATGTTTCCATAAATCCGAAAATTAAAAGACTTCAAAAATATCCGCCAGAACAGTTAGCTTCATATGTAGTGTTAAACAGCAGCACAACAACACACCAGAATACTCCCCTTCAAAGAGGTGCAAAGTGTGTGTGTGCGTGCGTGAGTGTGTGTGTGTGTGTGTGTCTGATGAGATAAGCAGTGAGAGAGAGAGAGAGAGAAAGAGAGTGTGTATGGGAAGGCTTGGAGGATTTTAGAAGAAAAGTCTGAGGTTTGTAAAGCCACATTCTACACACACACACACACACACACACACACACATGCACACACTGCTACTTCATGATTCCAAAAACAGTCAGTGCTTCACCACAAAGTCCTCGGTGAACTGTCCACGTGTCCACACTGAGCTTTAAAAAGCTGCTGCTGTGTCCTTAAAAGCATTTCGAACTTTGGATAAAACCATCTGGTGTTATTTACGGTTAACACTCTGTTCGATAGGTATGTGTGCTGGCATCTGAATGAGTGTATTATAGACAGGAGTGGCAACCCATGTTCTTTAAATTCCTTTTTCCCGCTTGTTTGCCAGCTATCCCTACTCCACCCACTGATGATTACCTGGATCAGGTTGTGTTCAAGTCAATCAGAAACAGTTTCTTGGATTGACTAAACACACACCTGATAATACAATGAGTCTAAAAGGAGATTAAGTTGGATTTCAGGTCGTAAGTTTCTAAACATCATCATGTTTTTCTGTAAAGGATCTGTGCAGGTGTAGATACATCCCAACCAAACACAAAGCACACCTGCTAGAATCCAGTGCGCTTGCTAAAGTCAGACTCAAGCTGGGTTTACAATCACATCACAACAGTACCTACTGCGTCTGATTCAGTACCTACTGCGTCTGATTCAGTACCTACTCTTCTGATTCTTACCTACCTACTGCGTCTGATTCAGTACTTACTGCGTCTGATTCAGTACCTACTGCGTCTGATTCAGTACCTACTGCGTCTGATTCAGTACCTACTGCGTCTGATTCAGTACTTACTGCGTCTGATTCAGTACCTACTGCTTCTGATTCAGTACCTACTGACTGCTTCTGATTCAGTACCTACTGCTACGCTTCTGATCAGTACCTACTGCGTCTGATTCAGTACCTACTGCGTCTGATTCAGTACCTACTGCGTCTGATTCAGTACCTACTGCGTCTGATTCAGTACCTACTGCGTCTGATTCAGTACTGCTCTGACCTACTGCGCTTCTGATTCAGTACCTACTGCTTCTGATTCAGTACCTACTGCGTCTGATTCTACCTACTGCGTCTGATTCAGTACTGCTTCTGATTCAGTACCTACTGCTTCTGATTCAGTACTTACTGCTTCTGATTCAGTACCTACTGCTTCTGCGTCTGATCAGTACCTACTGCGTCTGATTCAGTACTTACTGCTCTGATTCAGTACCTACTGCTTCTGATTCAGTACCTACTGCTTCTGATTCAGTACTGTCTTCTACCTACTGATTCTACTGCGTCTGATTCAGTACCTACTGCGTCTGTTCAGTACCTACCTGCTTCTGATTCAGTACCTACTGCTACGCTTCTGATTCAGTACCTACTGCTGCTTCTGATTCATTCGTACCTACTGCGTCTGATTCAGTACCTACTGCTTCTGATTCAGTACCTACTGCTTCTGATTCAGTACCTACTGCTTCTGATTCAGTACCTACTGCGTCTGATTCAGTACCTACTGCGTCTGATTCAGTACCTACTGCGTCTGATTCAGTACTACCTACTGCTTCTGATTCAGTACCTACTGCTTCTGATTCAGTACTTACTGCGTTACTTCTGATTCAGTACCTACTGCGTCTGATTCAGTACTCCTACTGCGATTATTTCAGTATCTACTACATTTAATTCATCACCTACTGCGATTGATTCAGTACCTACTGCGTCTGATTCAGTCTACCTACTGCGTCTGATCAGTCTACTGCTTCTGCACCTACTGCTTCTGATTCAGTACCTACTCAGTACTGCGTCTGATTCAGTACCTACTGCTTCTGATTCAGTACTTACTGCGTCTGATTCAGTACCTACTGCTTCTGATTCAGTACCTACTGCGTCTGATTCAGTACCTACTGCTTCTGATTCAGTACTTACTGCGTCTGATTCAGTACCTACTGCAATTATTTCAGTATCTACTACTGCGATTATTATTTCAGTATCTACTACATTTAATTCATCACCTACTGCGATTGATTCAGTCAGTTATTCGTCCTACTGCGTATCTGATTCAGTACCTACTGCGTACTGATTCAGTCCTACTCTGATTCAGTACCTACTGCTTCTGATTCATCACCTACTGCTTCTGATTCAGTACCTACTGCTTCTGATTCAGTACCTACTGCTTCTGATTCAGTACCTACTGCGATTATTTCAGTATCTACTACATTTAGAGTCCTGATTCTGACTCAACCCTTAGTACTGAACACCTTTGGGATGAACTGGAACCCCGACTGAACCTCCACACTTTAACATCTGATCTCACTAATACTATCGCCACTGAATGATTAAAGTCCTCACAGCAACGCTCCAACTTTAACAAATAATAGAAAGTCTTCTCGGAAGAGTGAAGCAAATCTGGAACAATGTTAAACAAGCACATACAGGAGCGATCGTCAGGAGAGCACAAACATTTTTATAAGCTACGTCGCCTATAATGTCTAATTTAAATAGCTGCAGATTTAAAATAACATTGTTCTGAAATATAAACCGATGGCATGACGTTGAATCTTCCACACTAAAGCGAGAGAGATTTGTTCTCACTGTGATGTTATGTAGCATCTATAAAAGGACAGATCTGGCTCGGTTTCTGTTATCGCTGTTAGACACACTTATGAATAATTTATGAGAACGTGTCTCGGAAATGTAGATAAGCTAATCGCGTTACATCGACACATTACAACAGCCGCAAAGGTCAATCTTCTCTTATACATTTCAATTAACCGAAGAAATGTGAAGGGCAAAAGCATGTGGGTGTAAAGACCATAGCATACGACCAGATACATGATGTGTAACGTTTTTATTATAACTCTAAACGATTCATTGAAACCTTGTGCGGATGTTGGGCGGGGCTATGTTGAAAGAGACCACGCCCACCAGCCTAGAATGGTTTAATCGTAATATTGATTATCTTGCTTATATTAAACCATAAAAATCAATACATTTACAGCATTTGGCAGACGTCCTTATCCAGAGCGACTTAGATTTATCTTTTTAATACAACTGATGAATTGGGGGTTAAGGGCCTTGCTCAGGGGCCCAACAGTTGTGGCTTGGTGGAGCTGGGAATTAAACCCACAATATTTGGGTTGGTAGTCCAACACCTTAACCATGAGCCACCACTCTCTCTCTCACTGTCGAGCTACATATGCCACAACGGAGCTGCCAGTGATCCAGACCACCCCGGACCTGTCGGACCCTTCCCTGTGACCTGCTCCAGTTGATAATACATCTCCAGGGTGACCGAGGACGTCCCACTCCGCCATAAAGACGTTCAGCTGTTCTTTAAGGACTTATGATTTAAGTTGCTTACACACACGGTGTAACTACATAATTCCTGCTACCTGTTTTTTACCCAAATGAGGATGGGTTCTCTGTTGAGTCTGGTTCCTATCAAGGTTTCTTCCTATTCCGTCTCAGGGAGTTTTTCCTTGCCACCGTCGCCCCCAGCTTGCTCATCAGGGACAAACTGATTTCTGTCTCATTGTCATCTTATAATTTCTTCGATTTAGTAAAGCTGCTTTGTGACAATCACCATTGTAAAAAGCGCCAAACAAATAAAATTGAATTAAATTCCCCCAAATATATTTTTAAAAAGAAACTAGTCATCAAATCACATTGCTTTTATTTGATCAGTTAGATAAGGGGTAAAGACAGAGAGAGACAGATTTAAAAAGTTAAATCTGGTGTCCACCAAATATATATTCCACTCCTGCTATTTTCAACACCAGAGGCTGAGGAGATAAAAATCCGAGTGCGGAAGACTATAGAACTGTGAAGCTGATATATTTCTATCGATTTGTTGCCTTGGATGTAATTAAACACTAATAACACTCAGGAGCAGTTATCATTACATCAATAAACACTAGAACCTCCATGTCACTGTGATTCAGGACTGCAGTTCCTGTCTGCAATTCCACGGTGTCAAACTGGAACCTGGTCCATTCTCCCTAAAACCCGGTTCCTGCCTCTTGTGTAGGAGTTTTTATCCTCTTTTGTATCCCCGACACCAGTAGTTCCAACACCTCATACTTGTTTTTTGTTCTTGTTGCAGTTTATTTATATCCTCCCAGCACTGTGTATGACATACATGTTTCCTGAAGCGAGTACCAAGCAGTGGCTGCTGGGGCTAAAACATTTTTTGGGGTAAACTAGTATTAATGCAGGATTGTAAATAGGCGATGGTGATGATGTATCATTACTGCCAGCTAAAATATTGAAAATCACATCAGTAATTAAGTCATCAAGATTATCATTAAAATAATTCGCCTATTTATATCAATTAGATTCAGAGATGAAGCCTGTCATATTAATGGTGTCCACTAGAGGGAACCATAGGAAACGCAATAAAAGAAATGATTGCATTAACCTGAGCAGGAATGAGACTGATCGAGAACTGTCCAATCACATGAGTCCAATAATATTGAATTAAAAAAAAGTAGGAGGGTCAATTTGACACAAGCCAATTAGGGCACCCCTTAATTACTTGGCCTCCACTGATATCCTAAATTCTGACCTCTGACACCAACTTTTTAACAAGTTGGTACACACGCACACACACACACACACACAGAAAGATAGATAGATAGATAGATAGATAGATAGATAGATAGATAGATAGATAGATAGATAGATAGATAGATAGATAGATAGATAGATAGACACACGGTCAGACGAGTAGATAGATAGATAACAGATAGATAGATAGATAGATAGATAGATAGATAGATAGATAGATAGATAGATATACTGAGATGGATAGACAGACTGATAGTAAGACAGACAGCCAGACACACGGTCAGACAGACAGAGATAGATAGATAGATAGATAGATAGATAGATAGATAGATAGATAGATAGATAGACAAACTCACAGACATACTGAGATGGATAGACAGACAGACAGACGGATAGATAGATAGAGTGTTATACATTCAGCACATGTTCCAGTGAATGGCTCCTGCAGATGGACTGTAACTGGACTGTCTCTTATACTGTACAGTGTGTTGGACATTAAACTGTTCTCTGTTATTGACTACCACCTGATACTGTCTCAGACAGTGCACTCCTCTGTGTACCGTCGTCTCCACACCCATCAGAGCTGGATTTATAGAGACCACGTGTGTGTGTGTGTGTGTGTGTGTGAGTGTGTGTGTGTGTGAGTGAATTAGTCAGACTCTGAACATGATGGGTGATGAAAGCAAAGAGGACGAAAGAGGAAAGAGGATTCCAGTGGAGTGAACAGAGTGAGATCACAACCGAAATCCATACGCAACAGGACACGGTAACCACAACAGTACATCTGAAAACTCAGAAAAAACATAACATAAAAAAAGAAATCAAAAGACTTAACAAAAAAAACTCCTGAAGTGTTAATGACGTGAGGTCGACCTACAGGCTGCACAGCTTAAAGACCCTGCAAAGCAGTGAAGTTCATTATTTCTGTTTGCTATAATTTGTTTGATTTATAGTTTTGTGTTATTTTAACATGAAAGTGTAGTGCAGTGGTTAAGGCGTTGGACCGCTAATTGAATGATAGGGGCTTATTTCCTAGCACCACCAAGCTGTCACTGCTGGGCCCCTAAGTAGGGCCCTTAACCCTTAAATTGCTCAATTGTATAAAAGTGATAAATGTAAGTTGCTTTGAATAAAAGCGTTTGCCAAATGCTGTAAATGTTAATGTAACATTGTTATTCTGTTCTGCTGAAATAAACAAAATGACTCAAAAAAATCAAGTGGTAGTGCAGTGGTTAAGGCTTTGGACTACTACCTTGAAGCTACCACTGTTGGGCCTCTGAGCAAGGCCCTTAACCCTCAGTTGTGTAACAGAGAATAATGTAAGTCGCTCTGGATGACGACGTCTGCCAAACGCCAAACGCTCTCGAGATTGAAGCTTCCGAGTCAGTGAAATGATCCAAACGTTCCATCACTGTGCACCTGCCTCAACTGTAAAGCCCTAACAGGAAGCCAGTATTCTCCACACACACACACACACACACACACACACACACACTTAGCAAGCTTTGCATTTCCGGATTTTAGCCATGTAAATAGCAAGAAAACAAATGTTGTGTTCCCAAAGAGCATGTACTAAACACCTGGTATCCAAATGAGGGATGGAAATCGGCTTCCTGAGCCGAAGACCTCGTTTCCTCCACAGCAGAAACATTTAAGCTTGTTAACATGAGCCGTTTATTTCGACTGAACAATCGAACACAACAAACCTGTAAAAACGATCAGAAAATCGATTGTAAATGAAACTAATTCATTAAACAATCAGTAAACATTAACAACATCTACATCATATGTGAACAGTTGACGGTTAAGGACTTTAGCTGTCCTGGGAATCGAACCCATGAGCTCCTGTTCTTTAGTCCAACCTCTTAACCATCGAACTATCATTACCACTTAACATAAAAAAAACCAATTAAACACCAGATAAATTCATAAATCGAACTAACCACAGAACATCCCCCAGTGGGCGTGGCCTAGTAAGGTTACATGCTAGGTTACCCTGAACCTGCCCATAGATCTGTTCTGTGTGTTAGCGCTCAGGATTTGCCAGGATAGCTTTCACGCTCCATGCTGTTCTTGACTCTGTGGATATTTCATGCTTCCATACTATATACATTAGTATGCAAAGGTGAGTATTGTGTTCCAATCATTAGTATGCAAAGTATGCAGTACACGAAAAGTTCAGTTCCCAGATAAGCTACTATTACGGTTGCCAGCATTCAGTTTCTCTGCTAGCTTTCGCTTTCGCTTTTTTTTTTTTTGCTTTCACACACTAGTATAACATTTACCTATTCATGCAAGCTTTCGCATAGTAAACTAGCTTTTAGTCTTTAGCTTTTACTTTCTAGGCCAGCTTTCAGTTTCTATGCTAGCTTTTACTCTGTGGCTCTGTCTGAATACCAGATGCTTCTATACTATATACAGTAGCATGCAAAACTGAGTATGCAAAGGTGAGTAATATGTTCCAGTCATTAGTATGCAAAATACAGTACATGAAGTTCAGCTCTTAAATGAGCTACTACTACTACTAGGGTTGCCAGCTTTCAGTTTCTATGCTAGCTTTCGCTTTCTATTGTTTGCTTTCACACACTAGAATATCTTTATTCAAGCTAGTTTTTTGTATAGTAGACTAGCGTTCACGGTCTATGCTAACTTTTACTTTTAAAGCTTTCGCTAACATACAGAGAGAAAGCTAGCATTTAAATCTAGAATTTAAAAGCTAGCATAAAATGTGAAATCTAAACTGGAGAATGGAAGCTAGTATAGAAAATGAAAAGTAACCCAGTGAATAAAAGCTAGCTAGAAGAAGGAAAGACAGTTTTCAAACATCAGACTAGCTTTCTGTGCTAGCATTCCACACCAGCCTTTCCATTGCTAGATCATTTACTAGCTTTCTATTAGTTAGACTAGCTTTAACTCGATTTTTGTTTATTACATCAGCATTAATTCACTAAATAGTTTCATTTCAGTTGTTTGACTAGATTTCACTCTTTAGGCTAGTAAACACTGTTAGATAACATTATATTAGCGTTCTTTAGCTTTTACTGTCTTTATCTTTCATTGTCTATGCCAGCTTTCAGTATCTATGCTAGCTTTTACTTTATATTTTTGCTGTCACACACTAGTATAACTTGCTAGCTTGCTAATTCATGCTAGCTTGTGCATAGCAGACTAGCTTTCATGCTCTAGCTTTTGATTTTTATCCTAGCTTTTGATATTTTTGCCATCTTTAACACACTAAACTGTGCTAGCATTCACACATTAGCATTTTCTTTGCTAGGCTAGATCAT
Source organism: Bagarius yarrelli (assembly GCA_005784505.1). Lineage (NCBI taxonomy): Eukaryota > Metazoa > Chordata > Actinopteri > Siluriformes > Sisoridae > Bagarius > Bagarius yarrelli. The sequence continues at coordinate 629,182 of VCAZ01000079.1, read as the reverse complement.
TTACTTACTCGACTAGCTTTTTATTAGTTAGACAAGTTTTTACGTTCTTGGTTAGTTTTTGTTCATTACATGCGCATTCATTCACTGAATAGTTTTGTTTCAGTTGCTAGACTAGCCTTCACTCTTTAGGCTAGTAAACACTAGATTTCCAGAGCATAGATCGCTTGCTATTAGCTGTAATTTTCTGGATTTTTCTTGGCCAGGTTAGCTTTTAGATTTTGTATGCTTAGCGTAGCTGCCACAAAAAGAAAATCAATCATAAAACGGAGGAAGGGTGAGATTAAAGCTGGGAAATAGAAAAGCTTGAGAAGCAGTAGCGCTGTAACGCTTCACGGTGGGGTCAGATGAAGAGGGCAACTAAAGTAACAGGTGAATCCAATTACCATAGCAACAGGAAACCAGAACATTGCAGCCGTATAGGAAAAGTGGGGCAGTTACTGCGAATACAGGACAGTGTGTCAAATTTTTAGGGGTGTATAAATTTTCAGGCAAATCTGACACTTTCTTTTACTTAACAGTGATTTTGCTGTAGTCGCTGCAAAATAAATGTAAATATTTAAAAACATTTATAATTTGACGCTCGGTCCTGATATAGAAAATATTTCGTTTGAACATCATAAACTAATAACTAAATTTTACTTCTAGCAGTTTTTGTTTTTCTTTATCAGTTATATATACGATACTGATTGTGTGTGTGTGTTTTTTTTTTTTACTGTTTTTCTAAGCCACACCCCTTTTTAAATATGTATTATATGTATATTTTATATTCTAATTTACCAATTGTATTAATACGTTGTCTTTTGTTCTGCTTTGTTTTCTTACATTTACATTTATGGTTCTTGGCAGACGCCCTTTTCCAAACTAACATACATTTTTATCTTATTTATACAACTGAGGAATTGGGAGTTTAAGGGCCTTGCTCAGGGGCCCAACAATGGTAACTTAGTGGTGCTAAAAATCAAACCCACAACCTTCTGGCCTGCTAATTACATTAATTAAAATTTCCTTTTTAAAGCTCTAGCATTTGCACGCTGTCTGAGTATTGCCTCCATGGCGGGTGACAGAAATGCATTGCAGTGTTGGGAATGTAGAATCCAAACAGTTCAGGGTGACGTTGGTTTAGTTGTTAGCTGTTAAAATGCTTTCGATATCGAAGGCTACAACGTCCAACCTGTGGAAGCAGCTGCAGGTATGTAGCCTAGCCGTTCTTTATTTCCTAATAGCATATAGTTTTTGTCACAGAATTATAAACAGACTCCTTAGTTTCCAATGATATGTTGTTTGTTTTTGTATAATAAAAATTAACGGAGTAGATTAAGTCGATTTAGCTGCTATGTGGAAAAAATAAATCCACCGTTAGAACCTAAAAAGTAATCAAATGTAATAATTGGCTTTACTTTGATAAAGTAATTAATAAAGTTACACTACTTATTACATTTTATTTAATTTTAAAAAATTGTAATCGGTAATTTATTACATTTCCAACCCTAAACTTCCCAACACCGATTATTTCTGCTAACTGTATGTAAAATGCTAATATATCTGCAATAATGTAATATTTATTATAAAAAAATATTAATTATATCTATAACATATTACCTTTAAATCTTTATTACATTTATCATACTATTAAATAATAACATTAAAGCTCCTGTACTACACATCAAAGTAAAATTTGTAAAAAATTATACTAATATATATTTAATATTTTCAGATTTATTGTTTATTAATGCAAATAATGTATTAGTATGTGTTAATTTGTATATGTGTGGTTTGCTAATCATATCTCACTTTTAATAGATTTTATTTCACATTACTTTGGTTTTATTAAAGAAATAATAATAATAAAAGGTTTTTATTAAAGTAATTATTAAAATATATAACACTATATATTTATTAATAAGTACATTTTTTACTAATTCAAATAATTTAGATTAATATTAAGTTATATAAATGCACCAATGAGCCTTAATTAGACTCCCTAACCAGAGTGTTATATAATATAATTTACGATAAGCAAAATATGTAAATTTTTATTAGTATTTGTAATTAATCAGATATAAATAAAAATCCAAGTGCTTATAAAGAGTGTAATCAGGCTAGTCAGTCTCCAGCTCCACCTGTACAGCTGAAATCCCAGCTCATCCTAAAGCACAGACAAAAGGCGGTCCCGCCCTGGACTAATGAGATTATCATCGTCATTTTTACGAAGATTAAATTCTTCAACAATTAAAAATCTTTAGTTAAATAACAAGATTTTTTTTACCTTGCTTCTGGGCGTTTCCGTTTAATCCTGCAGCTTCTTCATGGAGGAGGAAGCCTGCATCCCTCCATCGGGGGAGAGAGGCGAGGAGAGAGCGAGAGAGAGAGAAAGAGAGAAAGCGAGAGGGAGAGAGAGAGAGAGAGATTACACCCCGCCTCCAGCCTCCATCTCCTCCCTGGCGACAAAGAGAGAGAGAGAGAGAGAGAGAGAGAGAAGGAGAAAGCGCTCTCAAACTGTACACTATAATTACTCACTGGTAGCACATTGCTGATCAAGAAGGGATGGCAAGAGGGGGCAGGGTGATGGACAGAGATGAGGAGAAACAAAGAGAAAGAGAGGCGGAGAGAGAGAGAGAGAGATTACTGCATGTATTGATCTTTAATAGCATAATGTTAGTAATAGGAAAAAAGAGGGGGATGAGGGGATAAGACAAATATTGAAGGATAAGGAAGGAGACGAAACAAAAGAAAGAGGAGGCTAAAGTGAGAGGCACAGTATGTGTTTGGACACTTCATTGATATCCCATAATAAATAAGAGGGAAGATAAAGAATGAAAATAGGAGGGAGGATGGGATGGAGTGTGTAGGAGAGAGACAGAGACTGGCAGGACCGGAGACTTCAATTATACGTATCACTGAGAATAAAAGAAGAGAGATGGAGAGAGAGATGGAGGGGGAGGGGCAGGAGACAAAGAGAAAGAAAGAGAGGCGAGTCTGTCTGCAGACTGGTAGGTGTGTCTGAGTGAGACACGAGGGTGTGTCTTTAAAAGGGAAGGTATCCAGGGAATATAGTAATAACAGGTGTGTGTGTGTGTGTGTGTGTGTGTGTGTGTGTGTGTGTGTTTAATTTGGCCAAGTCAAATGTTTTTACCAGGACACGAGGGTGTGTATTTTAAATCAGGTGGGTGTGGCCTAAAATGAACAGGTGGGTGTGTCATTAAATAAAACAGGTGGGTGTGTCTTTAGTAGAACAGGCGGGTGTGTCTTTAATTAGAACAGGTGGGTGTGCCTTTATTTAGAACAGGTGGGTGTGTCGTTAATTAGAGCAGATGGGTGTGTCTTTTAATAGAACAGGTGTTCGTGTCTTTAAATAGAACAGGTGGGTGTGTCTTGTATTAGAACAGGTAGGTGTGTCTTGTATTAGAACAGGTAGGTGTGTCTTTTATTAGAACAGGTGGGTGTGACTTTAATAGAACAGATGGGTGTGGCTTTTAATAGAAAGGTGGATGTGTTTTTAAATAGAACAGGTGGGTGTGTCTTTAAATTGAAAGGTGGGCGTGTCTTTAAACAGAACAGGCGGGTGTGTCTTTAGTAGAACAGGTGGGTGTGTCTTTAATTAGAACGGGTGGGTGTGTCTTTTACTAGATCTGTGGGTGTGTCTTAAGTGAAACCATTGTGTAAGAGGCATTATAGTCTCTTTCTTTCTTTTCTTTCTTTCTTTCTTTCTTTCTTTCTTTCTTTCTTTCTTTCTTTCTTTCTTTCTTTCCTTTTTTCTTTCTTTTTTTCAGCTCTCTGCATTCCTCAGGAAGTGCAGATCTAATGTATGAACAGTAAAGTGATAAATGAGTTTAGCTCATGGCAGCACATTACATTACATAATTAACTGAGTTAGCAGGCAGGATTTCCCAGACATCTCACAGTGGATTCCCTTCTTCTCAATCCTTCAGGTCGGCTAGGTGATAATAAAGGTGATTTCAACTGTATATATGGACTTAATACTGACTGTAGAACCCCAGGGGTCTATGTAGAACATTACAACAAGCCTCTGTAAGTTAAACAATAACATTAGCGTGTAACCCCAAATTATTAGTATTTTTTTTGTGTCATTTGTCACGTTAAAACTTTTTGTTCAGTGGTTCCTGCTACTATACTATATTATCCACCCTGGAGAACATACACAAAAAACGCTGCCTGCAAAGGGCGAGAGGCATAATCAAAGGTCCCTCTCACCCCAACCATGGACTGTTCACTCTTCTTCCATCAGGCAGACGCTACCGATGCCTCAGAGCCGCACAAACAGACTGAAAAACAGCTTATTTCCTGTGGTTGTTTCTGCACTGAACAGCTGATTATACAGTATTAATTACTACTGCACTGCCACTTCTGTACTTTGCACTACCTTATCATTATGCATCTTTGCACCATCTATAACTATCTATTGTTCAGCTCTATATTCTATCCATATACCTTCTGTACATTATTTACCCCCACCTCTGTAACTATCATCCCCATACCCTATTTATTACACTGCTATTTATTGTAAATAAGCCACTTATGCACTTCTGGTTAGATGCTAACTGCATGTACACGTACCTTGCAAAATGACAACAACTATATTATACTATACTATGCTATGCTATGCTATGCTATGCTATGCTATGCTATACTATACTATAATCTCCTACATTGTGAAAACCTTTTATAGGGTTCTACATAGAAACTTTAAGGGTTCCACACAGGCACATGTATATTTAGCATTATAATATCTATTAAAATACAGTAAATGCTGTTAAAGAATATTAAGAATTTTTTTATTCTCAATAATGTTATGGAACACCAACGAAGTCCCGTTATTACCAGAATTTAAGACAAGACTAACGGAAGATCTAATCCAAGAATAATCCAGGAAGTAAAAGGAAACGTGGTTGAGGAGGTGATGCTGAGTTTACTGAGCTACACTGACACCATGAGGGCATTAGAGAACATCAACACACACACAAACACACACACACCATTTTAAAATATCACTTTAAAATAGTGTGTGACACTTTATTATTATATAAATATAATAAGAGAGAAAATGACTATAGACAGAAAGACGACAAATAAAGTACTATACTACAGACGACAGATAAAGTACTATACTACAGACAACAGATAAAGTACTATACTACAGACAACAGATAAAGTACTATACTACAGACAACAGATAAGCACTTTACTATAGACAACTGATCAAGTACTAATATAGACCCACAGATGAAGTACTATACTATAGGACAACAGATAAAGTACTATACTACAGACAACAGATAAAGTTACTATACTACAGACAACAGATAAGCACTTTACTATAGACAACTGATACTACTAATATAGAACAGATAAAGTACTATACTACAGACAACAGATAAAGTACTATACTATATAGACAACAGATAAAGTACTATAATATAGACAACAGATAAAGTACTATAATATAGACAACAGATAAAGTTACTTAAATATAAACAACAATAAAGTACTATAATATAGACAATAGATGAAATACTATAATCTAGACAACAGATAAAGTACTGTAATATAGACAACAGATAAAGTCTGTAATATAACAAAGATAAAGTGCTATACTATAAACAGATAAAGTACTATATATAGACTAACATAAGTACTGGATATACACAGATAAAGTACTATAATATAGACAACAGACAAACTATATAAAAATACTATACTATAGACAACAGATAAAGTACTATAATATAGACAAACAGATGATAAAGTAATATACTATAAAGTACTATAATATAGACAACAGATAAAGTACGTATAATATAGACAACAGTACATAAATAGAATATAGACACATGAAGTAATATAGACAACAGATAAAGTACTATAATATAGACAACAGATAAAGTACTATAATATAGACAACAGATAAAAGTACTGTAATATAGACAACAGATAAGTACTATAATAAACGATAAATAGTACGTTTTTTTATATAGGACTAACAACAGATAACAGATCAAGTACTATATAGACACAGACTATAATATAAAAAGTACTGATAATAAGTATACAACAGATAAAGATATACTATAACAGAGACAACTACTATATATCGACAACAGAAAAGTACTATAAATACTATAATATAGACAACAGATGAAGTACATTTATAGACTATACTATAAGACAACAGATGAAGTACTATACTACAGACAACAGATAAAGTACTATAATATAGACAACACATAAAGTACTGTAATATAGACAAATGAAAAGTACTATAATATAGACAACAACAGATGAAGTACTTAATATAGACAACTACAGACAACAGATAAAGTAACTATACTATAGTACAAACAGATGAAGTGCTATAATACTATAGACAACAGATAAAGTACTAATATATAGACAACAGATAAGTACTATAATATAGACAACAGATAAAGTACTATAATATAGACAACATATAAAGATATAACAACGATAAGATAAGTACAGTTAGACAAATGAGTACTATAATATAGACAACAGATAAAGTACTGTAATATAGACAACAGATAAAGTGGACAACTAACTTATAGACAAACAGATAAAGTACTAATATAGACAACAGATGAAGTACTATAATATAGACAACAGATAAAGTACTATATAATATAGAAAACAGATAAAACTAATACATAGACAACAGATGAATCGTACTATAATATAGACAACAGATGATAGACTACTATACTATAGATAACAGATGAAGTACTGTAATATCGACAACAGATAAAGTACTATAATATAGACAACAGATAAAAGTACTGTAATAATAGACAACACATAAAGTACTATAATATAGACAACAGATAAAGTACTATACTATAGACAACAGATAAAGTACTATACTACAGACAACAGATAAAGTACTATAATATAGACAACAGATAAAGTACTATAATATAGACAACAGATAATAAAGTACTATAATATAGACAACATACAGTAACTAATATGACAACTATAAGTACTATAATATAGACATACAGATAAAGTACTGGTAATATAGACAACAGATAAAAGACAAAGCTATATATAGACACAGATAAAGTACTATACTATAGACAACAGATTACTATAATAAACACAGATAAAGTACTATAATATATACAACATAAAGTACTAATATAGACAACAGATGAAGTACTATAATATAGACAACAGATGAAGTAACTAACTATAGATAACAGTATAGTACGTTACATAGATAACAGATAAAGTACTATAATATAGACAACAGATAAAGTACTATAATATAGACAACAGATAAAGTACTATAATATAGACAACAGATAAAGTACTATACTATAGACAACAGATAAAGTACTATACTATAGACAACAGATAAAGTACTATAATATAGACAACAGATAAAGTACTGTAATTATCTATAGACAACAGATAAAGTACTATACTACAGACAACAGATAAAGTACTCAAGTACTAATAGACAAACTGATAAAGTACTATACTGAAATCACCAGACAACAGATAAAGTACTGTCCATATAGTACTACCTATACAACAGATAAAGTACTGTAATGAATACAGTTATATAGACAACAGATAAAGTACTATAATATAGACAACAGATAAAGTACTATAATATAGACAACAGATAAAGTACTATAATATAGACAACAGATAAAGTACTATAATATAGACAACAGATAAAGACATTTCTATGAATAACTAACTGAGCAATTAATGAATAATCAAATGTCTTCTGAAGAGAATGGGAGCAAAAGTCTGTAAATCATTAACAGTTCAGTTAAAGTGATAGTTTACCTGTGTACCTAACTTTGCATATATGTGTGTGTGTGTGTGTGTGTGTGTGCGTGTGTGTGTGTGTGTGTGTGTATGGGCTCAAGCACACTTTTATCAGTTACATCTCTCTTCTTTGTTTCATTCATCCGTCCATCCATCCATCTGAGTCAGTGAATAAATTGTTCATTGAGGAAACTGCCATTGAAATTCTATGTTTCTATTTTTATTACAAATTAAACTGTGCATTTGGACAATTCATAAATTTACATCCGATTAGGAGACACACAAAAGTGGAAACGCTGCCTATTTAATGAACTATTCTGTTATACAGACGCACTACTAGAACGTAGCTTAGAGCAACATGACAATCCTGAGATTAAAACACACTGCCGGAATATAAGGTACTGCTCAGATCCTTCGTTAAAGTTAATTTCACACGGGTAAACTGTAGAAATCGTGCTGCGAATGCTGAAATGATTTTTCATTTGATCCCTTTATCATTTCCATAGTTTTATTAAAATATTAACAATTAATCAATATTGACAATATGAGCAAAATTAGATGACTCAAATTCCCTACAAATACTCAGTATTTATTCAGGTGTTTTCTTACTTCACAAAGATTCGTTTTTTATCCTTTTATTGCTACAGTTGGGTTTGGGTGAATTTCTGTGTGTGATGCTCTGCAGGCCCCTGAGCGTTCTTTCGTTAAACTGATACGTAAGTTTGCGTTTTACTTTACAAATCTCTCCGGTACGCGAGTAGTTCCGCAAAGCACGCGCCATCTTCTGGTACGTCATGGTTTTGCGGTTGCCCTTGCGTTTTCCCCACATCTCTGCAAGCTTCTCTTTGTTCTGTGAGGAAAACTGGAACGTCCCGTTTGCTGACTGAACCCACCAGATGCAGCTGCGCATGTGAGGCGTCTGCAGCATCTCGTACAGGAACTGGAACAGACGTTCCTTCCTTTTACCTGCTGAAACACAAACACGCTATAAGGATTTCTGTAAAATTCTTAAAAATTACACACTTTTCATAAGGGACTGTATGAGCCTTCAGTATAAAATCACATTAAAATGATTGTTTAGACAGTTTGTGTTTTTCATGATTCATGTCCATCTTTACACCATTCTTCACAAGACACATTGATCTGCAGTTATTTTCTAACATGATTCATTTATCTACACATGATTTGCTTCATTTATCTTTGTCATTTTTCATTTGATTCATTTATGTCCATGGGTCCTCACATGATTTGATTTATTTATCTTCGTCATTCTTTATATAATTCATTTATGTTCATTATTCTTCCCATGATTTGATTCATTTATCTTCACATCATTCTTCTCATGAATTGGTTAATTCATCTCCATGTAATTCTACTTATGATGCGATTTCCTTATCTCTCTATGAAACTTTATTTAATTATTTATTTCCACATAATTCTACTCATGATTTGATTCATTCATCTCCACATCATTCCTCACATGAATCGATTCATTTATCTGCACATCATTTCTTTACATGATTTGAGTCATTTATTTCAACATCGTTCTTCTCTTGATTTGATTCCTTTATCTTCACATCATTCTTTTCATGATTCGATGCCTTTATCTTTCCTCACATAATTTAATTAATTTATCCACACATCATTCCTCACATAATTTAATTATTTATCCACAACATCATTCCTCAATGATTCGATTCTTTACTCCACTTCATTCCCTCACATTCGATTCCTTTATTCTCCACTTCATTCCTCACATGATTCGATTCCTTTATCTCCACTTCATTCCTCACATGATTCGATTCCTTTATCTCCACTTCATTCCTCACATGATTCGATTCCTTTATCTCCACTTCATTCCTCACATGATTCGATTCCTTTATCTCCACTTCATTCCTCTCATGATTCGATTCCTTTATCTCCACTTCATTCCTCACATGATTCGATTCCTTTATCTCCACTTCATTCCTCACATGATTCGATTCCTTTATCTCCACTTCATTCCTCACATGATTCGATTCCTTTATCTCCACTTCATTCTTCATCACATCGATTCGATTCCTTTATCTCCACTTCATTCCTCACATGATTCGATTCCTTTATCTCCACTTCATTCCTCACATGATTCGATTCCTTTATCTCCACTTCATTCCTCACATGAAACGATTCATTCATCTGTACGTCATTTCTCAAATGAATCGACTTTTTTATCCCCACATCATTCCTCACATCATTTTTTTTTTTAATTTCAAGCATATTTTTACAGAAATTATTTGTGGTTTTTCATATGATTCATATTTTGTACAAATGAGTTCCCACAATTTTTATTTTTACATTTTAAACAATTCTTTAATTTTTAAATAATTCCCTAATTTTTTTTGTACTTTTTACTAATTAATTTTACAGTCCATAAATGTTAACTTTGACTTATTTGTGATTAATTTTAAATAACAATTTAGTTATTTTCATATGTAATTTTTAAATTATTATTATTATTATTATTATTATTATTATTATTATTATCCTCTTCACATGAGTAGCTTATTCTTTATTATTTTTTGATTATTTATTTTTATTTTTTTTAAATTTATTGTTGATTGACACGTGACTGTTCTATTTCCCAGTCATGTACAAATTCAATGAATAACATTTCACACATGATCACAAACACATTATAAAGAAATAATTTCTTCTGTCTAAATTTTAGTCAGGTGGCATATTGACCGCTTTTAATTTAGTAAAGGAGACGGGGGAGGAGACTGACCTGAGAGGGAAGTGGTGTGTGAGTGTGAGGGTGGAGACGGAGGGAACTCCTGATATCCTGAACTGGAGGAGTGTGAATCAGTGTCACTGCAGGGAGGAAGCTCGAACCGACACTCACCTCTCTAAATCACACACACACACACACACACACACACACACACACACACACACACACACACACACACACACATACACACACACACACATTGAATAAAAAAACCCCCACATCATAATGCTTTTATAAATAAATTTTATAAATAAGTATCTAAGTAGTTACACCTTTGTGATTCTGTACATTTAAAGTGCACAGTATTGTGTGTGTGTGTGTGTGTGTGTGTGTGTGTGTAAATACATACCCATTCATTATAGCTTGGTAGATTGGTCCACACCTGCTGCTGTGGACTCGTTTCGCATGGGTTTTCTGTTCCCACTGTTCCACCGTACTGCCACTCGTAGGCAAACTGACCCGACCAGCTGTTTTCTGCAGGTTATTCCACCGGTTAGTGTGGGTTGCAAACCGCAGACAAACATTTAGTTTTTATTAGTTTTTATTTTGTGTTTTTTTTTTTTTTTTTACAAATACATTAATAATAACTAGACAAAAGATGTCTGTTTTGTTGAGTTCTTGTTTGTCACTGAGTGTCTTTGTCATGTCTCACTCCACAGGGGGAGTTAATATTTCTATAATAATCTAATATTTACCCCATTTTACCAGTTTCTTATTCACTTATTATTTATTGCCTTTATAAAACTGAGCAGGTAAGGGTTAAGGACCTTGCTCAGGGGCCCAGAAAATGGTAGATTGGTAGTCCAGGGATAATTATTGACTGCCTTTCGATCAGAAGTCAATATGAGGATATATAAAATATATTTTTTTAATTAATTATTTATATATATATTTTTGTTTTTCCATAATTTGCTGGCTTGACCTATGACATTAGACATTTTTTTAAACATACCCCAGCTTAGGAGGTTGGGGTCAGAGTGCAGGGTTAGGGTGGGATAGGGTGCCTTTAGAGCAGTGATCACCAAACTCGGTCCTGCAGAGTTCCAACTTGCGTCAACACACCTGTTATAAGGTTTTAAGTAAAGCTAGCAAGACCTTGATTAGCTAGTTCAGAAGTTTGATTAGGGCTGAAGCTAAACTCTGTAGGACTAAGTTGGGTGAGCCCTGCCCTAGAACAAGAAGGGTTTAGGGGCCTTGTTTAAGGGCCCAACAGTAGTAGCTTGTCAGTATTGAGGCTGCCAAAAACCTGAACCTGTTTGAGACACAGGCGTTTCCCCTCACTAACCTGCAATCAGACGTTCCTCCTCCGTCCGAGTCTGGAGGTTTGGTCTGGTCTGCTCTTTCAGATACTCGTCTATCACGTCCAGGTCCATTCCTCCAGCCGATGGGTCCTGAGGATGCAGTTCCTGCAGATAGTGTATCTGTGGGACCAATGAAGTGGATAACATGACTTTATTAAAAAAAAAAAAAATACGACACAAGCTTGCAAATTTTTCTTTACATTTACTGTAATTGGCAGATGCCCTTATATGGTCAAACTTACATTTATTTCACTTTTTAATGTCTGGCTCCTTTAGCCACCACTTCATTTAAACAATATGTAATTTTTAAACGAATATTTAATAAATATTAACTAATAACTAGTTGGGATTTACATAACCAAAAGCACAAAGATCTTAGTCAAAATCTCTCTCTCTCTCTCTCTTCTCTTCTCTCACTCCTCTCCTCTCGTCCTTCTCTCCTACTCTCCACCCCTCTCTCTCTCAGCTCTCTCTCTCTCTCGTTCTCTCTTTTTCTCTCTTTCGCTCCTCTTTCTCCCTCTCTCTGCTCTTCTCTTCTAAACCTCTCTCTTTGTCTTTCTCTCCTTCTCTCTCTCTCTCTCTCTCTTCTTTCTTTCTCTTTCTCTCTCTTCTTTCTTCTCGCTCTCTCTTCTCTTTCTTTCTCTCTCTCTCTCTCGCTCACTCTCTCTCTCTCTCTCTTCTCTCTCTCTTTCTTTCTCTCTCTCTCTCTCTCTCTCTCTCTCTCTCTCTCTCTCTCCTCTCTTTCTAAGCTCTCTCTTCTTATCTCTCTTATCTTCTTCTCTTCGGTACTCTCTCTTCTTCCTCTTGCCTCTTCTCTCTCTTTTTTCTTGTCTCTTTGTCTCTCCTCTCTCTCTGTCTCTTTTCTCCCTCTCTTTTTTTCTTTCTTTCTTTCTTTACTCTCTCTCTCTCTTTTTCCGTCTTTTTATTCTGTCTTTTTTTTCTTTCTCTCTGTCTGTCTTTCTTCAAGATGAAATCGTGAAGCCTTGTTGTACATTATTTGATGTAACTATGTGATTGTAGTTGCATGGTATGTGTGTGTGTGTGTGTGTGTGTTTCGTGATTAATTCTCCTTATTAATTAAACACAATTTTAAATAAGTGGGTAACGAGGGAAAAGTGAAACGTCTTTACGGGAGAGACATATTTGCATTTGTACGCACACACAAACACACACACGCACACACACACACACAGCAGCCTTCATTTGCATTACAGAAAAAAATGATTTGGAAATCTATGTGTGTCATTTGCTTTGTAAATACTGAGTGTGTGTGAAGGCTTTGTTCACAGCCATCTTTACATCTACAGTGTTTCGGTGACAATAAGCACAAAATATGGACACACAGAGGTGTTATGTTAAACAGAGGTTCCAGTAAAGAACAACACTGTGTAGCCCAAAGTATTCGGACACCTGACCTTCACATTCATGTGTTTTGGGCTTCTAAAAAGGTTTTGTTCCACTAGTTTGGGTCATGTGACTGTGTGGATTTGATCATTCCGCTACAATAGTATTAATGAGATCAGACACTAATGTTGTTAATCTGAGGAAGTCTGGGGTTCAGTCAAGGTCCCAATTCATCCCAAAGGTGTTCAGTATTAAGGGTTGAGTCAGAATCAGGACTCCATGTTCTCCAATCAGAACACAGCATGTCTCCCTGGAGATCAGGGGGTTTGTGCACAGGGACATTGTCCTGCTGGAACACTTATTCTCTATGTTCCATAATAAGGAGCCAAAGCACAAAGTAAAGTTAACAAACGAACGAAGTTGAAGTGCAAAAGGGTTAAAATGGTCTAATCAGAGTTCAGATCTGAATCCTACTGTATTAAAAACATTTACGTTAAGGGCACTAGACATACACTGAAAGAGGCAATTTCAAGAAAAAGACTGTAGATTAATCCACATCTATGGCATTTGGCAGATTTATCCAGAGTTATATCTTGAAGTTATCTCTTCAGTACAATTGGGGGTTAAGGGCCTTGCTCAGGGGCCCAGCAGTGGAAACATATTGGTGCTGGGAATCGAACCCCAATTAGCAGTCCTTAACACCTTAACCACTAAGCTAACACAGGTAGGGTGTTTTGTACCTCGGTTATTATACATTTTTTCTTTTTTTTTTTTTCCTTTTTTTTACTAAACATATTCTAAAGCTGGACTTTTAAAAATTATTTTACTGACTCCTTTAAATCTACAGGTAAATTTTCATCAATTGCTCCAAAACCTTAAAATTATTTGCCTGTCGAGATAAAGCAAGAGGAATATTATTGCTTTTATATCACCTCGTAAAACATATTTTTTA
>VCAZ01000079.1:547500-610000 GCA_005784505.1 Bagarius yarrelli | reverse complement strand
TTTTAGTACAATACAATGCACAGTACAATAAAGTACAAAAATATTATAGTATAAATATAGAATAGTATAGTCTAATACAGTTTGTTATAGTATAGTAAAGTCAAGTAGAGTATTTCATTTAAATTTGCAGCATTTTGGCAGACGTGACTTACATTTATTTCATTTATACAATTGAGCAATTAGGGGTTAAGGGCCTTGCTCAGGGGCCCCAACAGTGGTATGATATGATAGTACAGTAGGGTTAGGGTTAAGGTTAAGGTTAGGGTTAGGGTTAGGGTTTAGCATAGAATGATCTATTATCCTACAGTCTAGTATAGTATAATATAGTATGTTTTAGCACAGTACAGTATAGTACAGTATATCATTGTGTAGTATATTATGGAATGGTCAGTATATAATTGTAATAGTAGAGTATATAATTGTATAAGTATTGAATAGTACATTGTATTAGTATAATTACTGTATAGTTTTCAGTAAAGTCTAGTCTAAAGTCTGGTACAGCTGAAGGTTTGTTTTGTTGAAAACCCCTCACCACTTTTTCATAATCAGTGGCATAAAATAATAAAGTAGATGAGATTTTTTTATCTTCAGGGCGTAAAAGTCTGATGGCCTTGGAACTCTTCACACCCGGAGAATTATAACTTTATGACTTTACTAGTTACTTGTCATACTTTACTGAAGCTACAATTTATTTCTCTTTACATAGAACACAGGGACTGTAAATCATACCGAGTCTGTGGGAACCATGTTAGCAGCTTCACATGAAGAAATCAACCTGTAGTATTTCCAGGTCTAAAATGCCCCCAGTGACACTTTTTATGAGCGCCAAAAACTACAATAACCTCTTAATTCATACAACGAAGTGACACTTCGCGGTCTGTGGTGCTATTAATGAATAAAAAGAAATAAAAAAAGGCAATAAGGATGGTATAAAAATCGATTTATAATTTGTATTTAAATGCAATTCCATGAAAATTTTCACATAAAGTTCTGCAGTTCCTTCACAGACATCACTGCAGAAAAGTCTGTCTGATCAGGGCATGTTCGGAAAACCCCTCAATGGGAGAGTGCGTGTGGCCGTTGTGTTAAGGATGACTCCTGCACCTGTTCACTAAGGGAGGAGTTTTGTGTGTGTGTGTGTGTGTGTGTGTGTGTGAGTTAAGTAGGCTTACACTGGATGAAGGTCTCTGCAAAAAACAAGATGATTATCAGGCGTACATGGTTATCAGCAGACCTGCCAGACTGGATCGAATAAACCACATGAAAGAGGCATGAAGATGTTTCTCGAGGACCCAACAGACATGTTTATTTTTAATACGCTGTTAGAAATGTAAAGAAAAAGAAATTCACCAAAAATAACTGTAAAACATGTCCAATATCCCACCCGGAAAGCGATGTTTATTTTTCCATTGGAAAAATATGATTTATGATTTTTTAGCCTGGTGCTGGGAATCAAACCCTGATCCTGCAATCAGCAGTCCAACACTTCAACCACTGAACTACCACTTTCCCCCCCTGTACTACCACCTCTATTACTAAAACCACTAGCATTACTATCACTAAACTTTATTATTCTAAACAGTTTTTTCTGTCCAAAGACGTGTCCCGTGGTGTTTACTGATAGAGTGAGTGATGCTATTGGCCGAGGCTGCGTGGTCACCGAACCGTTCCGTTTACTCAGCTTAGTGATGTCAGCACAGTGTGAGAAAACACAAGCTGAGGAATTCTAATCGGAGTGACTGTCTGTATTATTACCATGTTCTCCTAATTACTACAGTGTTATGAAGTGTTATTATTATTATACTTATGATGAAGATCTCGTGGTTTGGCTGTAGATCTTTACTTCTGTTTCTGTTTCACACTCGTTTTGTGATCCACTTTAATATTTAATTTCACTTAATTTAACATAATGTATGTAATGCTATTAAAAGGTACATTGGAGCAAATAATAAATAATAAATATATAAAAATATAGACAAAAATAACTATATATAAAAATAATTATAAACCTAAAAAAATACATAAATAAGGATAATTATAATAATAGTTGTTGTTATAAAAATAGTATTATTAATAAACGCTAATATAAAAAAAAATATATATAAGGTTTTTGATGTGTAAGTACATTTATAATAACTAATATTATTGTTATAATTTTAATATTATATTCTGTTTTTTTTGGAATATGATAATCAGAACAACAAGCTTTAATTCAATGTTTTAATGCTTTAACGACGTACACTGTAACAAGAATATATATAGTATATATATATATATATATATGTATATATATGTATATATATATATATAATATATATATAATATATATATATATATAAATATCGAAAAATAATAATTATAATCCTAAAAAAAAGTAAGCCTTATATGAATGGGGCTAAATACATAATCAATAATATAATAAAATTAATAAGGAGTAATTATTATAATTATATTAAATAGTTATTATTATTCATAATTATTGTTGTTGTTGTTGATAATAATGCTGCTAATAATTATTATAGGGTTTTTGTTGTTGTAGGTACATTAATAACAACTACATTATTATTAGTAGTATTATCATTTTAAGCATATGATAATCAGAGCAACAGACTTTTTCCTCTAAAAAAGACATTTTATAATTGAAATCTTTTGAAAATTTTAAACTGGTGTAACTTCACTATATAATTATTATTTAAACACTTTATAAAGCCAGAATCCTGTTTTTGGGGCTTTATATAAAACCATCACCTGATTCTACAAAAAAAATACAAGAAAATACAAAGACTTTGAATTGATGATCCTGACGATTCCTATGTTTTATTGGATGCTTTAATTCTAAGAGTAGAAATAAATCCTAATTTTACACATTTTAGAAATACAAGCTTAATGTCTAATAACCAGCAACATTAAAATGCCACTGTTGGGCCCCTGAGCGTGGCCCTTAACTGCTTATTTGGATAAAATAAAAAATAAGGTAAATGTACGTTGCTCTGTTTAAAGGCGTCTTCCAGACGCAAGAAATGTAAATGTGTAAAATAAAGGTGTGTGTGTATGTTGTTGGTAATTATCAGGTCGGGGTGGGGG
The DNA here is from genome assembly GCA_005784505.1 of Bagarius yarrelli. NCBI lineage: Eukaryota > Metazoa > Chordata > Actinopteri > Siluriformes > Sisoridae > Bagarius > Bagarius yarrelli. The sequence goes on along the minus strand of VCAZ01000079.1, from coordinate 606,916 downwards.
GTAATTTCAGTGTGGGGTGTAACTGCTGCTGTTTTATTCCGTTATTCCTTTAATCATTTATTCGTGTGTCAGAGTGAAATTAGCAGCAAACAACAACCCCCTTTTCTTCAGTTCTGTGGGCTGAAAGCAGTTAAGAGCCGCAATATGCAAATCCTTCCTCATAACTCTTACAGACACACAATCTGTTATGCTTTTGTTTCCCCGTGTGTGTGTGTGTGTGTGTGTGTGTGTGTGTGTGTGTGTGTCCAAGCCTCGAGTGGGTCACTGCATAATTCCAGGTGTGAGCCTTTACAGTTTTCAAGAAATCCTAACTGAATTTTTGTCTTTAAGCAAATGAGTTCAACACACGGGGAAACCCCAAAACACACACCCACACATCTACACGTACACACCCTTCCACCGTACAACACACACACACACACACACACACACACACACACACACACACACACAAACACACATCTGTTCTAAACAAGTGACTAAAAAAACGTATACGTAACTCTTCACCAATTCTCTTTCTCTCTGTCTCTCTCCTCTCTCTCTCTCTCTGTCTCTCTCTCTCTCTCTCGCTCTCTCTCTCTCTGTCTCTCTCTCTCTCTCTCTCTCTCTCTCTCTCTCTCTCTCTCTCTGCTCTCCCTCTCTCTCTCTGCTCCTCTCTCTCTCCTCTCTCTCTCTCTCTCTGGCTCTCTCTCTCTCTCTCTCTCTGTTCCTCTCTCTTCTCTCTTCTCTCTCTCTCTCCTCTCTCTCTCTCTCTCTCTCTCTCTGTCTCTGTTTCTCTCTTTTTGTATGTTACTTTCTCTCTCTCTTTCTCACACAACCCACATATTACACTATCTCTCTTTCTTTTTTTCTCTTTTCTCTCTTTTACACCACCTACATACACACAACACCCACACCATATAAACTATTCTTCGTCTTTTTTCCTTTCTTTTTCTCTCTCTCTCTCTCACACACACACACACACACACACACACTTACACACACACACGCACCAGCCCAAGTCTTAAGAGGGCCCTAAGCAGAATTTCATTTGAAGGCCCCTCAGCGCCACCAATAGGTTCGTTATTGTTAGTGCTTGTTCATATATATAGCCCTTGTCCTATAAATCTAACGCAAACATTAACAATTTTATTTGCTGTAGTTGTGTTGCTTACATCATACCAATGTTTTTACCCGTCTACCACTCCAATGTTTGACCACTTTACCATTTAAAGTCTTGCGGTACTGAGCAGCTATGCAATGTGGTGGACTTAAGAGTAGCTAATTGTTTAATATTATTTAGCCACTTAGTTTGCTTATGCCCTGGGCCGCTATGGATTGGATGATAATGGTGATAATTATGATAATGACAATCATAATAAAGATAATAAGGATAAGGATTATGAGGATAAAGCTGATGTTGATGGTGATGCTGATGATTATTATTATCATGATGAGGATAAGGATGATTAATGATAATAATAAGGATGATAATGAGGATGATGATGAGGATGATGAGGCTGATGATGGTGATGACGATGATGATAATGATGATGATAATAAGGATAAGGTTGATGAGGATAATAAAGGAGGATAAGGATTATGAGGATAAGGCTGATGTTGATGGTGATGATGATGATGATGATAATAATGAGGATGATTATCATGATGGGGATAAGGATGATTATAGGATAAGGATGATGATGATGATGATGATGATGGTGATGATGATGATGGTGATGATGATAAGGATGATGATGACTAAGGGTTCAGACACTCTGGGTTTTTTCCTGTGGGATTCGATTTTATGTGCTTCAATAAAATTCCTTAAACAAACAATCCCTGTTTTCCTTTTATTTACTACAGATTATAAAATACACCAAAATCTCAATCATATTGTTTTCCCAAGCTTACAAGATAAGATAAAGGAATACACACACACACACGCACAATAAAACTCATTGGAGTTGTGTGTTTTTAGACTCTGGTGTAATCTTTAAAAGCCTTTAAATTTAAACACATTTTAAAAAGGCATCATTTCCCCACTAGGTGGCACTAAATCACCCCAGATAGACGTAAGAATCTTCCTGATGATATCAATGAGCCGTAAAAAGTGTGTTCTGATCATCTAATAACTGAATGCAGTAAATAATAATAATAATAATAATATAATAATCAATAATAATAATTAACCTTTAGAAAGCTTTAACTTTAATATTTAGTAAGTTTTATATTACTTCCCCCCTCCCCTCTGCACATGTATATACATACTGTATATATGCAGTATAATATATATATATATTATACTGCAGTTACGATTACATGGCTCATCTCTGTTTAACAAGGACATTTTATTTATTATTTTATTTTATTATACATTTTATGTAGTTTTCCATTATTTATACTAACTAATATTCTTTTATTTACACCACCACCAATGCTACAGTTTGGGCTAAAATTAGCAGGTTTAAACATATTACATAATCTTGTTTTAAAACAGGTTACACCAAAATAAAATAATTGTATTTATAATCACATTTCAAACCTTAGAATCAGGTTTACATTACAGTAAATTGTGAAAGAAAAACCTAGAAAAAAAAATATGTGGTGCTGTTCATTTCACTGCCTCATGGTGGTGCTGTAAGACAGAGATCTGTAGCGCTATTCCATTTTTTTCTTTCTCTCTTTCGTATCGAGAACATCTTAGTAATATTAGTGTAAATATTAGTATATATATACACACACACATTAAGTATATATATATGTATGTATTTCTACACTTACATTTTAACATTAACATTAAGAAATGTCTCCAATGTGGGACGAATAACGGTATCTTATCTTATACCTTGTTTACAGCATTACTTTTTCTATTACTAAATAAATTTATACTGGTTTGTTAGATGACAAAATAAGAGAAACACAAACCTGTTGGAAAAAGAGGATTTTTTTATTTTGATATAAACTGCTAGTTGAAGTATTTAAGAAAGGACCAGCAGGAGAAAACAATACAAAAGGTAATTGTTCACCACTATACTTAGTTATACTTATAATTAGTATTTAAAAATAACCAGATATTTCGATTCGTGCTCCGATCGGATTTTTGTATGTAGCTGTAGCAATATCCGCTTTCCAGTGTGAACTGATCACAATCCTACACTATGAAAGCTCGTTTCCTGCCACTAGGTATGTAAGTCATAATTATAATAAGTAATAATGAGACTTACTCATAATCATGAAAAGGTTCTCGTAATGAATTGGATCATTATCACTGCACACCTCGACACGGTTTAGCTGTAATAAACAGACATTCAGTGTCACCAAGATGAGGATGGGTTTCATCTTGAGTCTGGTTCCTCTTAAGATTTCTTCCTTATTTCATCTCGGGGGTTTTTCCTTGCCACAGTCGCCACCGGTCATTAGGGAGAATGAACAATTCAATGATAATGTCTTAGGTTCTTATAATAATGAGAAACCTTATAATATATGATGTACATTTATCTATAGCCGCTCATTCTCTAATTCGGGGTCGCGGGGATCTGCTGGAGTCTATCCCAGCCATCTCTGAGAGGGCGACAGGTGGCCAGTCTATCACAGGGCCACACACACTCACACTCACTCCTATGGGCAATTTAGACTCACCAATTAACCTAACATACATTTTTTTTAGACTGTGGGAGGAAACCCGAAGTACCCGGATGTAAACTCCACACAGAAAGGCAGATGTGATGATATTGAAATAGTTATTGCCTTACATTTTCAGGTTCCTAAGATTATTTGTCAAAAAAAACAAACAAAAAAAAAAACACTTTAGGGTCTTTTTCAGACAGGAAGGGGCGGGACTGTGTGGGTGGTGGAGCCTTTCCAGACCAGAAAAATGTAAGCAGGAAAGCAAAAGTACAGCATGGCAAGATTGTAAAGAACTGTTTTTAATATGTTATTATTAATATTTATATATTATTATGATTATTATGATGATGATGATGATGATTATTATTATTATTAGTATTATTATTTTATTATAATGACGATCTGTTGGTTCAAAAAATCCAAATGGCACCTTTAATTGTTACCTAAGAATCATTAAAAAAAACCTGAAAGTGTGCATTGATAACTTCTTGTCGGAAAGGTTTAAGTTGATCAAGTTGAGCCTCAGGTTTCCTCGAATGATCCACCCAGAATGTTTTCAGGGAGAGATTAAAGGCAGCGATTTATCAGGGTTATTTATTGCTGTTTAAATCTCTCGTCCTGTTGCGGCTCAGCCTGAGTAATTTGGAGCCGATGGCGAGGGACTGAAAATAGCATCAAACAGAAGCGCTTGTCTTTCGTTTTCTTTTTCCCCATCTGCCCTGCAGGCTCTGGTGTGCACACACACACACACACACACACACACACTCTCTCTCACTTACACATACACACATTTTGTTGTACGGTGCAACACTATTTTATCCTGTCAGAGAGTTCTGGTTTAGGTTTCATGCAGTGGCAGCAGGAACTTATAAAATTATAATTATAACGACTTTACACATGCTCAAACGTCTCAGCTGACCAAGTTTAGTTTACGAAAATGTAATAAAAATGAAATCAAGCCACACAATGATTGGATCAGACTTCTGTAGTCTTGTGGAATAAATCTGCTTCCTATGATGGTCATTTCATCTACTTTGTTTAGCTAACAATCCACATCCAAAATCTGAGCGTACACATGTGTTTTTAGTCCAATCAGCGTGGACGTGTTCGATGTGTGATGTTCGAAGCGAATATAATGAAACACCTCCGAAAGTCTGTGTCGCTGAAAATCTTTTTCATCAAACAGCGAATTGCTGCACACATGAAACACAAAGTGGACGAAGTTGTTAAATACACATTATGCAGACTAAACTATTAGGACACCTGACTATCGCATCCAGATGTGCATTCTGAACATCCTAATCCAGATGAATATTCTCATTTTTTCTCTTGTAAGAACCTCCAAACTTCTCTAAACTCTTTCCACCAAATCGTGTCATGTGACTGTGGATTTGTTTATTCAGGTAACTTAGGAAGGAAACTTAGACTCCATTCTTGTGAGCTTTTATGTTAATTTAACTTTCATCTTTCATGCATTTATGCTAATATAAATGGCATCACACATCGTATCTTGAAAACGTAGCAAGCTGCAGTGCATTCTGGGACGTCCAGGGTTTGCAAGACCGTCTCCACTAATACCGTTTTAGGTTTCTTGTTACTATGATATTGAGTTTGGTGACTTTTGTCCCTTAAGTTCAAGGTGATAAGCATCCAGCAATAAAACTGTCTCCGTGCGGTATTAGCACAAAACTTCAGATTTCTGACAGAAACACCAAAAAAAAATGCACTAACAAACACATTTGGAACAAAACTGCTGAAATATTTCAATCTAAACATGCTTAACGTATTTCATGCTAGCTAAATTTTAGCTACATTAGCCTTACAGCTCTAGCATATACCGAGTACGTTTAGCTTATCAGCTTTGTTTTGAGACGAGCGAGACATTTTTTCCTTTGTTTCATTTTATTTTCCTTTTGCTTTTTTTATAGATATTCACGACGGCTGAAATATTAGCGAACACATGCAAGGCGGCTGTCTTAAAAAACAACCTTAATCATCAACAGTTGTTTCAGTTCTTTCAGTGGATTTTCTTTTTTTCCCACTGAACTTCCTGCTCGAGTGAGCGTGAAAAGCCTGAAGTGAATACAGACAGGTGAGCCGCTTCCCTTTTGTGTCTTAAAAGACTGCCAGGACGGAGCTTGAAGTGTTTGCGTTTGTTTGTTTGTTCGTTTGTCGGTGTGTGTGTGTGTGTGTGTGTGTGTATCTATCTACACTGCTTTTCCCAGCAGGTGGCTAAAGGTTTGGATTGTTTGCAAAGCTGTGTGTGTTGACAGCGATTTCAACTTTTTAAGATACATTGTTCGGAAAATCCTGTCTTTTCATTAGCACAGATTTTTATCTCGGATCTTTTAGGACATTGTCTCAGGTTTTTTATCCCAAATCCCTGCCCTGACACTGGGAAATGTTTACTGGGTAGTAATCTAGAAGAAGAAGACTATTTAACACATATGGATTTCATCATGGGAGGATTGTTAAATTTTCAACACAAATTGTTTTCACGTTAAAAATTTGTCTGATGTCGAATGGAGTTGCAGGCAGCGTTAAATGCTACCTGATGTTAGGACGCTGGGCTGGGAATGGGTTTTACACGGCACTGTTTATTACTCGTTACTTTACTTTCCTTCCCTTTATTAAATCTTGGATTAATTTTTTAGGCCAGACATGTTATTATCTTTATATCAGAAGATCTTTGAAGTAATCACATACTTCCCTACTTAACATTATGCGAAACCGAGTATATGAGTTAAGTGTGTCTGAATTCGTAGTATTTGAAAAACAGCAGATGAAAAGCTCCTGGATGATCTACTATTACCTCTGCACGGATTCTAAAGCAGACATACGGCGGACCTGTTACACAATACTACATTTTTGGTGTTTCTATTTCATGTTTTAGGAAATAGAACTTGCCTTGACTGCCTTTTTTAAACTAGCACAGTGCTTCCCAGTGCATTTAGTAATTTAAACTTAAAGAAGAATTTATCGTCTGGTGGTCTTAAGTAACTGAGATGATATTGGCGTAAGGATAATTATCCATCCATCCATCCATCCATCCATCCATCCATTTTCTATACCCGCTTATCCCCTAATCCACACACACTCACTCCTATGGGCAATTTAGAATCACCAATCAACCTAACATACATGTTTTTGGACTGTTGGAGGAAACCAGAGATCCCAGAGTAAACCCACGCAAGCACGGGGAGAACATGCAAACTCCACACAGAGAGACCCCTGACTGGGAATCGATATTCGTTTTGAATCATTGGGAATCAACCAGCAGCGTGTAGTATGTAAGGATCAGCAGGTGACAATCTGTTAATGTAAATATGAAGATTGTTCTGTATGTTCTTCTTCTTCTCCTTTCGGCTGTTCCCTTTTAGGGGTCACCACAGCGAATCATCTGCCTTCACCTACCCCTATTCTCTACATCCTCTACACTCACATCCACTCACTTCATATCCTTGTTTATCACATCCATATGGTAGCCTGGTAGCTTCATTTCTAACATCCTCCTACCAATATATTCACTATCCCTCCTCTGAACATGTCCAAACCAATAAGTGTTTTTTAAATAAATACAATCTATATAATGAATACATTACAGTCTGTATCAGGTTTTGATTATATTAAATACCAATTAATTGTTTTAAAAGATATTTTAACACCTATAGACCAGTGTGTATACTGTATCCCAGTCCTAGTAGGGAACTGGTGGTTCATGTTTAAGGTGTTGGACTACCAACCTGAAGATTGTGGGTTCAATTCCCAGCTCCACCAAACCACTGCTGGGCCCTGGAGCAAGGCCCTTAACATTTAGTTGTATAAATGTAAGTCGCTCTGGATAAGGACGTCTGGTAAATGTAGTCTTATATATTTACAGCATTTTGGCCAACGTCCTTATTCAGAGCGACTTACAGTTATCTCATTTATACAGCTGAGCAATTGGAGGTTAAGGGCCTTGCTCAGGGGCCCAACAGTGGGTACTTTGGTGGTTGTTCCATTTAGCAAACCTTAACCACTGCGCTACTCACTTCCCCTTAGTCTTGTTTAAAGTCTAATTATAATTAAACTGTGCCCTAAATGATGCACTACACACTACACACCGTGTCCTGTAGTGTAACTAAAATTATTATATAATAGGTGACAACAATAAAGTACAAACCCACTAGAAAATAACATTCATTTCTTTATTATTTAAATAGGGTTCGAATGTTTTTATTATAATTTGGTGAATTATTATATTCATTTTCGGTTTGTTTGCCTGTTCAAAGCTTTTTGTTTAACAAAGATACTTTAATGACGGCACGGTTTATTTTTTAACTTATTTTTCCTAATCGTCTGTCAGTCATCCGGTCGGAAGAGCTAAAAACACACCCTGCCTCCTGAATCATTCCTTTCAACAACAAAAAAAACCCCTTTTCTTACGCTAGAAGCTGCGCTTTGTTCGTGATCTAGCGCCCTACGGTTACCCGGGTTAGTAAACAGACCTGAACCCATGGTGTGTGACATACTCTAGTACTCTGTACAGAATAGGACACAGGGAGTGTCATTCAGATACAAACAAAAGCGTCTGCTTTCATCTGCCCTGACGAAGGAATTCCACTGAACAGAACGAAACGCTCGGGGACGTTAAAAAAAGCACAATGGGAATGAGAGTTGGATTGGGAAAGTATTAAAATATGAGAAATATGCACTAAGTAATGAAACAAATAAGAGAAAAATATATAAATTCGTCTATCATAAACAGTCTCTATTTATTTAGTAATAAGCCGCCATTTTCTTATTAATATAATTGTAGGATCTTTTTTCAACTTAAAATTAGGTGATATTTATAAACATCAAAATGTCTACACATCAGACATACGTTAAATTACCACAGATGAAATTACACTGCTGTTAAAGGTGTAATTTAAGAGAGAAAGCCTTTGTGTGTGTGTGTGTGTGTGTGTGTGTGTGTGTGTATCATGGCTCTCCTCAGGCTACGCAGTTACGAGTTAGAAAGAGTGTTTGATGTCATGATGAGACTGCAGGTGCTGGAAGGGAATCGTGTGTTGGTGTGTGTGTGTGTGGGGGTGTGTGTGTGTGTGTGTGTGTGTGTAAGTTGTGTCGATTATTTTTTTATATAACGTCACACCCTAATATTGTTATTACAGAACCAAGAATTTAATAAAATAATCATATACTTTCTATTAAAGAAAAATAACGCAAATCTTCCAACCAATCAGAATTGAGAATTATTTTATTCTGTGCGGTACAGAAAATTAATATTCGGATATTATAACATATTCGGATATTCCGACAAATCAGAAGTTAATTATGATGTGCTTTTAAAAATAACTAACATATCTGACCAATTAGATTAGAGAATTAATCACAGAGTTAATTTTAAAAATATCAACGCTTTCTGACCAATCATATTTAAGAATTTAAAAGTAGTGTGAGGTACAATAAGTAATAAGTTACAGTGTGTGTGTGTGTGTGTGTGTGTGTGTGTAGTTGTAATTCTGTTTTAATGAGTTACAGTGAGTGTGTAGTTGTAGTGTGTTTAAAGGGGTTACTGTGTGTGTAATTGTAGTGTGTTTTAATAAGTTACAGTGTGTGTGTGTGTGTGTAGTTTTAGTGTTTCAATAAGTTACAGTGTGTGTGTAGTTGTAGTGTGTTTTAATGAGTTACAGCTTGTGTGTGTGTAGTTTTTGTAGTGTGTGTACAGTGTGTGTATTGTGTTATTTTAATGTGTTAAGTTACAGTGTGAGTGTTGTAGTTGTAGTGTGTTTTAATGAGTTACAGTGTGTGTGTGTAGTTGTAGTGTGTTTTTCAAATGAGTTACAGTGTGTGTGTAGTAGTAGTGTGTTTTAATGAGTTACAGTGGGTGTGTAGCTGTAGTGTGTTTTAATGTGTTTTAATGAGTTACTGTGTGTGTAATTGTAGTGTGTTTTAATAAGTTACAGTGTGTGTAGTTATAGTCTGTTTTAATGAGTCACAATGTGTTTGTAGTTGTAGTGTGTTTTCATGAGTTACAGTGTGTGTAGTTGTTAAGTGTTTTGATAATGTTTTAATGAGTTACAGTGTGTGTGTATTTGTAGTATGTTTCAATAAATTACAGTGTGTGTGGTTGTTGTGTGTTTTTAATAAGTTACAGTGTGTGTGTAGTTGTGTGTTTTGATGAGTTACAGTGTGTGTAGTTGTGTGTTTTGATGAGTTACAGTGTGTGTGTAGTTGAAGAGTGTTTTAATGAGTTAGTCAATTTCTTCCCCCCTTCCTCATATGCCTAAATGAGAGAAAGAGGGAGAGAAGAGAGGAGAGAGAGAGAGAGAGAGAGAGAGAGAGAGACAGAGAGAGAACTACGTCTCTAGTAGGGGGGTGTGTTAGGACGGCTCCACCCATCCTCAAGCTCCAGCCAATCAGAAGAGATGTACACACTACCATTACAATAGGTGAATGTCTTCTAAATGAGATGGGAGGGTGAGAGAAAGAGAGGGAGAGTGAGAGAAGGAGAGAGAGAGAGAGAGAGAGAGAGAGACCTGCGCTCTTTTCTTTTTGAGTGACAGAATAAATGTTCAGAGACTCAGAGGGGAGGCTCAGAGTTGCTCAGAGTTACATTGCGACTGCACACACACTTGCACACACTTGCACACACTTACACACACACACACACACACACACACACACACAGCACATACCACTAAACTAACAATCAATAACAATCACACACTGCTACGGATTCCCAGACTCTTTAACACACAGACACACACACACACACACACACACACATAAAGACACACACTCATGTTGCGGGCGCTGCTGTTGGTGTGTGTGGTGGGCAGCGTGGGTGCAGCTGTGGGAGCGGGTGTGTGTCCCTCTGTGTGCTCGTGTCAACAGGAAGGAGCGCTGCTGATCACCGACTGCTCCGAACTCGGACTATCATCCGTCCCTGAGGATCTAAACCCTCTCACCTCTTACCTGTGAGTACACACACACACACACACACACACACACGCATGCATGCACAAACACACACGCATGCACATGTATTACAATTCTTACATCCCACCACATGAATTTTTACACACACTTGATTAAGACACCACACCTGCTTCTCTCTCTCTCTCTCTCTCTCTCTCTCTCCTCTCTTTTTTCTTTCTTCTCACTCTCTCTTTCCCTCTCTTTCTTTCTCTCACTCTCGTTCACTTTCTTTCTTTCTTTCTTTCTTTCTTTCTTTCTTGTTTCCTTCTTCTCTCTTTCTTTTCTCTCCATATTTCAAAAATCTTTCACTCTTCCTCTCCATCTCTCACTCTTTGAATGTCTTCCTCAATGGTTTTCCATCCCCTAAACTCTTTCTTGCAATCTCTCTAACTTTTTTAGCATCCCTCCTCCAATCTCTCTCTCACTGCACCTTTTACTCGTTTTCTTCATCCTCCTTTCTTCTGAGAATCTCTCTCTTACTCTCTCACTCTCTTTCTCCTTTCTTTAGTCACTTTATATTTTGCTGAAAATCCTGTTTCTTTCTTTTTTGTGTTGTTTAGCATTTCTTTTGACCCTTAATCTTCCTCTCTCTCTTCATCACTCTGTTCCTTTCTCATGTGTCTCACAGACACACACACAAACACACACACACACTTTCCACGCTTCTCTTTTTTTCATTTTAATTCCCAATGATAATCTCTTTTTCCATAAAATCTCAATCTTTAATCTCAGTCTTGTTTATTCATTCCTTCCCTCCTTTACTCTTTTTCTCTTCATCAATCTCTGTCTTTCCCCTCTCGTTTTTAATCTTTCTTTTCGTTCTTTTAAAATATCTCTTGCTTTGTTAATTATCTTTCTCTCCATCCATCTCTCAATTTCTATCTTTAATTCTCTCTCTCTCGCTCTCTCTCTCTCTCTCTCTCTCTCTCTCTCTCTCTCTCTCTTTTCTCAATTAAAACTGAGGTGTCTGAGAAATCTAAAGACTTTTTTCTGTATTCTCTTTTTCTATATGTCTTTATTTGTTCTATATGTCTCTCGTTCTCTCTCTCTTTTTTGATCTTTTCTTGCTGTCTTTTAATCAATGTATCTCTTTCTCTGTCAACTCTCTCTCTCTCTCTCTCTCCCTCTCTCTCTCCCAACTTTCTTCCTCTTTCTACTCATTCAATACGTCTTAATCTCTCTTTTTATTTAATTTCCTATAATAATCCCCCCCTTCTCTCTCACTTACTCCTAAACTTTTTTTTCTTGTTTTCTTCATCCTTCTTGCAATACCACTCCCAACTTCCGTCTTTTTTCTCTTTTTGTAGTTTACTTTTAATCTATTTTTCCTCTAACTTTGGATCTTTTCCTTTCATTTAATTTTTACCTTTTTACTTATCAATATTCTCTCTCTCTCTCTCTCTCTCTCTCTCTCTCTCTCTCTCTCTCTCTCTCTCTCTCTTTCAAATGTTTTCCTCTTTCTCTCCATCCTTTTCGCAATACCTCTCTCAATCTTTGCCTTTTCTCTCTCCTCTTTTGTTGTACAATTATATTCTTTCTTCTGGATCTTTCTCTATCTCTCTCTCTTTCTCTGTCTCTCGTTTCCTCTCCTTCTCTCTCAAACTTTTACCTCCTTCTCTCCATCCTTTTTGTGATACCTCTCTTAATCTCTCTTTCTCTTCTGTTCTACACTTATTTCCTTTCTCCTAAATAGTTCTCTACTTTTATAGTTCCCTCTCTCACTTCTTATCAATATTCTCTCTCTCTCTCTCTCTCTCTCTCTCTCTCTAACTTTTGCTTCTTTCTCTTCATCTTGCAATACCCCTTTTTTTGTTCTACACTTATTTTCTTTCTACATAATCTTCTCTTTCTCTCTCTTTCTCTCCCCTTTTTTTTACCACATGCCGTTTGTTGCTGTAACATCAAGTCTTTTTTTCTCACCCTATTAAAAACGTGTAATCGGCTTGTTCGAAAGGTTGATATGAATCTTTAGATGCAGATGTGATGTTAGTGGTTGATGATCCCGACGCTCAGAAAGATCAGATTACCTAAATCTAATCCAGCAGCTGGAGTTGAGGGCAGATAAACCATTTAGCTCTTAACACCCTAGGAATATTTCTTTAGCGCTGCTGTAAGTAGTGTGCGATTAGCAGGTCGGACGTTTCTCCAGGCCTGCACATTTCATGCTACGTGCATGTGTACGTGTGTAAGGCAGCGATCTGATGGGAATGTGTATGTCGAGTATTGAGTATTGAGTTTCTCGGTGTCAGCTGGACGTTAACCCACGCTAAGCGCTAAGCCATGCCAGATGGCCGGTGATAGTGAAACGATGACGCAGGACCAGTGAAATTTTCCATCATAAAAAAAATCTTTCGGCTCACGTGAAAGGATAAACAAGCGGCGAGCCGAAAGTTCGATCGGTGGTGGAAACGTTTCCTACCGTCGCTTAGCGTAAAAATAGTAAGGAATGTTCACAAGCCGGTCATGTGATCGAAGGCACGGAGAGTTCGGTCTTGTTTTGGTTGATATTGTGGTGCAGAATTGATTCATTCAATTATTATATAATCAACTAAATAAATGTGATGATAATTAATGTAACAATGCATTGTGATATTTAAGAATAAAAGTCCAATCTGATGCACATGAAAAAGTAACAGTTATTATCAGGTTATAATAATATAAAAAATGTAAAAATAATAAAAAATAATAATAATGATCATTATTTAATCATTATTATTTCTACATTATTAAAGGTGCCATGTGTAAAAATGTAAATGTTTTTAAAGGGACGGTATGTAAAATCTCTAATTAAGGGTGTGTTATACAATTCCATTTCTGGCAATTGGTAGATGTGACTTACATTTATCTCATTTTTCTATCCAACTAAGTTTAGGTTCAGGGGCCGTTCTCAGCTGGGTAATAATAATGTTGTATGTATTTTTAGGCTTCAGGCTATCTTCAGAATCCTCAGCATTTTCACTTTTCAAACCGTAATTGAGCAAATCACCTATACTGAGCGGCGGTACTGATTTTACAGAATATTTCTCGAAGACGCTGCGGATTTATTGTGCACTGATTCCTCCAACATCATCCAGTCAGTTATTACTAAGACAAAGATTGAGAGAGGTATTGGAAGACGCATGGAAAGAAAGAGGAAAATGTTTAAGAGAGAAAGAGAAAGAGAGAGAGAGAGAGAGAGAATATTAATAATCAAATTAATTCATTAATAAGTAAAAAGGTAGAAGTGACAGAGGGAACTATATAAGTAGAGAACTATTTAGGAGAAAGGAAATGAGTGTAGAACAGAAAAGAAAGAGAGATTAAGAGAGGCATCGCAAAAAGGATGGAGAGAAAAGGGTAAAGGTTTGAGAGAGGTGTTATTTGTGTTTTTTGATGGATAGTTTGTCTCCTTTACAAAATTCGACTTGAAAAATAATGTCTTTGGATTTTTTCGGTCTCAATAAATTCATTTTAAGCTACCAAATACTGAACCAATGGGAATTTTTTTTGCGAGCCCTGATACATAAAATGTGTACATACCACTCCGACACTAAATAGTTTTAACTATTTACCATATACCATCTACTGCATATGTCATTTACTGGTTAACAAATGCCTCACACACACTTCTAGAACTAAGGCTCGACTCCTGCCTTCATTTTAAGGAATTTTGGGGGCATTTTGCCTTTATTGCTAGGGAACAGAGGGGAAAAGGATCCGAGCCGGAAGCAAAACCCGAGGCGCCCGAGCGCAGCTGTGTATGTAAGTGCCGGTGCCTTAACCCACTACCGCAGGGTGCCGGCCCTTGTTATTGATAGTCAAAGGTGTAAGTTACATTGCTGCATCGTTGCTGTCTCATGGCTGACCAGCAGCTTTAACCCCCAACCATCAACGCTGAAAAATACCAGGAAAAGATTTTAACCTGCTCTAATGTAAAAAATAAAAGCTAGTGTAGTCGGGATATTCAATCACAGCTCAATGTTGTGCTAAATTTGTAAGGAAAACACTAAGCTGTGGTACACAAATGTGTACTTCTTTCTCAGCAACTGATTGATTTACAGCCCCGTGCCGATATTACTCAGGATCTCATTGACAGAAACAAAAGTCTTTACTGTTAACAAATGTAAACACTGTGATTTTCCACCAAGAGGCAGCAGGAGAGCTGAGAAAAAGCGTCTCTGAAGTCTGTACAGAGAAAAAAAGCTCCATGCCTCCAGCAGCACTACGTACTGAGGTGTGTTCGTTAATCACGCTCAATGGGACCTTTATACCACTTTTCCAACTCAACATCATCAGTCTTTTTGGTTAAGGTGTTGGACTGTAAATTCGGAAGGCCAGGGTTTGATTTACAGCACCACCAATTAGCCACTGCTGGGCCCCTGAGCACTTTAACTTTCAATTTCTTAATTGTATAAAAGAAATAAATGTAAGTCTCTATGGATAAAAGAGTCTGCCAAATGCTGTGGATGTAAATTGCCCAGTGGGGAATCACCAAGAGGGGACACCATCTTGTTTTTGAGCCAGAAATAAAAAGACCCAATAAAATCATACGTCAGTTCTTTGAATATTTATAATGAAAAACAGTGAGAAGATTGAAATAATATGCGATTTTTCATTATTTCTATGTGGCCTGAGTCTAAAACTACCCCTGATCATCAGCGGATTGCAGCTGGTTATATGTACAGTATGTTATTTACCTCGGTTCTATCTGTCTGAGAAATTAATCTGGGTTGCCAGAAGCCAGCCAAAACACCTAAAATCATTTGGTGCCAAAACAGTTGAGCATGTTTTTCCTCCCCGTCTCAGCTTTTACACAG
The DNA here is from genome assembly GCA_005784505.1 of Bagarius yarrelli. NCBI lineage: Eukaryota > Metazoa > Chordata > Actinopteri > Siluriformes > Sisoridae > Bagarius > Bagarius yarrelli. Next base: position 591,548 of record VCAZ01000079.1, on the reverse strand, counting down.
AAAACAAAATCATATGTATTTCTGCGCACTTCTTCTGATTTTATTTTTAACTCAGAAACTAGTTTGCAGACCTTTTATTTTGTTTCTGTTTCTTGCTGTTAAAAAAGATTTTGGTTGATATGGAGATCTGGCAACCCAGATCTTATCTGTCATTAAATCTACGTGCCGTTAGGAATAATCCAACAGCCAACAAATTTTATGGGTTGCCAGATCTGCCCAGTTTTCATTTATATTCGTATAATTTATAATTTATTTTTTCAATATAAATAAAGCTCTTGGTTGATATTGAGATTTGGCAACCCAGGAGATCTGTCAGCTACTGAATCTATGTCCCACTAGAAATAATCCAACATCCAACAACGCTCATGGGTTGCCAGATCTGCCCAGATTCCCAAAACTTGATGGTGCAAATAAATGGGCTAGCAGGTTAACGTCTAGTCGCACATTTCAGCACTTGATAATTGGCTATATTTCCTTCCCTTCCCGTTCCCCTACCCTCAACCCTATTCCACATGTACCCCATTTAAAGCCAGTTCTACCCTCTCAGTGTTGCCTCCAGGCTGCAGAGACGTACTGTATAATTAACCCTAATAAGCCTCTATTGCCACATCATACACTTCCATTTTTGGCCAGTAGATGCTAATAACTGCATCATTTATGCAAGAGAAAAAAACCCTGCAACATTAAATAAATTAGCAATATTTTATATATATCAATCTGACTGTACTAAAGCGTCGTCACTGTTCATAACCCCTAAACCCTAAACCCTAAACCCTTGATCTTCATACACTACAACCTATTCTCTAAACCGCTAAACTTTACCTGTCATAGTTATTAAAGCCAAGTGTTCACAGTCGGAGTTGGGTTTGAAATGGAAATACCGTACATTTGCCGACCTGCTGACGGTAAATGAGGGTAAATATTGACTCCACTTTGATGTGTGTGTGTGTGTGTGTGTGTGTAGACTTACTTAGACTGTCCAAATGTTTTGCTGAAATCCTACCTTACTGGGTAAAGACTTTTCACTTCAACCTTAGATGTAGTGCCAAGACGCAGAGTTTTACACAAGCACACACATGCACACACACACGCACACACACACAAACACACACACTGAGTATTTGCGGTAGAATGACGGATTTGTTCACAGGTTTACAGTAGAAATGTGATTTCCTTTCGCTTCTGAATCGACACACACTCTGTCGGACAGAAAATCATCAAGAGTTCATTCATTAAGGAAAAAAATAATTACGGTTTTTAACATAATTTGTTCTTATTTTTATTAAAAGATAAAATCAAACAGAAATTAGCGGTCTAAACTCGATTCTTAAGTTGCGGTTTTAGGGTTTGGGTTTAGGGTCAAGGTTTAATTATCATGGTTCATTTTCTTCCAGAGTGTGTGAGTGTTTGGATTTAGTGATTAGTGGATGGTTTCAGGGTAAATGATCAGGGTTGGTGGTTGGAGTTGGTGGATTTGTAGTGGTTTGTATACTTGGTTTTATAACACAATTAACTACTTGGTTCTGATTGGTCAGACTTGTTTAATACACAACAGATGAAGTAAAAGTAAGTTTTATTGTGTTCTTACACTGCGAAAACTTCTTCTATAAGAAGAACAAAAAATACATGGCGTTGTAACTATAAATGGATAAAAAGTGTAACACAAATTTTTAATAAATAAAAATGGCTTTCTGGGATGTGGTGTTAAAGAAAAATATTATAAATTCAATGATAATCATTCAATAATACAGTAAATGAAAATAAAATAAATAAAAAATGTGGCTGCTAGCCATTTTGGGCCATATGAAGAAATAAATGCTACTGATAAAACAGATCTCTGGGGGTCCCCCAAATTGTATGGGCCCTTAGAATCCTCCTAACTCGACTCTCCCGCTTATTGGCACCCCTGGTGATACCGATTGTCATAATCACATTAACCTGATTGATGAGTGATTATTTTGTGTGTAGTGTGTAGGTTATATGTTCTATTTAGTGTTACGTGTCTCACTGTAGGTTCTAAATAATCTTTTCTGGGCTTTACATTGGCGCAGTATTTTGAAGCATGATGTTGTATCAGTTATGCAATTAAATCAATTACCGCTACCTCATTTCTTTAGATGTGAAAACGAGTTCCTGACCCAACAGCCTCACGCATTACCATTACCGCATCTCCCAGAGTGCTTTTAATAGCCACACGCGGCGTGTCCACAGGAGAGCGCTCACATGTTTACCCGCAGAGACGACGGTTGGACTTCACCCTCAAACAAACACAGCAGTAATTGTTCATTTCCTCCTGTTCCCTTACCGACCAGTGAAATGAGAGCAATTATTGCCCTGTGAAGTCAGCCCAAAAATAGTCTGAGTCCACCAAGGGCAAATAAACAGAGAGACCTACCGCAGACTAGCGCATCATCTTTGGGCCATCTTTAAATACATCCAGAGCTGAAGCTCGGTGGCGGGAAAGCGTCTTTCCCGCAGCTTTCGCAATTTTTCTTTGTTCTGGGATTTGATTTATCATCCATTTAGGAGTTTACTGAGCCGCATGGTCCTGCCCTCAATCGGATATGATTCATAAAGCAAATTTACATTGAAATTTACGACATTTGGCAGACGTCCTTATCCAGAGCGACTTACATTTATCTCCTTTATACATCTAAGCAATTGGGGATTAAGGGTCTTGCTCAGGGGCCCAACAGTGGAAGCTTGGTGGTGCTGGGAATCGAACCCATATCGTCCAATTAGCAGTCCAACACTTTAACCCCTCTGTTATCACTTGGTTTATCACAAATAATTAAAATGACTCGGATTCATTTTTTTTAATCAACATTGGGGAGCTGGAGTGACATGAGGAGAAAAAAATATCAGCAACATCAACAGAAGTTCTGGGTTTGTGTAATAGGATAGACTGATACAGTCTGTTACAGTTAGAGATATCCACACCCATTAGTGTTTCATCCCTAAACCGTTGCCACAAAGTCTGCGGCACACAGTCGTCTAGAACAACGGTACCCTACAGGGGGATCCCGACCCACAAGGGGCCTTAGCAAGCTCTATGTGGGGTCTAAAAATTTTTTTTTTAAATTTAATTTATAATCCCCAAAAAATGGACAAATTTGTAATTCGTCCTTCATAAAAACTGAGACATACTGCACCCAAGTGTGGAAACTCCCATCAATTCGGGTTGCAGTGCAGCAATACTGGAAACCTCAAATGCAGAAAATACTAAGAGCGAAAATATCATTAAATGTGAAGGGGCCCTAAAATATTTTTTGGGGAAAAGGGGATCTCAGACAAAAAAAGGGTGAATGTCTTTGTAGGTTGTATCATTTCACTGGAACTGTGAAACTCAAACCCTGTTTCAGCAGGACAATGTCCCTGTGCACAAAGCCCCTGATCTCCATGAAGACATGTTGTGTTCTGGATGTTTTGGAGTGAAAGAACTCTCATGTCCTGTACAGAGTCCTGATTCTGATTCAACCATTAATACTGAACACCTTTGGGATGAACTGGAACCCCAACTGACCCCCAGACCTTCTCACTTCAACAACATCAGTGTCTGATCTCACTCATACTGTTGTACCAGAATGATCAAATCTCCACAACAACGTTTCACAATTTGTCGGAAAGTCTTTCAAAAGTATGGAGTTTATTATAGGGGGACGAGTAAACCTACATCTAAAAAATATAAAAAAAAACCCACATTAAGATATGATGGTCAGGTGTTCTGAACCTTTTGTCTATATATTGCATACAGACAGTATGTGCAGATTGAAAACCCGAACCAATGGAACACACAAACTAAAGGCTATATGAGAAATTCTTTACGCACCTGTTAATCTGAGTGAAAAATCTAAAAATGCTATAAATCTTGAAGCTCAACGCACCACCCCCTCTTCACCCCACCCGTCCTGTCAAATAAATAAAGATACATCCGAGGACATTGTTGAACAGCTGAGCTATGAGATATGGAGCATCTGCAGCGAGTTGGAGGCCGCATAAACCGATTTAACGCTTGAGCTGCGCTCCACGTATAAACCAATAACTTCAGCCGTCAACTCTCATCCAAACAACTGTAACACAGTGCAAACTGATCTCTCATGTGTTTTCAGAGATCCGCTGAATACAACAGAGCGGCTTTGATAGAGCGCTAAGAGTCCCTGGAATTCAAATCAGGATGGATGAAAACATGGCAAAGAGATAGATGAGATGTTTCTGATAAATGTTGTGCTGAGTGATTACTTTCGAGTGCTTCAGAATATGACATCACTACAACCGTGTTTCTAAACTCACTGGGGCTTGACAAGAGCCTAGCATGAAATATTACTTCATTTCTCTTTAGTATTTTCTTCACTCCGGTTAGAATGATGCTGGGGCAGAAGCCGGTCCCTGGAACAGCAGCAGGAGAAGGATAATCGGTCTGCCTGCTAGCCTGGTTTTAGTGTGCATATTTACAAAATCTCACAATAAAACGTTATAAAAACGTAATAAAACCTATCAGCAAACGCAGCTACAGGTTACAGGCATCTAGCTAAAATGCTTTGGAATGAAGCAGTCAACAAACATTGCAAGTTCTAACAAGATGCTAGTAAATTTTAGCTAGACTGTTGAAAAGGTCTAGCTGAGGTAATCAGTATTATTGGGGTCCAGCAGAGCTACCATTTTCCTACCACTAATTAGCTGACTAGTTGATTATTTGCTAGGAGAATGATTGCTAAAATGCCATAGATGAGAGCGATCTAAGAACCGCTAAGGCGGAAGGAAAAGGAAAGGATGTAGAGGAAGAGGAAGAGTGTCGGAAGCAGGGGGAGTTGTGTATAAACGCATTCCATGGGGGACATGAACAGACTGCTTTTTTGGGCTGGAGGCAGAATCCTTTATGTTTTTAATAAGGAAAAAACCTACATGTTCCTACATGATAACCTCTTAGCAAAAATCAAAGCCTTCAGTAAAAAAAATCACCGAAGTTTGTATGTGGCTTGCTCGCGGGGTCTTAAGGATAGACTGCCAAAAAAGCTTAAATATTACATATATATTTAAAACAGTAAAAAAATAACGAATTCCACTGTATTTTTGTCTTAGTTCGGACAGAAAGTCACAATAAAAAAAGATTAAACAAGAAATCGCAAGATTCTCAAATGTTACTGACTTCCATTATGGCAGATTTTAAAGAGACCGTCGGCTGGCAATACACCTCTCCTCTGGCGACACACCAAACTTTATTACAACATTCGGCTGTTAAGGCGGCACTTTCAATAGACACTGCCTTTGATACTGGGTGGGCTTTTAACGGTGGTGATAGATCAGTAATAGATCAATTTTATTTGATTTTAGTGATGCAGAACAGTCTGCACTTGCACATTCCTCCTCGGTCACGACTGAAAGAATGGTGACGTTGTATTCAGAATATTGCAGTAAATAACACCAGGCGTTGGTATTAGTAGATTCGAGTGATTGGTTAGTACAGTGATGATCAATAATTGGTTGTTTGGAATGATAGTGATAAAGTGATTGATTTATCCGAAAAATTGTAAATACTGATTGTTTTTTTCGTAATAATGGTCAGTGAGTGGTTGCTGTAAACAGCGGTGATCAATGATTGGATGGTTAAACCAATGTGATCAGTTATTGGTTATTGAAAACAATGATTACTAGATAACAGTAATCAATGATTGGATGGTCATTGGGGATTGGTCATTGGGAATAAGTGTTATCAGGCGATTGTGATTAAGGATTGAATCTTTGGAATGATGGTAATAAATGATTAATTTTTGGTGATCATTAATTGGATGTTCAGAACAATAATGATCAGTTATTGAAAGTTTAGAACAATAGTGATCAGTGATTGGATGCTGGGAACAATTATGATCAGGCAATGGTGATCAATAATTGATTTTTGGGAACACTGTAGTTTAGATAGTGGTGATCCGTGACTGAGTGTTCAGAACAATGGTGATCATTGGTGAATAGTAATTAGATGTTTAGACCGATGGTGATCAGTGATTGGATGTTGAAAAGAATGGCGACCAGTGATCGACTGTTTGGAAAAATGGTGATCAGTGATTGGATGTTTAGAAAAATGGTGATCAGTGATTGGATGTTTAGAACAATGGTGATCAGTTATTGAATGCTGGGAACAATAATGATCAAATTAATGAGCTTATAATCAGTTTATAGACATCAATTCAATGAAATGATCAAGAGAATCATATAAATACAATAAAGCAGTATGAGGAAAAGTGAGGGAGGTAAAAAAAAAGCCTCCAAGATCAGATTTTCCACCAGTCTATCAGTGACATAGTCGAGAAAATCCCTCAAACCTGCCCTCAACTTGCCGGCGGTGGATCAGTAATCCTTCAGGGCTGTTTTGAAGTTGGTGGTTCAGGTGGTTTGGAGAGGATTTATTGCATGATGAAATCTGGATTGAGGAGGATTTTATCAGCCTAAATTCTTGTTGCCAGGAGTTTCATGCATTCAGAATGTGGACAAATGCACAAAAAAAGAGGTTTAAATTTTACTTTTTATAATTTATAATTATAGAATCATGTTCTGCATAATGAAGTCGTTTTAATTGGTCCGTTTTATCAAGTGATGTTCTCCTAAATAATTCCAAGTGTTTGTTCAGTTCCCTCCTGGGCGCTGCTAGCAGTTTTGGCCTCCCTATCTTCTACACTGTTATTACTGATAAACCAGATACCTGGGGGCCTCCAACGTGCATGGGCCCTTAGACTCATCCTAACCCTGTCCCCTCCTATAGTGGTGCCCCTGGTTCCCCTCATTTGAAGCTTATTTAACATTAATCTTCTTTGCTTTTTCCACCTGAGCAGTTGACGGTTAAGGGCCTTGCTCAGGGGCCCTTACTGGTGGTGGGAATTGAATCTAGCAGTTGATCTTCTCATCAGCAGTCCAACACAATACCCACAGTCTACAATGATTTAGTAACAGTTTTAGAAGCAAAGTGTGTAAAACATTTACAATACGGTGCAAAAATGAATACACATGTCAAATGTGTGTGTTTGTGTGTGACACTCGGACAGGAGGGATTGAGCATGTGTGTGTGACTGTCAGCACTGAGAAAGAGAGAAACTTTGTCAGGAAGTAGGTAGTGTGTGTGTGTGTGTGTGTGTGTGTGTGTGTGTGAGAGAGAGAAATGTACAGTGTGCTTCCGTGTACACAGCATAAACTAAACTTTATGTGAGACTGAACACTAGCTGAGGGAGGGCACAGGTGCAGTGTCACATTTGAGAACAAGGCCAGCTGGAGGCTATAAAGTCTGTGTGTATGCGCGTGTGTGTGTGTGTGTGTAGGGTGGAAGAAACACCTGGCTGTCCATCGGAGAAAGCTTGCTGAGCTAAAATATTGCTAGCACGTCTAAACTTCACAGTTTGAGAGAAAAAAAAAGGCAGAATTCTAGTAAATGCTGAATTAGTGCTTATAGTTACACTCTTTAATAATAAATCTTTAGTTTGGGTACTTGGGGAGAAAACACACACACACACACACACACAACGGGTCTAAATGTAGCCGAACAAATACTATTCGAAAACAATATTATGATTATGTGTAATATAATAAAAGTCTCTTGCTTTACTGTCCCCTGGACTTCTTTTGACATTTTCCTGAGGTGAATTAAAGTTGTCGCATGATTTGCGTCATCAGGTTCGATGTTGTCTGTGAATATGTCGTATGATTATAAGAATCGCTTAGGATTTCAAAATTTGTAGTAGATAAACAAATCATGGCTAAAATCTCACAGCTTTAAAGTTAGCATCTTATGACGATATAATTAGTAACATTTGCATTTTTGACACTAAGCAGACGTCCTTATAAAGATCAACTTACATTTATCTTATTGTTTTAGCTAACCGAGTGTCTAAGGATTAAGGGCTATACTTAGGGCCCATAAGTGGTTGCTCGGTGGTACCAGAATCTTCTGAAAAGCATTTTTTTTTTTTCCATTTATAAAAAATTAATCTAATTTTAGAGACCTAAAAGTGAAGATAAAATGCCACAAACAGAGGCACATGTAAAATATATATAAAAAAAAAAGAATATACTATCAAATATATATATATATATATATATATATATATATATATATATATATATATACTGTACATATCAAATTTCTGTAGGCTTTTTCACAGTGATTTATAACTTCATAATTCAAAAGAGGACCTGCCTATAGTTCCGTGGTCGCACCCTCCCAAGTCTCTTTTAAGTCCATGTAAAAGACATAATAAATAGGAGAACACAGCGGAATAAACTGAGGACAAAACGAGACAAGAGGACAGTTAAAACTATTGTGTGGACTGAGTTGTATTGAAACATCATGTTGTAAGCTGTGACTAAGCTAATGGCTAATTATGCGTCATAGCCGCATACATTCCTCCATCCATCTCTCTTTGGGGTCGTTGTCTTCCTTTCCCTGTCACTGCGACCACAAACTGCTGTTGTTAATTTTAATTGAGGTAGTTCTGTGGTGATGGCTAACCAGTCTGGCCTGTGTAGAAAACCGTGACAAGCAAATTAAGAGTTTGGAGGAAATCAGGCTATGTGTGTAATGTGTGTAATGTGTGTATGTGAAGACCACCCACAGACTGCCATACATGGGGAGATAGACCACAAACGGGAGCTGCGCCACTGGCGTGCCTCTACCTTCAGCGTTTATCCTTAGTCTATGGAATCTCTTTCTAATTCCATTTACTGAAAAACAAAAAATAAAGGTAGGACAGATGTTGAGTGTCAGCCTGTATACGTTGCAGGTACAATATCGGCCATCGAAGGTAGGGTAACAGCTGCACCCAAGGATGTAGGGTTTTCACAGATAACCATTTCTCCGACTACAATTTGCAGGGACGACTTTAAAAAAATTGTCTGCCTAGATACCTTTTGTCTAAATAGCTTTTGTTGGCTAGCTTTTGTTGGCTGTCCAAATAGCTAAACATAAGAGATACTGTATAGAGTGCCTGTGACCCCTTTGCACTTTCCTCCTAGTAACGATTTCTTCATAAACCAAAGATACACCCACATTCCCATTTTCAGTACACACCCTCTCTAAGCATTTCCAAATATAAACCCAAAGACACACCTTCTGTGGTCAGCTTGCTGCCAAAAGATCTATGCTGCCCTTACAGAAAATCCAGTTGTTTTTGGTTACATAACTTATAAGGATCAGGTGATCACGCAACAGCATACAATAGCAGATATATACACACACACACGTAAGAGCAGGTCTGAGAATACAATGCAATACAATACATTAAATACCACATACTGTGCAAACAAGATGTAGGGGAGATATATCTGCAGGTGCCAGGTGCTTCTACAAGCAAAAACAGGCTGGGTGGAAGACAGGATGTCTTCCAAGCAAATGTATTTGCAATGTAAAGCCCTATTTAAGATGGATTAGCTTGACCTGGGCAGCTGTCTATAATTACAGACAAGATCCTGTTCAAATCAAACTAATGAAAAGCCTAGAAACGGCTGACAACCTCTTTGTAAAGCCCGGAATACGAGGTATATTCTGCAAAAATGGAGCCCGACTTGACGTGGGCTCTTTATCCCCAACAAAGCCGTCCTGTAAGCTCCATTCTTCTTGGTGAAGGCCTAATTAAAAGGAGAAGGAAAATAAAACACCTTCAAAGTACCTCTTAAAAAGAAGTGCTACACAGGCCCTTGTCGAGTCTTGTTGGGTAATGCAGCATTTGGGTAGTTGGGAGATCTGTTGGCTAGCAGCACTAAGGACTTCTTTTGTAACTATAAGTTGCAGTAATTTGTGGTAAAATAACAAACATAGTTATTACTCATTTTTTTATTTATACAGTTTGAAGACACCACTAATTGAGGACAACTTGCCAGTGTTTTATGTCTAACGTGACCAAATATAACTGCTGTATTAAAGGATTACATTGCATAGTTAATTTAATTCAGTTTAAATTTAGTTTAGTAGTTTTGGGGTCTGTGGAATCCAGTGCTGACCTATAGTCATAGTTTAGTAATGAGTTTTTTAGAAACAATGCTAAACAAATGTTAGTTGTTGGGAACAATAATGATCTGTGATTAGCATTTACGATCCATGGTGATCAGTGTTTGGCTTTATATTTGAATTATAGTGATCAGTAACTGTCTAATGTGTACCCTGGTGATAAGTGATTGGCTGCTGGATACTTTGGTTATCGGTGACTTGCTACTGTGTACCATGGTGATCAGTGCTTCGCTAAGGTGTATCATGATGATCAGTAATTAGCTGATGGGAACTTAATTGATCAGTGACTGTCTGATGTGTATAATGATGATCAGTAATTGGCTGCTGGTAGCTTTGTTGATCAGTGGCTGTCTGATGTGTACTATAGTGATCAGTGATTGGCTGATGTGTACCATGGTGATCAATGATTGGCTGATGTGTACCATGATGATCAGTAATTGGCTGATGTGTACCATGGTGATTGGCTGCTGGGAACTTTGGTAATTATTGGCTGTCTAATGTGTACTATGGTGGTCAGTGATTAGCTGATGTGTATCATGGTGATCAATGATTGGTTGCTGTGTACCATGGTGATTAGTGATTGGCTGCTGGGAAACATGGTCATTAGTTATTGAATATTGGGAACAATGTTGATTGTAAATATAAATTGTTTGTATATAAAAAATGAAAAAAATAAGAAACGTCTTTTTTTTTTTCATTATAATTGTTTTTTTTGTGCTTCTGTACAAATACATGCATGCAGAGAGTGACGTGCGACAGTTCCTTTGGGAATCTTCAAGTGAAAGAACGTTAATCTCTTCCCAATACACTCCCCGACTTCCACATTACATTCCACTGGATAAAATGTACAACTTTCTTCTTCTGATCTGTCAGTGGAGCGATGGCTATCAGGAGAATCCCGAGTTAGACAGGGGGGTAAACACGACTGTGTGAGGAGAGGACCAATGATATTATCAAATCTCTGGCTCCAGACGATTCCCTTGCTCCCTTTGACTTCCTCTCTCGGCTCTGAGTCATGCGACATTTACGTCTGGATGTCTGGATGCTCAGCCAACACAGCTCGACCGTTAATTAATAACTAGAGTTTATTGGTCTTTTAAAAACTAACATCTGATACTGACCCCATGACTACATGTTCCTTATAAGCCACACTATTCTGGACGTAAGAAAAAAGATGATTGGAGTTTAATTATTAAACTGGGAAAATGGGTGTGGCTAAAAAATTATGAGCACATTTAATCGATAAGAAACATCTAAGACATAGGGGCGATTAAGATTCCTTTATTTGGGGGGGTTAGGCGTCTTCAGTGTTGCTGATGACACGTCCCAGTGTTGTGTTTCAGTTCATCACATGCTGCAGTTACAATATGAATGCAGTCAATAATAAAGCAATATTCACAAGATAAAAATAGTGCCAACATTGTCTCCCGCCTCTGGCTGACACGCAGCACAATCCGTTGCACTTTAAACGAGGGTTTGTCGTGCAAGCGAAGAATAGCAATAGGAATTTATTTTTTATCGACATGTACTGCAGATATTTTCATGTTTATTTTAAAAAGTAAAAATGTACTTTTAATAAATGGTGGTAGTTCGATAGTTGATGGCTAACATGACAGACCGGGGGATAAAGCACCCCTAAAAAGGGTCTAGGGATTTGGGATTTTAGCCTGCAGGTCAGAAGATATTTTAAGGTAGTTTAGCGTGTCATCTTTTGCTTGCAAGATTAGCTTTTTTGTGTTACACCATTTGCTGGATTAGTTATTCCTTTTTTTTACTTTTACTTGTCAATTTTTCTTTCTCTGATAAACAGTGTCCTAGCCTAACCTTTGCTACCTAAAACAGTTAGCATTTTATCGTTCATTTTTTAGTTTACATTTAACGTCAACCTGGTTGAAATAGGAGTTTAAGTTAAATGACAGAAGTAAGTTAAGATTAATTAAGTTCCAATCATGTAATCACAATTATTATCGGTATTAGCGACGAACCGGTTGTCTATGTCTGGGATGTGGAAAAGTCTCTAATGATGACATTTTCAATTCTATTCCATATTAGACTCAGAAGTGCGTGTTTAGGCTGTGGTAATCAAAGTGTTTGTTAATGATTGCCATCTGCGCTGAATTCTGCGTTAGTCTTCTCACGCTTCCTATGCTGAACATGACATAAAGCAGATGTCACGCTGCCATTTTCCTACATTATGATTCCTTCGTAATAATCCAGTCGACTTTAAAATGCAACAACAACGAAACGACGCCAGTCAAATGATTTAAAACAGAATAAAAAATTATGCTCCTGCTGTAACATTTACATTTCATGCTTGACCTCAGCAGATTTCTCCATGATGTTATTCCACTCCTGACGCTGTTAGAGATGTGTTAAGTCGGCAGGAATGCTAAGCAGCTACTTTTCTGTATAGGTAAAGCAAACCCAACCTTAACATAAGCCAGGTTTTCATGCTAACGTTAAGCAAATCTTTTCAAAGTTTGCAAAAAACAAATATGAATTAGCTGCGTTTCCATAAAGTCGTTCAAACGGCTAACGGTGATATCGGTAACCTGGTAACCAACACTAAATAAAACAAGACAAGCGTAATGGAGCGGGAGCGGCCGGTAAGTCACGCAGGTTTAATGTTTGTTACGTCAGAATTTATTTGGAATAACCAACAAAGCAAACATAATGGAGACAGGACTTTAATTAGTAATAATTGGCCGAGTAATAAATGTCCAAGCGGTGCAGCTTCCCTCATCTGTCCCGACGCAACTGTTGCTGCTAGCAGCCATGTTGTTATTTAAGAAATGGAAAGACACCATCGGTGGAAATGCAGATTAATCACGTCCCTTAAATATTCGCTACAATCAGAATTTATTCAACAAAATGCATTTCCAGCTAGATTATTAACCCTTTTTTTGCCCTTTATTAACCCCTTTTTTTGTCAAAAATCAAGCGTAAAAACCTTTGTTTTCATTTTTTTCTCTGAATTTTTACTATTTACATTTTACAGCATTCGGCAAACGTTCTTATCCAGAGCGACTTACATTTATCTAATTTATACAACTGAGCTATTAAGGGTTAAGGGCCTTGCTTAGGGGTCCAGCAGTGGTAGCTTGGTGGAGCTGGAAATCGAACCCATAATCTTCGAGTTGGTATGCCAACACCTTAACCATGAGCCACCACTTCCCCACTTACTCAAAATTAGAAAAAGAAACATCGCAATAGGCACTAAAATAATTTACTTTACAAATATATATTAATGTAAAAAAAATTATACAAATTATATATGATTGTATATATAATTTGTTATATATGGATAATGTTTTATTTAACCACTATTAACAATTAAATATGGAAATAAAATTAACTACATCAAATACCCAACTAATTGTTTAGATTAGCGTGAAACAAGATTAGCGTGTTTATAACTTATATTCCAACTGCTTGCTTTTTGATTCACGGTATGTGTTGATGTTTTAACAGTTTTACAAATTAGCAAAGCAAGCTAACTCTACACGTGACTAGCTAAACGTTAACCAGAGCGACCAACAGTCAGTCGCTGCTATTTTCTTCTAGGCCTTTATATTTCTTTATATGTGGTTATTTATAAGGAGTAAAAATAAAATTAATTCTCAGTTGTAAGATTTTATCTGAGTCTAATAATTTCTGTAAAATAGTAAATTAAAACTAATTAGAGTGAAGTAAGAAAATTTCGCTTTACATTTACATCATTTGGCAGACGCCCCGATCCATAACGACTTACATTTATCTTTTTCTTTTATATACAACTGAGCAATTAGGGGTTAGGGTCCTTGCTCAAGGGCCCACCATGGTGGCTTGATGGTGCTGGAAATCAAACCCCGGTTTTTCTGGTATCAGTCCAACACTTCAATTACGAAGACACCACTTTCCCCAATTTCACTGTAGATCACAAGATCTACAACTGAAGAACCACTTTTGACTGACAGTTTATATTGTCTTCTTCTTCTTCTTCTTCTTCTTTTTTATCCAAAAGAATCCATCTTAGATCAGAGCAGTGCCTTCTGGGTAAATTCTTTCATAGTAGTCTTAGATCAACCTGATCCATGACTCACTTGTGTTCAGAAAGTTTCAGCACAAGTTCTTGAGATGCCTAAAGGAAGTTACATATACCGAGGGAAAGACTCAGCCATTTAAAAAAAAAAAAACACCTCAGAAGAAAGTATAGTTTAAGGGGACATAACTAAAAAAAAGAGAAAACAAAAAACTGGTATAAGGTTTCATCTGTAACAACAGCTTCTCGACAGCAGGTAGAAAGACAAAGACGACGGTGACCTCATTGCCACAGCGGTATTTCTGTTCCCGCTAATGAAACAAAGGTGGCTGAGGTGTGTGAGTGTGTGAGTGTGTGTGTGTGGGTATTGTGGGTTAAAGTGTGAATGCATAGTAATCATTAATAATTATAGAAGCATGTAGGTTTATTAAAATTATTACACACCATTAGAGATATTATTGTTATTAGTGTTAATAATGGTGAAATTAATTAATGGAACTTTTTTTGTCTCGTATGGGTTTAGGGTGTATTTCCCTGTCTCATACTTGCTCGACAGGGCATTTAACTTTAAATTTGGACACTATTTATTCCTAATGTCTATGTTTTTAAGATTCTAATTTCAGAGGTTAAAAGTGTAATAAAAATAACAATGGAAGTTTGATGAATGGATTTAATTTAATTATATCAACTGGGGGACCTGGTAGTGCAGTGATTAAGCTGTTTGTCTACCAATTGGAAGATCAGGGTTTGAATCCCAGCACCACCAAGTTACCACTGTTGGGACCCTAAGCAAGGCCCCTTAACCCCCAATTGCTCAATTGTATAAAGAGATAAATGTAAGTCTCTCCGGATAAGAAGTCTTCCAAATACTGTATCCATTTAGCATTTGATAAAGTACCTATTGATGATCTAAGCAGGGGCTATTGTCTTTTAGTCGGGCTACCAAAGTGTATCGTTCGGTGTGTTTAATTGTATATCCTATGGGCAATTTAGAATCACCAATCAATCTGACATACATGTTTTTGGACTGTGAAAGGAACCCGGAGTAAATCCACGCAAGCACAGCGAGAACATGCAAACCCCACACAGAAAAACCCCTAGAGGGGAAGCGACCCTGGAACCTTCCTGCTGTGAGGCAACAGCGCTAACTACTATGAATAAGTGCTTACTTTTCTGTAAAGATGTTTAGTTGGAAACAAATATTTTTACTGATGATTGTAATTTCATAATTTTTTATAATTTTTAAAATAAAAAAACATTTTCGGCTACTGGAAATTCCGTTCAGCCTACCAAAAACTGAAGACTGCTTTTCCGGAAGCCCACCAGCCCCGCTGAGCAGTCTGTGGCATAAATTAGCATAACGCTGTAAAATGACTCACAGTATTATTCCACAACTGGGTCACACCAGTACGTTTGTCTGAACTGGAGGATGTTGGACTTTGACCGAATTCCTGGTTCTACTCGAGTGCGCTTTTGCATTGTACAGATTCCTTCATGTGCATGAGACTCACACCCTATTTTTCCGAAACACAAAGAAGGCTTTATGGAATCTCCGACTGTCCTCAAACCAATCGTGTTTGGCAAAGTGAGTCCCATTAGAGCCGAGGGATTAACAGGAAGAGCACGACGCCACCCGATGACAAGATGATGTGGTCAGGAACAGAGGGTCGGGTCACGGCAAGATATTAGTGCGGGGATCCAGGATAGGAAGGATTTAAATAAAAAATATTTAGGAAACAATATACATGGCGGATTAGCTAATTTTTTTTGTAGCTATTTTTGATATAATCGGATGAATTATTTTAATGTTTTGGTTGCAAATTACGTAATATTTATATCTATTTTACCTATTTATTATCCCACTGTTATGTACAGCTAAGTTTAGTTTACGTCTTATTTTTTTACATTTTATTTTATTTTAATTCGATCCAGAGCTACTTACATTTATCTCTTTTATACAACTAAGCAAATGGGGGTTAAGGGCCTTGCTCAGGGGCCCACAGGTGATGCTGGAAAATCGACTCAATCTTCTAAATTGGCCGTCAGACGCTTTAACCACTGGACTGAGGAACTAATAAGAGATTCTGATCACTGGATCTAAGACTTCTAACAGGGGTATAAAAATTGCGTAACTAGAAGTGTAAATAAAAGGAGTTACATTTATGAAATCTGGTTATAGTTAAAGTTATAGTTTTCTAGTTATAGATTAGGACCGTACCACTTTTGGATTAAAGAGCAGCAAAAAAATAATCGTTTAGTCACGCATTCATCTTAGATGTTTACATTAGCTGTGCGGTAGCTTAAATTTGGATTCACGTTACAAAATGGCGGCTTCTAATAGAGTGCACTAAATAGTAAATAGGGACCGGATAATAGCGTGTTGATAAGTGCGCTTCTGTAACACCCATCATGACATCATTATCTGGCAGTTTTAGAGGGAAAATGTATAACCTGAAACCCAGTTTACAAAAGCATCAAAGGGGATAATATAAGAAGGGCAAGACATTCCATCTGAATGAAGTCCATTTACTTCTCATTCAGCCAAGATTTGGCAGGTGATAAACGGAGCTGCCGTTAATGACACTTAATGCTTCCTCAAATCCCCACAGTGGCATCAAAGACCGAGAGGAAAAAAAGGAGGGTGTGGGGGGGTGAAGTAAGAGGCGGATTACACGGTGAAGAAAAAGAAAAAAAAAAAGCAACAACAACAACGAGTCGAGGAGAGAAAGCCAGACCGCCACTCGACTCATCCACTCGATGACAAGTGCACAGATGTGTAGGAATGTGTGGTGTAGGATAGGGGGAGGGGTGTTGTGGGGGGTTTGGGGAGTTAAGATCCTCTGCATGTCTCCATCAAAAGAGACTAGCAGCTTCCGTCCTACCCGAGAGCGACAGGGAAGAAAGGAAGAGCGAGAAATTAGGAGCTACAGAGTAAATATCATTAGTGCCTGAGGAGAATCAGGCTGTACCGTCGTTCACCTGTCAAACGGAGTAAACGGATCCTCTTCCACACATCCGACTAAAACCGGCTACAGCCGGATACCTGAAAAGCATCTCATATTCTAAAGGCTGAAGTTCTTATGTGTGTAACAACTACAGGAATCCTCCAAATCCTACCGTAAACTCTTCACCAATTGAAGTGTAACTGATTTGCATTGGTTACATTTACCCCCTCATCCAGAGAGACTTACATTGTTTTAAAATCATATTTATATGACTAAGTAATCGCGGTGTTAAGGGCCTTGCTCAGGGGCCCAACACTGGCAACTTGGTGCCGGGAATCAAACCCACCCACAAAATCACCGGTTACATTTACAGCATTTGGCAGACACCCTTATACAAAAAGACTTACATTAGTTTTAATTATATTTATACGACTAAGTAATCAGGTTGAGGGCCAACCTGGTAACCCAACATTGGTAACTTGGTGGTGCTGGAAATTAAACCCATGATCTTTTGGTTAGCAGTCCAGCAGCCTAATCACTGAGCTAACACTTCCACTCAGCTGTTTTAATATAAACATTAGAATTGTCTAGGGTTTTTAATAGCCAGACTTTAAAATGTTATAAAATAGTAATAATAGTTTATACTTTCAGGAGTTTCAGATTAATGGATAATTAGGATCAGACATACACATATATAAAACATCAAATTTACATCATCATTTAGCACAGGGGTTTCCCAACGTTTTTAACAGCCGAACCAAATAATTTTGACCAAATAATTTACAATCTGAATTTGTAGTCTTCATTGGACTTTCAGTGCTTTTCTTGCTTTGGTCCGTTTTTTGTGCTGGCGTGTGTTTGGACCTTCTGGTCATTTTCTTTTATTAGAATAGAATGAACCTGTCCATTTTGTGGTGGAAAGTGACGGCTAATGGTGGCTAATGGTTAAGGTGTTGGATTACCAACCCAAAGATTGTGGGTTCGATTTCCAGCTCCACCACTGCTGGGCCCCCAAGCAAGGCTCTTAACTCCCAATAAATCCCCAGTAAATCTGCGAAATGCTGTTAATTTGTAACTTTGTGGTTTTCTAATATCGTGTCCGTTGTCACATGACCCAAATTAAACAAATAATGAATATTTTTGTTAGTAAAATGTATTAAGACTTTTGAAAATTTTATTATTAAGTAATCTATTATTTGGTTATTTTTTAAAAATCATTTTAATTTAATTATCTGCTCGTCATCAACTCACGAAAACTGCGATTTAGCAGATCCCCTTATACAGAACAACGTGTAAAAGTGCTCCGGACCACCAGACCATGAGGGGGCGCACCAATAGCAACAATACCTTGCAAAAACGAGGCATAATAACAACCAATCCAGCGCAAGAGCAGACTTATGCATCTCACCACCATCACGTCGCAAAAAAACAATAATGCGATAATGTTCTAACAACCAAGAGTCATATTTAAGCTTACGTTAATTAAATAAAAGCATAAAATAACCCTTTTAAAGGCTTCGCAGATACGTCAATATGACGCATGAGAGGCAACACGACCAATCAGAGAAACAGATTTATTTTCTTTAATTTCTTATTTTTATTACATTAAAAAATCATGCATCGTTTAATGTTTAATTTATTTCAATTATTCTTGATATTATACTAAATGAATTAAATATTGTTTAGGAGGGCACGGCCCACGAGTGCCACCCCATGATGCTGGTCTTAACAAACCTCTAAAACTGTTGAAAAAGAGTAACATCAAATTTTTAATTTTTTAATTTTTATTTTAAATGTAAGGATTAAGAGAAAGTGTCAGTCGTCTCCTGTAGACAGTCAGCGACTCGGCTGTTCTGTTCTGATGGGAAGTTTAATCCACCATCTTGGTGCCAGAACAGAGAAAAGTCTTGAAGCAGACCTGCTGTACCTTGCCGGTGGTCAAAAGTGTGTGTGTGTGTGTGTGTGTGTGTGTTCAAATCCCGTCGTGGTCTCAGATTGTTATTTCTTTTTAAGCGAGTTTCTTAATGCCATGTGTTCAGATGTAGTTACTTTGGGTAAAAACCATGACGTGAATGAACAAACAAGTGACACTGGAGATGGAAGCTGTGGTTTGATTGATCTGATTGGCAGTGATTTCATGGTCTGGAGAAACTATACAGACGGCAGATGATCGTTTCTGAGTCAGAGTCTGGAACCTTAAAAAAAACCTTGGCCAGGAGGGACTGCACCGCTAACGTCCTTATTACGGCTTTTAACACAAAACTGACAAAACATTCAGTTGTTTGCATTTGTTGGAAATGTACAGCAGAATTTAGGGTCCCTCGAAGGTGTCTCAATCTATAGGGACAGGCTTTGTTGTCTCACCCCAAGACTGAACAGCGTAGACGTCTGTCCTACATGTACGTGCTATGATGTAATCGTGTATGGTTAAAGGACTGCATATGTTCCTGTTCATCTTTAAGGTACCGAAAACACAGGAAGTCTTAATTGGTTCGTGTCGCTCGAAGCTAAAACATTAGAAGTGGCAGTGACACGGAAACAAAACACTTAGTTACCCATCCGAGGACTCGAGTCACTGAAAACGATGATGAGCAATAATAATAAGTAATTCCAGCCATGTGTGTGTGAGTGTGTGTGCGAGTGTGTGTTTCAGTTCATCCTTCCAGGCACCCTGAGGGAAGAGCGGAGTGTAAAACGCAGCTCCCATGACGTATCCACAGACTAAACATCCCGTTTAACCACCCAGACATCTGACTCTCTCTCTCACTTCTCGCTCTCTCTATCTTTTACGCTCTCTTTTTCTCTCTCTCTCTCTCTCTCTCTCTCTTTCGTTCTCTCGTTTTTTTTCTCTCTCTCTCTTTCTCTTTCTTTTTTTCTCTCTCTCTTTCGTTCTCTTCTCTCTCTCTCTCTCTCTCTCTCTCTCCTCTCTCTCTTTAGATGAAACACAAAAGTAAGGCAACACTTCTTCTTTCCTCCCTCTTCCCTTATTTCCCGCCCTTTTCACTGCGTGTATGTGTGCGACGTCTCACGAACTCAGGTGAAAAGACAGCGGCAACAAAAGAGGCAAGACAAACCTAAGGAAGCTTGACTGTGTTTCAAAATAAGGAGAAAATTGGGACACCACTTTAATAACAGAAGAAGAGGAAGTGTGTATTGTCTCCTCGTCCTTCCTGTGTCTGTGTAAGCACAAAGCTCATCCACGCCACCTTTTCACCACTGCAGGAAGAGCAAACAATGTCGCTCTCTTCCTTTCACCTACTTTTCTGCTCGTCCTCTTTTTGTCCGGGACGATCCGGTCCGTATCCCCTTTCAGACTCTAAGAGCTCGTCTACCTTCCGCTCCATTTATGAGGACAGATCTTATGTAACATAAGCAAGCGGTTTTATCTGAAATCCTCTCATCCTCTCAGGATGCACTGCACAGCTGTTTATTTAATCCGCCATTCATGCTGCAAATCAGCCTTTCTTAATGTTTCTATAGCAAATTTATTTATAATCCTGGCTTTTAACCGGTTTGTTTCTTTGTACTAGAGCATCACCCATAGAGTAAAAAAATCTAGGCAAAATATGAGTGAAGGGTGGTTCTCGAAAGATTCGTTTATTTTGAATGAATCTTTAATCTGACTCGGGGAGAGCGAGTCGTCTCGGACAGTGATTCGTTCAGTCACTTTTCTTTCTGGCTCAGACTGCATTCGTTAAGCATGTGGGGTGGTCACATGATGCACAAACGCCTCAAACCCGAAGATAAGAGGTGAGGTGAGCTCATCATAGACTGAAGACCCATATGAACAATGAATGAATCTTTTCTGTATCGTATAGCTTTATAGTTTAGTATTGTTCGTAGTGTAATCAAGGTTTGGACAAGTTGTAGATGTGTCAGGAAAGTAACAGGTAACATTTCAATTCTATCCTGCTAAAATAAATGAAATGACCCAAAAAAGATTGGTTCATTTTGCTGAACGAGATTCAAAGGTCCGAGTCTGTAAAATGAACCAAACTTCCCATCTGTGCAAAATATATTTTAATTATATATGAAAAATCTTTTGTTATTTTATTTTAACCAAATTATATTTCAGGGTCAAAAAAAAAAAACAAAAAAAAACAGATTTAATTTAGTCTTTTTTCCACACATAAACTTCGATCAGTGAACGTAAACAGAAGCTCAATCATACATACAGCGCCCCTGGAGCAGGAAGGGTTAAAGGGTCTTGCTCAAGGACCCAACAGTGGTTGGCTTGCACCCAGGTGTTTCTGGTCTTCAGATCAACAGCTGGCAGTGGTGGGGCTTAAACCCAGATCTTCCTGGTCTCCAGATCAGCAACTCAGCACCTTAACCATTTGAGCCACCACTGCCCCAATTGATATAAAGAAGCCTTTATAATGAATGACAAGACAATCAGTTTGGTTTTATAAGTACTACCGACGTCCGTTACTTTATCAGACATGCTTTAGGTCCTGGTAGACAGAAACCATGTATGATGTAACAGTTTTAGTGTGGATAAAGATAACGACAGGCTGTGATAACTCAGTTTATTATAGCAAGTGTGTGTTTGTGTCTCCTTATCACTGTATTCAACCAACAAACACTTTTTTGATGATTCCATCTCTCTGATAACACATTCGGATAGGAAGTGAGGGGTTGTATATGATCTTTTTTGCATCTGGATCTGAAGTAATTTTGAAAAATTAAACAGCAGAAAGATCAGGAGCGATGAAAACACAGCGCCTGTCAGCGGTGTATACAGTGACGTTGTGTGTTCAGGCGTGGTGTGTTATGAGAACCCTCATCCTGGCGCCTTTTAACATGTAGCTATGAATTAGCCATCTTTATCTCGGTCTTTGTTCAGTCGATCCTGCCGTTCTCACCAGGGTGGTCTCATCTGAAGCAAAGAACTGTGTCTCCTGACCTGCAGGGAAGTGTGTGTAAGTCTGTGATGTGTGTGTGTTCATAGAAGAAAGGCGAAAAAACAGAATGCATGCCAACATTGTTCAGATTGTTCCACTAGAGATGATGAATGAAGCTCTGTCATCACCGAGCTTGAGGAAGACGAGGCGTCCGACACTTGGAATGCTCTTATCAGAGACATAATTTTATAGATTTGGACAAAACGGGACACAACCTTGCAACTGAGAGGAAAATATGGGACTGTATATGGGTTTGTTTGTTTTGGGTCCACCAGTTCTCACCAGCTGATGGATTAAAGACCAGCTGCTTTTTTCACACTTTGATTCACCTAAAAAGGACCTAAGGTTTTTCTCCATGGAGACTTTACCAACGTCGTCCAAAACAGGATTGCAATCTCTACTGCAATTTCCTTTTCTTTATCCCGCAATAATAGAGACGTTTTTTCTTTTGATTCTTTGGAAAATTAAAGGTTTTTTGTAGTAGTAGTATTGTGTATGGTGTGGTGGTTGTGACTCACAGAAAAGCCACCGAGTACAAAGAAGCTTAGAAAACGTTGCTAGACGTTTACATGATGTCTAGATTTTTCAGAATAAAAGCTTGTTTGGGATAAAAATGATTATTGTGTCGACACATTTAAGTGACTCAAATGACTGACAGAGAAACGATGACCAAACCACTTCCGCCATTTCAGCAAGATTTTTCCAAATTGTAGTGTATTTGTAGAAGCTAAATAAAAGTCAGTGTCAGTGGTGTCCAGTGTTGGACAAGTTACTCTGGAAATGTAATAAAATTACTTGACTACCGATTATTCCGGTTAGAAGTAATCAAGTTACGGTTTTGAGAACTTTCCTTCAAAAGTAATTCGTTCAGATCTTCTTCACTTCACCAGTTGGTGTTGGATGGAAGAAATTCAGCTTCAGTTGTTTAGCTGAAGAAAGACGTCGACTGACATTGAACTCATTGAAAAGCAGTCCAATGTTAATGCAGTGGCAGTAAACCGGGCAGCTGTTGGGGCAGTAGTGGCTCAAATAGTTAAGGTGTTGAGTTGTTGATTAAAAGACTAGGAAGACCTGGGTTTGAGCACCACCACTGCCAGTCTGCCACTGTTGGGTCCTTGAGCAAGATTCTTAAGCCTTTCTGCCCCAAGGGCGCTCGGACCCCATAGATAGGATATGCAATGAACTAATTTCACTGTGCTGTAGAGGATACCCTCTTGAGTAGTTTGAGTTTTTTACTGTAGAAAAAATCGGTTCTTATAATATGGTGTTATGGTGGTAATTATTATCAGTGGTATAAACGAAATTCGGTCATGCTACATCCGCCATGTTGATATTGTCACGTGACCTACAACAGCAGTGCAAATTTATAATTAAATAATGTTCAACAATAATGTTAAATGAGTGCAATTTGACCACAAAGGAACTATTCAGTACAATAATCTATTCTGGAAGTTATAACCTGTTAAATTACTACAAAATCCATTAACAGTAATGTGATATTACATGATGTGTTGCTGTGTTAATGTTGACCCACCAGAACCATGAGACACCAGATCATCATCAGTGTGCATTTGGAAGACGCCCTCATCCAGAGCGTCTTACATTATTCTCATATTAAGTTATGCATTTGAGCAGTGGAGGGGCCTTGCTCAGGGGCCCAGCAGTGGCAGCTTGGTGGTGCTGGATATTAAACTTACAGTCTTTTAAACTCTCTTCTATAATTTAAATCATGTTCAATCTCATTAACCTATTATAACCTATTCATAACCTATTTTATTTACGAGTAATAAAATCTATACTTCTTTTTTTACTCTTTTACATATAAACATAACTATCAAGTACTATATTTACAAAAGATATTTGTTTGCATTCATTTTCCTGCAAAATTCCTTTAAATATACTTTAAGGTTGCCTTTAAAAAGGCCTTGGAAATGCGTTTACATTCATAACATGAGATGTGTTAAGTTAATCATGAGTAGAAAAGACGACTCTGGGGAGTTTGGAGGCAAAGTCAACACCTTGAACTGTTCCTCAAACCATTCCTGAACTACTATTGCAGCATGTGTGGGAGCATTATTCTGCTGAAAGAGTTACGCTGTCTTTAGGGAGCAGAGACGCCTGGAAGAGGTTAAGTTAAAGTGATGAACTTAAAGAGGTGGTCTGTAGCAATGTTTAGGTAGGTGGTACATGTCAAACATCCACATAGAAGCCAGGAACCAAGGTTTCCCAGTAGAACATTGCACAGACCACCACACTGCCTTCATCAGCTTGCTGTCTTCTCAAAGGCTGAGGGAGTCTTTACTCTACATGCACATCATCAGCCTTGAGTGCCCATGACCCTGTCACTAGTTCACCAAGTGGAACACTTTTGATAGGTACTAACCATTGCGTACCAGAAAGACAACAAAAGTCAGCTCCCGGTTGTCTGGCCCTCATAATTTTGACCTTGTCATAGTTGCTCAGATCATTTTTCTCACTTCTAACCCAAGAACTTCAAGAACTGACTCTTTAGTTGCTGCCTAATATATCTTGTCTCTTGAGAGCCTTCCATCCCGGCTGCCCAATCATGGACGCTTTATTGCCTGAATGCTTACAGAGACAACCTGAAAATATAAACCTGTCTGTTGAGATATTTGTTTTGTGGTCAGATTTAATGACATGTGCAATCGTAGTGTATAGTGAGGACTGTTTGGTTCAGACATGAACACAGAGACACTCCAAAGTCCTCCTGTAGCAGTATGCAGGCTGTCAGTAGGGCACGATGGATTAAAGCATACCTGTTCGATAGGGAGTGAAATCTTTACAGCCACATCAAAGACTGTTTATCAAAGACGGCTATTTTCACTCCGTCTGTCTCGACACGATCAACAGAGCCGCCTGGTCATGCCTTCTCGTCTTATATAACTTTTAAAACTCTCCGAAAACGTTTTTATGTCTTCCAAAATTGTTAGTCCTTCAGGACATTTTCGGGACAAAACAAAGATAATGTTTGAGTTTGTGTCTGGGAGATTCCTCCCAAACCAGTGATCACTAATAGTGAATAGTGATGTCACTGTGACTGTGGTTGATAAAAATGTTTGGAACAATCTATGTTCCAAATCTATGCGGTTAAGACACTGCTTAAGAGTTGCTGCTTTTAGAAATAAGTCCGCAATCTATGCTGTAATTCAAATATATCATAAGCTCGAATGTTTTTATGCAACTTTATGCACAAGTTATGCACAAATTGCATTATTCTCATTTAAAGGCATGACACGGAATGGGTTATTCCACTTATTTCACAGCTACAGTATTTTATTATGAAAAACATTTTACACATTTTAAAGGTTTACAATAAGAACGAACATTGTTGAAAACTAAAAAAATTGTTTTATATCTATTCACTTATTGTTAGTAGGGATGCACTAGTAACGGTATTGGGCCCGATTCTAAGCTCATGTACGTATACCCGTAAAAACACTCCAATACCTTCATAAACGTCTTAAAAAAATGGCATCAATGCATCCCTAATTATTACTATTAGACTGTCAGTTAAACAAGTCTCCGTGTGTGAGCTGTTACTACAATTGCAATCTGGCCGGCGCCGTGGTGTAGTCAGTGAAGGTGCCGGCACTCATGCGCTGTTGATTCCGGCTCGGGTCCCTTTTGGTACCACCCAAATACCCAAAAATGTATCTTAAAAAAGAAAATGCAATGTAGTAGAATGAGTGTGGTAATATTAACCAAATATTTATATTATAGACAGAACTATTTTCTGCTTTTCTAACCAGTCATAACTGAGCATTCAAGCACACTGTAGTGTAGAGAAATAAAATACTGATTAGAATTTAGAACTGAGAGTCGTGTACATGTGTTGTTTACCTAAGGGTATAAGACAAAAATATATTTGGTGTCGGATGCGATTTGTGCTTCTTTTTTACCCTTAAGCTAGAAAAAAACAATCAAAGACAAAGAAAAAAGTAAAAATCGAACCGTACTTGTATAAGTAATCACGCTTGTGGGTCCGTGTCATTCAGAGACTGAGCACTGGGCATTTCTTTCGAACTGGATCCAAATTATTCCCATTTTTACCCACAAAGCAAATGTGGTTTGCATTAGTTGGTAATTATTTCAATAAAAACAGCAGCAGATGTAACGCTTGGGAGAAAAGACAAAATATGAATTACCACCCGATGGAATAGACTCAAATAAAACAAGCTGTCAATAGACTCCTGATGGATATGAACGATCCTTTTTATGAAAAAAGGCGGTTTTGTTTTAAATGTTATGTCACTGTTGAGGTTTTTCGAGTCTGTTTTTCACCGTGGACATTTTGATTAATGTGCGGCTATTAAATCCATAAATCTACTGAGGATCCTGGTGCCGTAATTCGTCTCAAATCTTTACACATCAGCTGTTTTTCTTCTACCTTCCGTCGGTTCTTTTGAGTTACTTCATTACTTAATTTTTAGAATCTCTTTAATCCCAAAGTCCAGCGTTGCCCACAGTTTCATGTCATGTTTACATTAAGCAGACAGCACAGCCTGTGGAAAATGACTGCACTGAAATCTGAGTAATTAAGCGGTGATGTCATTGGATTTAGCGTGAATCTATTTTACGCAACTGAGCAATTGGGGGTTAAGAGCCTTGCTCAGAGGCCCAGCAGTGGTGGCTTGGTAGAACTGGGAATCAAATCCACACCTTAACCATGAGCCACCGCTTCCCCCAGGCGACAGACACATTTCAACAATTCCAGCCAGAAAATACAGAACAGTGGGTCATGAATTCTACAATCGTTTTTAAGGTTCTGAAGTTCGAAATCAGAACAGTGAAGTAAGTGGTAGCTCAGTGGTTAAGTTGATTGAAAGATCATGAATTCTATTTCTAGTATGATAAAGCAGCTACTGCTGGGCCCAGGAGCAGAGGCACTGCTAGCAACTTTGGGCCCTAAGAAAGAGTATGAGATCGGACACCCTACCACACCCATTCCGCACTGTTACTATAGTACTATTAAAACAGATCTCTGTGGCCCCACAAAGCGTGTGGGCCCTTAGAAACACCCCTTAGCCGGTGCCATGATGTAATCCCCCTTAGCGACTTTCCTGGCTGGGCTCCTAAGCAAGTCCTTCAACCCTCAACTGCTCATTAGTACAAATGAAATGAATGTAAATCTCTTTGGATGAGGGTGTACAAATGTGTACAAAGTGTACAAAAGACATTAAATGCTCTGTATTTTGTAAGGTTAAGCTGATCGTATAAGAGGTTTCTCGGTTCAGATGGTTTCTGTGTGTCTTTTTTTCCATGTTCTTTCATGATGCACCTGGCTTTCCAGTTGCTTTCAATCTTTCCAAACTAAAGGTGTTGAATTTAGGGTGTGTTATTCATTTCACCCTTAGAGTGATACACTCATGCATTTGTGCGTAAGTCAAGTTAAATCACCTTTATATATCTAGAGCATTTTAGCAGTAGAAATTGTGTCAAAGCAGCTTTACAAAGTCAAATCAAATAAAAAAATACAATGAAAACTCACTAAACACTCAGTAATTTAAGATGCCCTAACTAAGCAAGCCAGCTAACCAAAAGTCCATCTGTGACAAAATGGAGAAACCAGGCTTAGTCGGGGGTCAGTTCTCCTCTGGCCAGACAAACCAGCAGGTTATTCCATGCTGCAGCAAAGTTTCCATGGTCTTGTCCGAATGGCCATGTATAAGACAATGTCATCACTGAGAAACTCCCACTGGGGCTTATTGTCTCTTTGCTGATGCGCCAACTGGGCTGGATACGGATTGGATCTGGTGGCCACTGTGAGCTCGAAATAAGAAAGAAACAGACTTATATTAGTGTTGATGCCAAACTTTTTCCTGCCTGATCCCCTCAAACAAAGAGTAGGTGAATGCAATAGCCCATTCCTATAAATGCTATGCAGACACTATGTTTTACATCAGCAACACTACACGCTGATGAATAGCAGGGTTTGTGGGTAATATGCTATTTGTTCAAGTCAGAATCCTCCCTGCCGTTTTACAGGTTTGTGTTGAGTGTACTTCATGCCACCGTGTCAGCATAAAGCGTCGGTGTTCGACCCGGCATGTGCTCCCGCGCTCCTGTTTTCCATAAGACGTTTTCCAGACGCCCTGCCGTGCAAATTAGCTTTTCACCTCGTCGTGCCTGACACTCTGACAAAAGAAATAAATAAAAGAGTATCAAAGTCTCAGCATTGAATATATTCAGACCTCTCCGTTTATCCTCACTTGCTTGGTGGTCTCGGTTATGAGTTCCCTTTGGGACACAAATGAAGTAATGTTGCAATTTGGTTATGTTCGCAATGGCTTGCAGGCTCACACACACATGTCTCCCGGGGAACTGACACACGCTGAAGGTTTAGATTAAAATTAGCCACAAGGCTCCGCCTGACTGCTGAATATGATGTGAGAATTTGTAATCCAATCAAATCCGGATTGACTGACGTATTGAAAACAAAAAAATACACCAGAATAGTTTATAGAACAATCAAACAGACACAATGTCCTTCTTGTCTCCAAGGTTCTGCTTAGGCAATAAGGAAAAGTACGCACTTGCCTGCAGAATACCTTGCTGCTGTGTTTTTGTTGTATATCAAATGATTCCAGGTACCACGTTCCCAACAGGAAATGATAGAATTTGCTAGATTTAGTTTGGCACAAACTGCACACGGAATTAAATGAGCCAGATGATGTGTGATTTGAGGCTAAACTGGTGGCTATACGCTTCAATTACTTATGTAGCTACTACAGCCGTGCTTTTCCAATGACTACGTTTTTTCACAAAGGCAAACTCAAAGCATGATGGGTAAGGTGTCTATTCAGAGCTGTCTGTTCCTAAAGACAGAAAGATCTTGGCTTGATTAGACCGAAGGTAGAAAAACATCTGGAAAACAACCCTAAGAAACCTGACCTTGTCCACACACACAGACACACACATGGAGTTTTCTCTCTCCATGTTTCTTGTTTTCTCTGATGGATGGTAAAATTGCTGGTGCACACCATTCGTCTTTGATATCTCAGTCCACATGTTTTGTTAGGACCAGTTTGGGCTAGCTCGAGCCATGCCGTTCTTTCTGTCTTTCTTCCTTTCCAGAACTTCTATTTCGAAACAGACCAGGTTACATCTTACAGGTGCAGCGCAAGTAACTCGGGCCGTTAATCAGGGCGATAAAAGGCTACGTCACCTTTCATCAGCGAAGGAGAAATGTTCTTCATCGCTTCTACCCGGTCAGGAAGTCCAGGCCTGCATCTGCATCATGTTAATTAATGAGATGGGAAATTGAGAGAGACACAAATAATGGAGAGACAGTTCCAGGTTTCAGATGCTTTAATTAGGGTCTGGATCCTTCTGGGCAATGACCTTCTTTGGCATGAAATACTAGAACATGGCTGTGCAATTAGTCCACAAACAGTAATAGATGCTCTAAAGTCTTGGTTATGGAGATGGATGAAAGGTGCAGGAGGCAAGAGATTGGTGGAAATGAGGAAACAGAGAGAGAGAGAGAGAGAGAGAGAGAGAGAGAGAGAGATATGGTATTAGTCTAGCTGCAGTTCATCATATGGGTCAGAGGCTCCGCATGTACAGACGGTGATCCTGGGAGAAACAGTAACTGTTATAAAGATGTTTTAGATATTATTTCCAGAGGACAAATTCTACATAACTGCTTTTAAGTCTATATATGTTTTTTTGCTCCACTAACACAATTAATAATCACTGAAATACTAATATTAAAATATCATAATATAGTTTACATTTAAAGCCCTTAAAATATAGAAAATACCCCATATGTAGAGATAATCAAAGTAATGAAATTAAAAGTATTTTTTAAGAAGAGAAAAAAAATATTTCTTGCCTTTTTTACTGATATCAAAGTAATTTTTTTTCCTTTAATTCTTAAAATTAAAAAATCTTTCGATTTTATTATTATCCTCCAATAACCCCAATATGGTTTTATTCTTATTATTAAACTTTATATTCTTTCATGTAAAACATTTTCTATATCCACTTACTCTGTAATTCAGGGTCACAGGGATCTGCTGGAGTCTATCCCAGCTGTCTCTGAAAGGGTCACCAGTCCATCACAGGGCCATACACACACTCACACTTACTCCTATGGACGATATACAATCACCAGTCAATCTAACATACATGTTTTTGGACTGTGGGAGGAAACCAGAAAACCCGGATTAAACCCACGCAAGCACAGGGAGAACATGCAAACGAACCTGGGACCTTCTTGTTGTGAGGCAACAGTGTTAACCACTAAGTCACTGTGCTGCCTAAATTCATTCATTTATTGATAATTATACTTAATTTCAGTATTTAAATTGTCTAAATATTACTTATTAGTGTGTGTGCATGAAACGATTTTTTTTTCTTACACTCCTTTTTTTTTTTTCCTGTGTGTCTGCAGGGATCTCAGCATGAACAACATCAGTGAAATCCAACCCAATGCCTTCCACAACCTGCCTTTCCTCAGCGAACTGTAAGTGTGTGATCCCCAAAGCGCTTGTGTAGACAAATGAACACGAAAAGGTCAATGCTACAGCCTTGTTTCAGTCGGAATCGCTTATGTCAGATTGGTTCCAGCAGGAAGTGATTCAGTGAGGCAGACGATCTTCTCTCCAAGTCCTACAAACAAAACCGTACATGCCTAGCAACGACGAATCTCCCGTTAATGATAAAGAGCCATTAGGGGCATGATGAACCTATTAGCTATTACATAGGCCCTATTATGTCTTGTCATTTTTACACATTAGAATCCAGCGAGGACAAAATAGTGGACATTTGGCGGGGTTATTTTTCAAATATAAAATAAGTCAAAAATAAATCACCTAAAACAATTGAAGCCATATACTGCATCAAGACAATAAACCAAAATAAAAAACATGGAATGAAATAAAGAGAGATTCACGTTCTAGGAACGATTTGAAGAGGACGCTGGGTTAGAACAGATACAGTATGTCAAGAATAATGGGCAAAAGGCTGCCAAGCTGCCATTTGACAAATAAGAAACAGATATGCTAAAAGGAATGCGGGCCGGGGCGGGCTATGAGGTCCACAAACCCTACAGAGGATATAAAAAAGTAGGATGGAGTTAGACAGGTTATTAGATAATATTAATCACATCATTCTGAGAAAGGATGATTGTTATTGACAGGATTTTGGCAGATGCTTTTATCCAGAACGACTTGCATTATTTGATTTATCTAACTGAACAGATGGGGGTTAAGGGTCAAGGATTGGCAGATGCTGGGGTTTGAACTCATAACCCTCTGATCTGGTGTTCAAAACTTCTATTTTTTAATAAAAAATAACCCCAAAAACTAGAGATCAAAGAAAGCAATTAAGTCGTAATGCTAAGCTGCTACGAAATACATTTTCTGTTCTTTTTTTTTTCTAATTATTTCATAAGATCTAAACTGTGTGCCAACCTTTGCTTTATACATAACCAGTGAACATTGTTTATTTGCTTTTTACATTTTATTGCAGTTCACAAGCATGTGGAACTAAATACGGAGTTCTATAACATGAAAAAACAAGTAGTTCTATAACATTTATAGCTTATAATATTGAAGCACTTAATTACTTAAAGTTTACATTTTGAATATTTTATCAGTGATTGGTCAAAAAGAACAAGGATTATCAGTGATTGGTCAAAGTGGGCATCAGTGGTTGGTTATTGGGAACAAGATTGATCAGTGATTGGTCATTGGGAACAATAGCGCTCATTGATTGTTAATTGGGGAGAATGTTCATCAGTGATTGGTCATTGGGAACAATATTGATCGGTAATTAGTCATTGCGAATAATAGTGAATAGTGATGATTAGGAAAAATAGTGATCCATGATTGGTCATTGGGAAAAATATTGATCACTGATTTATCATTGGAAACAATGGCGATCAGGGGAAAGTGGTGGCTCATGGTTAAGGTGTATTTTTTTGGATTACCAACCCGAAGGTTTGTGGGTTCGATTCCCAGCTCGACCAAGCCATTGGGCCCCTGAGCAAGGCCCTTAACCCCCAATTGCTCAGTTGTATAACAAGGAATATTGTAAGTCGCTCTGGATAAGGGGCGTCTGCCAAATGCTGCAAATGTAAATGTAAATGTGATTGTTCATTGGGGAATATGGAAATCAGTGATTGGTCTATGGAAACAATAGTGCTTAGTAATTGGTCATTGGGAACTATGTTGATCAGCGACTAGTTATTGAAAAAAACGGTAATCGATAATTGGTCATTGGCAGAATTGCCAACCACAAACTCAACACGCTTAGTATTCACACGAGGGGTTCGGCTAGCCAAACATGCTGTCGGCTCCCATCACCAGCAGCTGTGACCTAAACTGGCGAGCTGTGTTAAGTGAAGTAACTCAAATTTACTCAGGAAGTTTGAAGTGGAACTAAAAAGTTGAGAAGTTGACAAGACTTTTTGATCTGTTGCCTGTAAAAAGGAACTTGTGGTACGATATACATGCTTGGTTCTTATGTTAACAATCAAACAGAAAGTGTTAAACTGTTCAATTATTAGGATTTTATTAGAATTTGTTCAGGTATAATTCTCATTAGCATAATGACTGAAGCCACCCACAGACACACACGATTCTTCATAAGTGTGCAATTAGCTGGAGCGCGACGTATGAGACTCCCCAGAGTTTCTGGAGAAGGTTAGCATGGAGGCTGCTGGCAATGCTTCTGCAATTCTGTATACTGACACAGACAAACTTGGCCTGAATGAGAATCCCAGATCTGTTTAGCATTTGCCGAGCATTTTTTTTTTTTTTTTAGACAGAGCGGGAGAACGTAGCATACTGACGGAATCAATAAGTTCTACTTCAGAGCCACTGAAGCAGAGCGACCCCCCACCTCATTCTACCTCACACAGCTCTGGAGTCCAGACGAAATCCTGCAGCTTCCAGTGTGTTTAAACAGAAACACTGCCAAATACCTCCATTAATGTGGATCAGCTTGCTTTTGTGTCTCAGCTTTGCCTGTTTTGACTTCTGACTGCTCTTATCGTCATAGATCTAAATTGACTTATTCGCACAAAGCCTAAAAGATGATTGCAGCAGGTATACCATAGCACAAAGATCTGCAGATCTTTTTTTTTAAATTCCAAAACCTGCTTTGTAGATAATAAATACCCCACTATGAAAACCAAAAACTGCATTGCAGAAGATCACATCTGAGTGTGTATTAAAAGTTTTTTTCCCCTATGCTTTCCACCATCATTACTTTTACTGGACAGACTTCTGTTGCTTTACCAGAAACTTGTTTGCTTTGCAAGCTTTCTTCTGCAGCTATTACTGGCCTGCAAGTAAAAGCAATTCTGATAATAGCTCAAAGTCAGAGCAGGTTGGAGATAAATTGGTATCGGTTAGCAGATATTCAACTTCAGTATTCTAGTACTCTAGTAGTCTTCTACCAATTAACCCTGTTTAACTAAAGCTCTTCTTTACATGACATTTTTAACTTGAATTTAAATTAACGTCTACTACAATTTAACCATGATGTGGTTGCACAGTGGTTAAGGTGTTGGAATGCTAATTGGAAGACTGGGGTCGATTCCCAGCACCACTAAGTTACCACTGCTGGGCTCCTGAGCAAGGCCCTTAACCCATAATTGCTCAGCTGTATAAAGGAGATAAATGTCATTGTGGATAAGAACGTCTGCCAAATTGGCCACCACCTTTCCCTACCCATCAACTATCTCAACAACCTTGTCCAAAAACTAAATTCGCCAACTATTAAATTGTATTTTCTACTGTTACCACCAAGTGACTTCAACCTACCCCCAAAAACACATAAAAATATTTCTAATTAAATTACAACTAGAAACTCATTATTTAACTACCCTCTAACTATTCCACCTACTTCTTTTTTCCTCCCTTACCACCCCTACTACTTTCTGATACCCCAACTATCACTTAAGCTTACATGCCAATAATCAACCTCAAGATATTCCTTCAAATACCCCTAATACCCCAAAGTACTGTCTGACAAAGTTGCCACTGATGGGCCCTTGATCAAGGCCCATCAGTGGCAACTTTCTTAGCTGTATAAAAGAAGGAAATAAATGGAACTCTGAAAGGTGTCTGATGATCCAAACAGATTGTTCGTCTTTGGCGCTGCTTGACCCACACAGATGCAGATGCCTGAGCAAAAAAAAACAGGGTTTCGAATTTTATCTTTCTCTTCCTCTCGTGCTCTCTTTTTATTTCTTTTTTTTTCTTCTGTCATTCTATCAGTGGAGATGAAAAGCAGCAATGAATGAGAGAGAGAGACCAGCTGCTTTTTTAAGTGTCCGCATACCTACCCCCTAACCTCGACCTTTAAGCTACAACCAGCTAGTCAACCTACCTGCCAATGATCTCCTGCAGTTATCAGTACAACTTGATCTCCTCCATATTCCAACTAGCTGCTCTACTACTTGCCCACCACTCATTCAACTGCCACAACTACCTAAATTAACAACTACCCCAAAAAGAAACTACTTCTCTACCTCTAAATAATAATTGCAAATCAAACAACTTTCCATCCTAACTAATTCCATCACACATCATCAGACATCACAAGAGGTACCTCTTGGATATTTTGATACTTTCAAAATATCCTTCCATCTACCACTTACTACCCAGAACTATTACTGCCCAAATACCACAACTGCCCCGCTTATACAGTTACAATTTAATTCAGAATGATCTACTTACCTGCTCTATTTGTTTACCGAAAGCCTCTGATAACCACTACAACAAATCCAACAGCTCTAACTAGTTTAGCTGCCCTTTGCCATCTTCCTAGACATCCTTTGCTCTCAGACAACCATCTGATTCACTGCTACACCAAACTACCCAAAACAACGTGTGGGTGCAGATTTTTTGTCAAGCAGTCAAGAGACACATCTGATACCACCGGTTGATCTTAGCTTTTAAGTGGCTTAAGCGTGCTTTGTGTTTGGTTGGTTGGAATAAAACTCCATTACTCAACCCAACCCATGCGTATAATATTGATAACACCTGACCACCATTTTGAGCAAAACCAAATACACAACTCTGTGGCTACCTAAAAACAACCACAAGACCTAGGGTTAGTTAATAGCTTAGTAAGGCTTAAGGGTCTTGCTGAATGACCCAACAGTGGTGGGGCTTGAAACCAGGTCTTCCTGGTCTTCCAATCAGCAACTTAGCACCTTAAACATTTGAGCCACCACTGTGAAAAATGCGAATGTGGATGTCCAAATGTCCACTCTGAACCAAAAACCCCTCCAATGGTCCCTCTAGTTATCATCCATATAAACTCCACTTTATCATAGCCAAAACACAAAAACACTCCCACTAAATAGATTTGCATATTCAAGTGCTTTACACAAATCAACACAAATCTACTTATGTTCGTTTTAATGTGCTTTTGCAAATAAATTCGGGTAATTTTGAAAAGCGGCTAAAGAGGACATAAGCACCGCAGAGAGAAGATTTTAATGCCTTGTTGATTCTCCTGCGGACAGAAAAGCAGAGACGCGTGACCACAGACTGAAACACGACCCCCTCAGAGCCGTCAGAGGTTTGACGATCGACTGAAGCCATTTCGATTATTTAGAACTGAAAGGATTTAAAGTTTACAAAGTTTGCTAACATTGAAGGGAAGGAAAACTGAAAAAGGGCAGCAGTGTTAGTAGAAGCTGATGAGGATGGAAAGATTGTGAGCCAGTGAGAAACGATGGGAGGTAAATGACAAAGTTTCTTAATCAGGCGAGGAATACGCAGCGCCTTCTCTCTCCACGTGCGCTAAACACAATGCCACAGCAAAACACACAAATCACAATCCGGACGCTGTTTTGGAATTCACATCTGCTCGGTGTGTGTTTACATGTGTAATTTGTGTATTTTCTCACAAAAACGGTGTTTACACTTTTGGGCTGCAGTGAAAAATCTGAGTAACGAGAAACATTCGACGGTGAATAAATCATTTTCACAAAGTCCAGGAATGCGTTATTACAGACGTCTACACAGGCCACCCATTGCAATTATTGCTGTTATGTCTATTATTTCCATTATTTCTGTCCTCGTATATCTCAAGACTACTAATTCTTCTGTCTTATTATGATTTTTTTGTGTGTAATCAGGTTTAAATAAATGATTTTCTTTTAAAATTCATGTTAAATTATACCAACTTTAGACCATTTGTAGGACATCTAGACAAAGGAGGACATCATAGACATAACAAATCTTATATAATGACCCAATAATTGTGCACAGTGAGACACACAGATGTTAAAGGCACTAATTGTTTTAGCAGGTTGATAGAAACGCCAAAGGAATTGATGAAGGCTTTACTTCCAACTTTAATGTATAAATATGGAAATTTTACGCATACATTTATTTGAAAATTAAGATTAAAGATGACGACCTGAAAATGTAATAATAAAATTGATCATAATTAAGCATAATTGATTTAATGAACCAACTTCAAACAATATCATTGCCAATTAGGCAAAAACTCACAATCCTAAATATGTTTTCCGTCTGAACCAGAAAATGATAACGATGCGTTTTTTTTTAAGCTCTCAAATGAACATTAGGCTTTAATTATTTTTAATTAAATGATAGGTCGCCTTCGTGTCATTGTGTCCTGGA
Organism: Bagarius yarrelli; assembly: GCA_005784505.1. Lineage (NCBI taxonomy): Eukaryota > Metazoa > Chordata > Actinopteri > Siluriformes > Sisoridae > Bagarius > Bagarius yarrelli. Next base: position 555,057 of record VCAZ01000079.1, on the reverse strand, counting down.
AGGCTTTTGACTGACATATGTCAGGGCAGGTGACGGTATGTTTGTATCTGCGTGCGTGTGTGTGTGTGTGTGTGTGTGTGTGTGTGTGTGCTCGTGTGTGTCAACCTACCGCAGTGTTTTGGCCAGTTTCCCATTCCGAGTCCTGCCATAATAAACCATAACCCAGCAGCTCCACTCATATGGAGCAAATTACTCACACACATACACACACTCTCATACACACACAAAACATGCTAATTTGTAGCATGTCTTTTTTAGTCCTGTGTGTGCGTAAATACGTCTCAGAAACACATACTGGACATTTGTCTAGTATCTTTAGGAGGACTTATGTCTGTTGACATAATCAATAATCGAAGCTAATTGTAAATCTGACAGATTAGCGCATGTTAAGAAATGACAAGTAATAATAATCTAATTTATAACAATCAGTGGTGTATGTTTTATGCTATTACACTAAAAATATCTGGATGATTTATTGCAGTCATGACTGATGATCAGTTTCTGACTCGGCAACTCATTTAAACCCTGTTGCTTATAACGATTCAAAAATCCCCCGAAATTCTGCAATTGCAGGAATTACCGCAGAATCAAGCAAACGCTTTTAAATTCGTAGAAACCCACGATTTTCTCGAAATTACGTTGACATTGATATTATCATTTGGCGGACGCTCTTATCCCGAGTGACTTGCATTTATTTCTTTTATACAACTGAGCAATTGGGGGTTAAAGGCCTTGCTGAGGGGCAAATTGGTGGTGCTGGGAATCAAACCCTGGTCTTTCAATTAGCTGTCCAACACCTTAACCACCGAGCCATTACTTCCCCTAAATTTGGAATATGAGATATTGGATATAATTTTTGTATATGGAATTCTTTCTACGTATTTCTTAGTTGGTATTAGAATTTTGTGTAAAAGGCTCTGCGATAATCAGGGGCATTTCCTAACCCTTTTATTGGGACTTTAGCCAAGCTGGTCTGTCATTCCACAGGACGAGGTTATAAGTTGTAAAAAGTGCGAGATTCTCTACACCGTAGTTAATAATGATCATCACGCTTTGCAAACTGAAGTATTTCCTTACTGCAAAGTCATAATTTTTAGTATAAAGTTAACTAACAGTAAAACTGGTTGATGATAATAAGAAGATGGTGACTAAAAGTAGCTAAAGCTAAGCTACAAAAATGTTAAAACATTCACAGACATGACTATAAAAAAATACACCCATTATTTAAGTAAATGCCATTATGTGAATCACATATACTTTTTTACAGCACAGTGAAATTTTTTTTTTACATATCCCATCTTAGTAAGTTGGGGGTCAGAGCACAGGGTCAGCTATGATACAGCGCCCCTGGAGCAGGAAGGGTTAAGGGTCTTGCTCAAGGACCCAACAATGGTTGGCTTGCCGGTGGTGGTGCTTAAACCCAGGTGTTTCTGGTCTTCAAATCAACAGATGGCGGTGGTGGGGCTTGAACCCAGTTCTTCCTGGTCTTCAAATCAGCGACTCATCACCTTAACCATTTGAGCCACCACAAAAAAAAATGTTTGTACAATTTGATTTGTAATCAAATTTAATTAGTACTAGAACAATCAATCAGCACGCAGGCTTGTGTGGTACAGCAGAGCTACATGAAGGTCTGCTGAAGATTATTTTGAAACTTAGATTAATTACAAAATGTTTACTTCCGTACAAACAGCGTACAAAAACATTTCAAATCCTTTTCACCAAAAAAAACCCCAAACAACCAAACGCTGTGTTGATGCAGCTCTAGTTTACGTGAACTCTCCTCCATTAACACATTTCTCACACCGAAGCCAGAACAAAGCTCTGACTGGAATATCACTAAAGTGGAAAAGTCAGGATTTTTATCCATAAGAATCCGTAAGAATATTAACAGAAAGACATATTTACAAGAAAAGAACTGCTTTAATGTCTAATTATAGTTAAGGAACCCGAAGATGAATCTGAGCTATCGGAGGCGGAGACGTCATTAATGACAGGGCCACAAGTTCAAAAGGAGAAAGGAAGCAGGAATGTTCAGTAGATAAGAGTAAGTCTTGTTCAGTCTCCCTCTAATTTTTAGTTGATGTGGGATTCTTGGCGCCGTCTTTAGCTACTCGTCTCGGTTTTTACTACAAATCATTTCCCATATTAATAGACGCTATGTGTATTTTTTAATCATATATATATTTATTCCAGATGTAGTCTCACTCTTCCTCCTATAATCACTTCTACAGTTCCGTAAAGGTTTTCCACTAGATTGTGTTGCGTGGCGACGGGGAAATGTGTTCGTTCAGTTACAATAGTATTAATGAGATCAGACACTAATGTTGTTAATCTGAGGAGGTCTGGGGTTCAGTCTGGGTTCCAGTTCATACCAAAGGTGTTCAGTATTAAAGGTTGAGTCAGAAAAAGGACATGAGAGTTCTTCTACTCCAATCAGAACACAGCATGTCTTTATGGAGATCAGGGGTTTGTGCACAGGGACATTGTCATGGTGGAACAGGGTTCCAGTTCCAGTTCCAGTGAGGGAATAATTTAGGAAAGTGGTGGCGCAGTGGTTAAGGTGTTGGATTGCTAATTGGAAGATCAGGGTTTAATTCCGAGTACCACCAATTGCTCAAATGTATGAAAGGTATAAATTTAAGTCGCTCTGGATAAGAACTGTAAATCTAAATTTAATGGTACAGCATACAAAAATATTTTAGATAACAATAAGTTTCAGATGTGATTGCATGATAAAGCCTAACATTTAAAATCAACCATTATTTACATTACCGTGCTTTCTCTGTGGTTGGGCTGTGGTTATGGAACAACCCCCCACTTGAGATTAGAATGGCTCCTTTCCTATGCATCACTTTTAAAAACACATTTGTTCGATCTGGCCCACTAATATCCCTTCATGTCACACTGCGGTCTTGAATTTTATTTCTTCTGTGGTCTTAAACTTCTCTGTCTTCTGAATGTTTATCTGTCGTTCCTTTGGTTTTTTAATTCCTGTTTTATTATCTTTGTTTTATGTGTCTATGGTCTGATTTTTATGTACAGCACTTTGCTCAGTCTTGTGGCTGTTTTTAAATGTGCTTAATAAATAAATGAACTTAAACCACTAGCATTTTGGTAGATGCTGTTAACCAGAATGATTTACATTTATTTCATTTATTCAACTGAAGGTTGAGGGCCTTGCTCAGGGGCCCAGCAGTGGTAACTTGGTGATACCTGGAATCAAACCCACAATTCTCTGGTTAGCAGTCCAACACCTTAACCACTAAGCTACCAAATTCCCCATTTTTACATGCCCTACACTGACCTGGCATCCCATTCATAATTCTCGCCTCAGCGTTCCTGTAATAGGCTGCATCCCTGAGGAGAATAAACAGCATATTAATAATAAGTTATTGAATAATTGTGTTTCCTCAGAAGAACAATTTGTCATGGATTATCGCTAACCAGCTGGACACTATGAGTGTGTGTAAGTGTGTAAGATGTTTTTTTTATTAGCCACTTGGGAGCTACCAAGCATGAACATAAAGATCTGTGGAAACACAGTAAACCCGATCCAATTCCTTACGAGGCTATCCAAATGCGGGGCAGACAGCACGTTTCCCCAGAGGTCAAAGGTCACACTGATGATAAAGTCGTTGTTTTAGAGATATGTATTCGAGGACTTTTCATTTTTATAGTGAGGAAAAAACCTCACATTTTTTTCCGTCGTGAAGATCCTCGCTGGGTTTCAAAGCGTTTAAGCCTGAGGATAGCGTCTCGATTTTTCCACTGCATACTGAAAGACCAACCAATGTGATCTCATCAGATAATCAAGACCATTTGATCGAATGTTTGTAAGCAAAGCACAAGGGATTCAGTCTCTCGAAATACATTCTGGATCCCTAGGCACAACTTAGTGCCATATGTAGAGGAAGAGATAATGGCTTTTGCACCCTGCATAATAAAATATGCTGTAAAAGTCATAGAAAAGACTTTTATTTGAATGGAAATGTAATAAAATAAAAGTCATCCTTCCTTAGTAGTCATGGTTCAATTACAGATTAAAATGTAAATGTCTGTATTTGTCACATATCCTTTACAGCACAGTGAAATTTGTTTCTTCGCATATCCCATCTTAGAGAGTTGGGGTCAGAGTGCAGGGTCAGCTATGATACAGCGCCCCCTGGAGCAGGAAGGGTTAAGGGTCTTGCTCAAGAACCCAACAGTCGCTGATTGGTGGCGGTGGGGCTTAAGCCCAGGTCTCCAACAACTCAGCACCTTAAATATTTGCGCCACCACTGCCCCTAGCTAGTAGCTGGACGGGACGCGTCAAAGCCGCCATAAAACCAGTGGATTGTTAAGATTTGAATTCTGTATGTTGATGTATTTCCTTTTGAGACAGAAAACTTCTACAGACTTCTACAACAACCAGTGGTATTTAACACTTACGATGTATGACTTTAATCCAATACAGTCAAAATGCATCAAAAACGATCACACACAAGAAGACTCATCTAAGTTTTATGTCATTAATCCGTGACGCATTCAGTAACCCGTAGCTAGCTATCTCTAACGTTAGATTTTCTCATGACACGTCTCAATAACTTACTCTCTTTCATTTACTTACACCAAAAAGCAATCACTTCTATTTAATCTTGCTAGGCTTGCTAACCTGTTTTTTATTTGTCCAAATAGTTTTACGCTGCATTGTACGGGCAGAAAATTTTAAAACATCAATCTCTGTCAATGTTTGGTTTCTTATTTGTGCCATGGAAAGAAAACTCTATTTTAAAAACAATTTTTTTCTTCAGGTCTCCGACTTTGCTGAGTTGAACGCTTAAAGTCAGCACAAAGGCATTATTCACAGTACAAGCTTCATGGGTTTTTTTCACGTGTGTGAGACAGAATAAACTTTTATATTATGTGTATTTCTTTTAAAAGCCAAAGTGAAGAGCATTTCCCACTGAAGCTGGCAGTCCAGTTTTGAACTGATGGAGAAAAAAAAAACCCAAATGCAAAACAAATGTGTTCCTAGCTGCAAGAGAGAATTAGTCAACAAATGGTTGTCCAATAAAGTACAATAAATAAAGATCTGTGTTATGATCAGATGACAAGCACCATATACATGGATCATGGCCGGTGTAGAGGGAAAAAAAAAAGCTAAGCGAAGCGTCTGACAGGATCGTATTTTTCTTTCCCCCTGTCCCCACAATACTCCTCCTCGGTTACGAGTGCAATTACCTCTCCGCAAACAAACGCAAATTAAACCCCTAAAAAAGAGGGGGCATGATTAAAGTTTTATGGTATTTTGCCCCCCAATGAAGCGTTTAAGAGAATACAGATGCCTAGCATGGAGGTTTGCTAATACTAACCATTCGTCCTTAATTCTCAGAATTCTTAGACTTTTGTTAACAGAAGAAGCTTCCTGATTAATAGTTGTTTCCATGACATATTTCAATCCGAATACATTTTAAAATGTGGCTTTGACCACATCCGAAATCACATACCGCTTGAGTACTTCCTGACGGTTAATGTACTCTCTGACTATTAAAACTGTTTGTTCTGTATAGTAATATTACAGGACGTGTGAATAATATTCGGACGTACTACATCCGCCATGTTGGAAAACAAAATCACAACAGAGTAAAAATGTACAATTTTTAACAAGACGTTCACTTTAACTATGTTAAACACAAGGAACAACATTTTTCCCTGAAGCACTTTTACAGAAAAAAAGGCCATGTGAATGTTTCCCGGCATTTTTCGAAAATGGCTCACGGGATAGTAAAGTCAAGTCAAGTCAGGTCAAGTCACCTTCATTTCTATAGCCCTTTTTACCCAAAAAATTGTGTCAAAGCAGATTTACAAAGTCAAATCAAATAAGACAACATTAAAACTTTCTAAAAACACTCTCTTCAATTTAACTAATGTCTGTAAATTAAGAGTTCCTAACTAAGCAATCCAGAGGTGACAGCGACAGGAAACCAAAACTCCATCAGTGATAAAATGGAGAAAAAAACTTAAAAGAAACCAGACTCAGTCGGGGGGTCAGTTCTCCTCTGACCAGACAAACCGGCAGGTTATTCCATGCATGTAAAGCAGCCATCGTATGCCCACTTTAGAATCCAGTAATAGGTCCTCCTGGTCCTTTTTGACCCACTGTTCTTGGGATACTATACATTTAGACATGCTACTTACCTCATGTATTGTTAGCTAACTGTAGAATAGTGAATTGAGGTGAAGATTAAGAGTCGTTAAAAGTGACTCCAATGTTAGTGATTCATTTTCACAAACAAAAAAATTAATACTTTAACAAATCCAAAGGAAAAAGCATTGTAACTTATCCAACTATCAGGGTTTGGTTGAGTGATTGAGGTTAGTGCTAGTGGCAAGTGGGTTTGTATTAGGACAAAAACAAGGGTTACAAGATACAATGCATTTAATTACTACCTACCAAGTCAATATATAAATTACTTAACTTACACAACTAGCTAACATAAGCTAACCTGACAGGATTTTTGTATGATTTCTTTCCCCATCATTTGCAGAATGTTCAAAAGACCAACAGAATATTCAATATATGTGCTATTTTCTAACACTATGTAGCAAGATAAAATAAGGTAACCAGATAGGATGGATTTTGTTAGCTAGCTAGCTAGCACTGAAAAAAAAAATATTGTTACTGCTATTGCTAGGCAGTTAGCTAACATCAAGTATCCTGACAGGATTTAATTAATTCATAGTTTTCAAGTTTTCTGAGAAGATCTTTTGTCCTGTTATCTTGATAATATTATTGCTATTCAGCTAGCAAACATAAGATAACCTGACAGGATTTTTGGACAATTTCTTACCCCCATCATTTGCAGAATGTTCAAAAGTCCAAAAGAATTAAAGTCATATTCAAATAAATGCTAATTTCTAACACTAGTTAGCAAGCTAAAATAAGGTAACCAGACAGAATAGATTTTTTTTTAGCTAGCTAGCTAGCTAACATGAGCTACACTGAAAAAAAGTTTCTATTGTTATATTTCTATTGTTTCTATTTCTAGGCAGTTAGCTAACGTTGGGTATCCTGACAGGATTTAATTAATTCATAGTTGTCAGAGTTTCTAAGAAGACTTTTTGTCCCGTTATCTTGCTAATAATATTATTGCTAACCAGCTAGCAAACTTTAGCTAATCTGACAGGATTTTTCAACCATCTCAACAATATTTACATCCTCACTGCTAATGCTAAACTGCTAGCTTACATCGACCATCCTGGCAGGATTAAATTTATAAATATATATGTTAAAACTAGCTATGTTAGCAGGCTAAGGTAAGCTAATCTGACAGGATTTTTTTTGAAGTAGTGTTTCGAATTATATTTTAATCAATGTTTAAAACATTCACCACAATCGCTGGCTAATGCTGATCGAATCATCACTCAAACGCATGATGTAGCACCGAGCTGTCGGCTTTCGCACCATTCATTTGTCTCTAATGCTGTTCTGGCTCACAACACACTCAGTGTGTGTGTGTGTGTGTGTGTGTGTGTGTGTGTGTGTGTGTGTGTGTGTGTGTGTGTGTGTTTGTG
>VCAZ01000079.1:492500-542500 GCA_005784505.1 Bagarius yarrelli | reverse complement strand
GGAGAGCTGAAAGTTGTTAGGAGGAAAGCTTGAGGTTGTTAGAAAGAATCTGAAGGTAATGAGGAGGAGAGCTAAAGGTTCTGAAGTAGAGCTCTGGAGGTTGTGATGAGGAGAGCTGAAGATTGTTAGAGAAGATTTGGAGGTAGTTCGGAGGAAATCTAGAGGTTGTGGGGAGGAGAGCTGAAGGTTGTTGGAAGGAGATCTAGAGGTTGTGAGGAGAGGAGCTGGAGGTTGTGAGGAGGAGAGTTAAAGATTGTTATGAGGAGAGCTAAGGGCTTTGAGAGAGAAGGAGATGTGGAAGTTGTGGAGAAGAGATCTGGAGGTTATTAGAGGGGAAGCTGGAGAAAATTGTAAGGAGGAGAGCTGGAGGCTTTAAAATATGGAGATCAGATCCTGAGCAGAGGAGCTAAAGGCTTTAAGGAGATGTGAAGGCCGTGTGGAGAATAGCTAGAGGCTGTAAAACGTGGGGATGGCTGTTTGGAGAAGATGTGGCTGAAGGTTATTAGATGGTGAGCTGGAGGCTGTGAGGAGGAAAGCTGGCTCGTGTCAGGGAATGAAATTGTTTCCTATCAGAGTCAGTTTTCAGGTTTCCGTTTCAGGGGCATTTTAAAGGAGGTAGTTAATATTACTGCACGTCCTTGCCCCAGCGCTTCATGGTGAAGCCTGATTTAAAATGAGTGCCTTCATCTGGAAGCCATGAGGAAGATGCAGAACAAGCAGCGAGAGACTCAATGAACTGTAAACCAGTGTAATTTTCCCCTCTTCCCTCTTTCCGCCACTCCAACACACCCCATCCTAATAGAAATCATGCACTTCCTTACTGGGTCCCTATGGATCCCAGTGCAACTGAAATACTACCTCACTCACCTTTGACCCTGCCAGCTTACTACCAATCGCTCTAGCTATATCTCTCTAGCTAACTTTCTTTCTTTCTTTTTTTTTTTTTTTGGTTATAAGTTTCCTGAGCATTTTAATTAGATGTTAACAATGTAAGTGTTGTTTTTTTTAATCTATCTTCTCTTTTCTGTCCATCCCTAATAGAATTTATACACTTCATCCGTTTGCTTTTTTTTGTGGTTTCCAGACTTCCCCACATCCTGTATGCTTTTATCTGAACCTCAGTCCTTCAGCTGATTACAGAGATTCAAATTACAAACAAATCTTTTGCTCAGATTAACCCTTCACTAACCGACCGAGGTTTTTTTCTGCATCGTTTTCTCCTGGATGGACCTGAGCTTTGCTGCTGCGTTGCTTTACAGTGTAGACTGGGATTTTCTCTAAAACAGGCTGTATCTGTTCAGAGCAGTGATGTTATCTGAGCGCTGAGTCAGCGAGGTGAACTCCATTGTCAACAAACACACTGTTAGCTTAATGCTAAGATGTGCCAGGGGGTTAATTAGCAGGCTTAACGTCGGCCTGCACCTTCTGCAGACGAGTGCGAACAGGTGGCGTTGAAAAGATTTAGGTTAGATTCAGGATTACACAGGATTAGGGCGAAATCTCCCACATGTTCACTCACAGCTCCGTCTTTCATTAGAGTGTGACATTTAATATCATTTTAAGGTAAAAAAAATAATAAATATGCTTATACAGTAGTTTATTTTTTATGGACTGATTAGATATACTAAATAAATTTACCTCATTTATACAACTAAGCAATTGGGGGTTAAGGAACTTGCTCAGGGGCCCAGCAGTGGCAGCTTGGTGTTGCTGGGAATCAAACCCACAATCTTCCAATTTGTAGTCCAACACCTTAACCATTGTGATTTGGTCTACACTTGGTACTTATACTTAAGTATACTTGGTTTAGACTAACAAAAAAGTCTATTTGTCATACTAGTTGAGTACTTCAAGTTTACTAGTTTTACACCCAAAGAATACTTTGATCAAGTTAAAAGTAGACTACAATACTAGTACATAACTAGACTACATAACTAGTACACTAACAGCATTTGTATTAGTTAAGAATCGTTCTTAAATGATTCGTTCATTTTGACTGAATGTGACTCGGAGAGTGATTCGTTCAGTCAATCGTGCGGTTCTCTTTCTGGCCCAGACTGCATTGGTTAAGCATATGGGATGGTCACGTGATGCACAAACAACTCAAACCCGTAGACTTGTCAGATAAGACAGATGAACAATGAATGAATGAATCTTTTCTGGTTTTTATAGCATTATAGTTTTGTATTGTTTGTAGCGTAATCAAGGTTTTGGTGAGTCATAAATGTGTCAGGGAAGTAACGCAGAACATTCTACGTTCTCCTTTGCTAAAATAAACAAAATAAACGAAATAACTTGAAAAAAGAATCGTTCATTTTGCTGAACGAGACTCAAAGGTCTGAGTCGGTAAAATGAGCCGAACTTCCCATCACTAATTTGTATAAGTTTACTTTAAAGCCGATTTTCATGATTTAAAAAGTCTTCTAGAAAAATAGATCTAGTCTCTTTGAGTTGACTTAATTGATTTTAATAGTCGTTTGCGATTGTTACTTATCAGACTGTATCTCCATGTCGCATTGGCGGATCTCAGTTGTCATAATGTCACACTGTTTTACATCATCAATCTGTGACACGTTCGGGAACCCATGTTCTCTGGCTAAATAGTAGCTATTCGCAAAGAATAGAAATTATCTGCAGGGATAATTTTGCTTATGAAATACCCCAATATGTCTCTCCTGACTTGTTTCCACATTTTCCTCGGTGGTTTGATGTTGTCGTGCTAATTGCATCATCAGCTTCGGCGCTATTTGGTTCTCAGTTTGACCGTCGTCATAGGAGAAGTCACACTGAAGGAAAGTCAGACATTTTCGAAGTCCATCACAGGAAAAACTTTTCGCAAACACGGTTAACATGTTAAACTAGCTTTCTTTCAATGACAACAGATTTTAGCGTCGAATTATAGGAATTTTTAGGGATTTTAAAATATGTCTTGTACACTTACAAGTTCACCCCTAGTACCTAAGTTCGCTGCGTTTAGTTAGCTGTAAACAGTTAGCTATAGTTAGTTAGCTATAAAGAAATAACTGCAGTGGGCTAAATATAAAGAAAAAGCTACAGAAAGTTTTTCATCGAGATTTAGCTGCACTAGGCTAAGTATAAATAATTAGCTACAGTGAGTTCTTTACAGTGAGGTAGATAGAATTGGTTAGCTATAGAAAGTGATAGTAAGCTGGCAGGGTCAAAGGTCAGGTGAGTGAGGTACTATTTCATTTCGAATCAATAGGGACCCAGTAAGGAAGCGCATGATTTCTATTAGGATGGGGTGTGTTGGAGTGGCGGAAAGAGGGAAGAAGGGAAAATTACACTGGTTTACAGTTCATTGAGTCTCTCGCTGCTCGTTCTGCATCTTCCTCATGGCTTCCAGATGAGGGCATCTGGATTTTCTTTGAGCTTTGAGTTTTAGGTTTGGGGGCGTTTCAGTAAGAACATCACTGGGTGCAGTGTCTGTAGTTGAGAGTAAATATGTTGGAAATTGGTTCCTCGTCCCAGATGCTAATTTCTGTTTTAATTAGTTATTATGACTTCGGTAAAAACAACAATCTGATTAGCATTGAAAAAATTATTAAGAAAAAAAAGTTATACGGTTGCTAAAAGTAAAGTAGCTGGATTTTCTGTGGGTAATTAAGAAAACCTGCGTAACGCTCAGGCCACAGTGACGCAATGGCATAATTACCACTGGTAAATAAGCATTTCCCCAGAATGCACAGTGTGTTATTATTTCAGTTCTGATTGGTCTAAATGTGCTGATTTGTTTGGTATGACATCAGCTCTGATAGTGGCACAGCTGCAAACCACCACTGGATATTAGACCTTTTTTGCCCAACATACACTGGTGTTTGGGTCTACCGGTAAAAAAGAAATGGATTGAAACATTTACAATCAGTGTAAACAAGTAAAGGATTTTATGTTTAGTCGTGATGTAAATTGAGCTAAGATGCTTTTTTTCCAGTGTGTTTTCCCCGGTTAGAATAACTTTAGACGGACGATAAACAATATCAATTGGTTATAATAGTTAGAGCAAAAATGGGTAGAAATACAAACATTTGTGTGGAAAAAAGTAAATTAACATAATCAGCATAATAACAATGTCATTTTCAAAATGGTGAATATGACAGAATGGCCTTAATTCCAGAATCAAGCCGAAACACAACAGAAACAAGTTGAAACACAACAAAATCAAGCTAAAACACAGCTAAATCAAGCCAAAACACAACGGAAACAATTCGAAACACTACAAAATCAAAAAAAAAAAATCAAGCCGAAACACAACAAAATCAAGCTGAAACACAGCTAAAACAAGCTGAAACACAACGAAATCAAGACGAAACACAACGAAATCAAGCTGAAACACAACGGAATCGACTTTTTGGACATTAATGGAAGGAGTCTCTAGCGTCAGCGCTACTGGATAGTAGTGGAATGTAGTTGTTTGTCAGACTATAAACCTATAAAAAGTTTGATTTTTTCACCCTCAGAAAAATGAATCTTATCCAAAATATAAAATGTAAAAATGTAAAATTTCCTATAACAGCACAACATAATGTGAGAGTTTAATACATCACTTCGTCCTCAGCCAATTAAAGCTACTTTGATTTAAGCGGAATGGTAAAATTTGCAGAGCTAAATTTATGCTTTGACTGTAAAAAAGCTGGAGCAGGAGTTAGGGATGAAGGGGGTATGGGGGGGAGGGGATGAGGAATGAACGAGTGTGAAAGGTCAATGGAGGGGAAGAATGTGGAGGAAGTGCTCGCGGCCGACTTCGCTGTCATACATCACAATTCGCCCCCGGAACCCAGAGGGCAGAATTCATTAGATCAAAGGCTTAATGTGTCGACACGGGGAGGACATCCATCTCCACCGAGGACACAGGCAGGCCACGGACGAGTGGAGAGGAGGAGAAGGAGGAGAGGAGAGGAGAGGAAATAATAAGAAAGGGAGAAGTACATGGAAATCCACATTAAAGTTTAAAGAATAGAGTGAAAGTGAGAAAAAAAACAACAAAAAGATTAAACATGCATAAGGAGGAAGAAAGGAACTAGAAGAAGGTGAAAGATGAGGGGAACTAATAAATAAGAAGCCAATTAAAGGATAGATAATCAGGAAAAAGTACAGAAAGCAAAGAGAATGAAAAAAAAAACGAGTAAAAGATAAAGCAAGGAACGAAAGCAAGAAAATGGTTAAAATGAGTGTAACAGAAAAGATAATAGAAACACAGAAAGAGGAGGAATAAAAAAAAGAAAAAAAATTTAAATGGAGGCAAAATCTGAAATAAATTTAGGCATAACATTAGAATTTCATGTGAAATCTACAAATAAAAATTAAAAACACCCAAAAAAAGAGAGAAAAGAGAAAAGACAAGCAAGCAGAGGAAAAAAATCTGAAAAAGAACACAGGAAAAAAAGAAGCAAATTAAAAAAGGGAAAGGAGAGAAAGTCAAAGAGAAGAAGTAAAAAGATGAGAGGCTAAGAAGAGGAAGAAAAAAGGATGAGAAGGAAAGAAAAGGTATAAAAGCGTAAAGAAAACCCTCTCGCTCTCTTTCTCTTTTTCTCTCTCTCTCTTTTTCTCTCTCTCTCTCTCTCTCTCTCTTTCTCTCTCTCTCTCTCTCTTTCTTTCTGTCTTTCTTTCTCTCCCTCTTTCTTTCTCTCTCTCTCTCTCTCTCTCTCTCTCTCTCACACACACACACACACACACACTAACTCTCTCTCTAACTCGCTCGCCCTCTCCTTCTGTCTCTCTTTCTACTAATAGATAACTTTCACAACTCCACAAAAGCAGAGAAGAAGTGAAGAGTTACACAGCGGCTGTTAAACGAGCCCGAGCACGAGCAGCTAATTACTGTACGGCCTCACCAAAAAAAACCCTCCACAGATAATCTGCTGCTTCTGAGCGTCAAAAACCGCGGAACAGCAGCCAGACGAAGCAACCGAGTTAATTGGCTTTATTATGTGACTGACAGAATGCAGTTATCCGAGATAAAGTGTGTGTGCCACTGTTTTGTGTGTGTGTGTGTGTGTGAGTTTGTGTGTGTTTTTCCTCATGGAAGGAGTGGCTGCTTCAAAGGAAATTTCGACAGGGACATTAGTTAATCGTTCGCTCGTCTTGTGATTAGAAAACAGGTACAGAAATCAGCTCAAAGCCTCAGTTTACTTTCAAAAACCTTTTTATTAGACAGAAACATCGCAAAATGGACATTTTCCTGGCTTTTAAACTCGAAAATCGTTTCTCGAAAAAAAAAAGAAAAGAAAGGAAAAGGAAAAAAAATAAAGAAAGAACAACAAAAAAACCCCAAAGAAATTAAAAGAAAAAAAGGATAAATAATAGAAAAGAAAAGAAAAAGCAAGAAATGCGAAATGGGACATGATATAATATGTTTTTTTAAACAATACAAAAATAAGTGAAAACCAAAAAAATAAGCAAACTGAAAAGAAGAAAAAGGGAAGTAAAAAAGAGCAAACGAGTAGAGAATAGTGAATAAAAGGATGAGTGGAGAATATATAAAAAGGCATTAACAGGATAGCGTGTATAAGAACTAAGAAGAAGAGAAATAAAGAAAAAGAAAACAAAATGAGAAATGAAACCCCTGTTGTTGTATTTTGTGTGTTTCAGACGTTTGGACGCAAACCTGATCGCAGACGTTCCCACTCAGGCCTTTTCAGGCATGCGCTCTCTGCGTCACCTGTGGTTGGATGACAACGCGCTAACCGACATCCCGGTGAATGCACTCAGTGACCTTTCCACACTGCAGGCTATGACCCTCGCTCTCAACCGCATCACACACATCCCTGACTACGCCTTCAGGAACCTGTCTAACCTCGTTGTTCTGTATGTAAACACTTCCTCTATTCGTCCTGCTTGTGTGATGTAATGGTTTTTATCTGTAAGAATAGAACACAAACAATAACAAGATCCAAAAACTTACTAAAGACACCGTAACCGGTTTAGTAACTTTACATTAGAAAAAAATCCAATCAAATATTTAGATTTTAAAAGCAAAGATCTGATATTATATTTGATTAAAAGAATAATAAAAATAACCTTTAGCTGGATCGTTATTCTGCGATATGTATCCCTTGACCCGGATCATTTGGTTCTTTAATACTTTTTTTATATTTCCGTCTTATGCGTCATTTGAGTCATTTTTGTCACATTGACATTTCTTTAAAAGTCATTGTTGATCTTTATTATTTGATCATTTTACTCGATGTAAAATTTAGTCCAGGTTATTTTTTTATCGCTTCTTTTGGCATGGATCGTTGTTGATACTTTCATCTTGTTTACTATCTGACCTGCGTCATTCCCGTCATTTAGTTTCTGTTTGTCTAGTAATCTGAGGAGATTTTGGCTGCATCCAATATCACATACTTTTCTACTTTATACTATGCCAAAACTATTATATAAAGCAACGATTACGCCTGATTACGTATTATTCGACATTGTTGTTACTTCCTGATCTTTATTTTTATTAGACTTTAGTCAATCCTGTCAACTCCTCCTTTATTTGTCTTTTACTCGATTTAAAATGTCCAGGTTATTTCTTTTATCTCTTTTGTGTCACTCGGCATGAATGATTACTGATACTTTCATCTTGTTTATCATCTGATCTGGTCAAATAATCGGAGGAATATTGAATGCATCTAATATCGTACACTTTTTTCACTTTATAGTATTTGTAAGGCAACAATTATGCCTGATTACATATAAGGACTTCACGATATTGGGGGAAAATCACATTGCGATATTTTTTTTTTTTATTTCACCAAATGACTTGTATCGCTCTAAGGAAAAATTCATTATTTCAGAATGATTGTAAGGATTTTGTAAGTGCATAAAATATAATACACTAATTATTATCAGAGATTAATACAATAGAACAGAGATGTGAATATATAAACAGTGTTGATGTTTAAATGGACATTCAGATACAGAAGGCAGATTAGAAGCAGTGGTGTCTTAAATGTTGAAGGTGCTGAGTTGCTGATCTGTAGATCAGGAAGACCTGGGTTCAAGCCCTACCACTGCCAGCTGTTGATCTGAAGACCAGAAACACCTGGGTTCAAGCCCCACCACTAGGGGCAAGCCAAACACTGTTGGGTCTTTGAGCATGACCCTTAACCCTCCTGGTCCAGGGGTGCTGTATGATAGTTGACCCTGCGCTCTGACCACAAAACTTACTAAGATAGGATAAGCAGAATTTTTTAGTAGTATATGTGACAAAATGAAGGCATTTACATTAGAATTTAATTAATAATTAAACTTTTAAAATAATAATTATTTAATAATTATTATAATAAATGATTGAATGAAATGTTTTCACAGTAACAGAACGTAAAATAATGTACAAATGATAAACTTTGCATTTAATCCACACATGACATATCCTCCAATTAGCAGCCCAACACCTTAACCACTGCGCTAACACTTCCCTGATACACACACTGTGATGTTGATGCTGAATTGATATATTGTGTAGCCTTAATTCATAGTAGTAATGAGAAAGGATAATTTACCATTTACAGCTGGATACCGAAGTCTGCTTACAATTGCCACCATACTGTCCCATGAGCCGTCAGAAGAGACGACTCGTTTTTTTGCATGGCATGGAAATATTTTGTCTCTTCTACTAACTTTTATCATTCAAACTAGGGACGTGGTCATTTCCACCTTTTACTTAGAATGGTCATTTGTGATATCCTTTTTTGGGTCATTCTTATCCTTTTTTGTTGTTAATTTTTTGTCTCTTCTTATTTAATCCAGGTCCTTTTTGTCGCATCCATCATCTTTGTTAGCATCACATATTGTCATGGGTCATTCTTGTTACTTCTTGATTATCTTTTGGCCTGGGACATTATTATTATCGTTTCCCCTCCTGATTATCGCTTGGCTGGGATAATTTCGTTTCCCGACACACCATTTATCATTTCGACCAGGTCATTTTTATCGCTTTTACTTAGCATGGAAAATTGTTTCATTCATTGTCACTTCCTCCTTTTTTGCCTGACCTGGGTATTTTTGTCCAATCTACTCCAGTTATCACTTACACCAGGTCATTTTGTCGCTTTCACTTAGCATGGATATTTGTTTGCGCTATGAACCAGGGTCATTCGTTTCACACACTCTTGTTTTTTTGCCTGACCTGGGTAAATATTTGTCCTTTTTTACCGCATTTATCATTTACATCAGGTCATTTTTGTCGCTTTTACCCTTTAAATATCAATAGGTATACGTGTCATTATTCTTATTTATTGTAATTGTTTCACTTGATTAATTTATGTGACTCAAACATTCTGTATTTTTTATCTTTATCTCTTGTTTATTGTTTGCCCCAAAATTTTTACCTGGGTCATTTTGTCACTTTCACCTTATGTGTCATTTGGAACAAGCTAATTTCATCCACATGAATTGTTTAGCTGCAATCCGTGTACATTTACCACATGATGTGGTAGCACAGTGGTTAAGGTATTGGACTGCTAATTTGAAGATCGGGGTTCGTTTCCCAGCACCACCAAACTGGTAAAGAAACCATGACAGAACAACTGCATCACGTAGTTGACGAATTTGTGGTCAATATTGATGTAATCTCGCTTTTAATTATTTTCTAGACTTTTTAAAAACAATTTTACCACATATGTTTATAATTTTGGGGGTTACATGACTTAAATCCACCCTCTACCTTTAAATACAGGTGTTAAATTTCTTGCATTAGGAGGACACCCCTTTATCCAGAGCGACTTACACTGATCTATTGAGCAGTTAAGGGTTAGGAGCCATGCAGCTTGTTGGTAAATTTGTCACATAGACGTTTTACAGCACTGTGAAATTTTTCTTCACATATCCCATCTTAGACGGTTGGGTTCAAAGCGCAGGGTTAGCTATGATACAGCGCCCCTAGTGCAGGAAGGGTGAAAGGTCTGGCTCAAAGACCCAACAGTGGCAGACTGGCAGTGGTGGGGTTTGAATCCAGGTCTTCCTGATCTTCCAATTGACAGCTTAGCACCTTAACCATTTGAGCCACCACTGCCCACTGGTGCTGGGAATTGAACACATGATCTTCCATACAGCGGTCCTGACACCTTCACCACTTCCTCATTGGTTTGCCGTTAGCTAGAGAAACTCTACAGTGTTGTGCACCTTTACACAGTTTGTAGCTGAAAGAACAGAAACGTACCTGCCTGATACCACAGAATAAAACGATTCTTGCTTGTTGATTCAGACTTTTGAACCTGACTTTATCTCAGCCTTCGCTGTGGTTGCTGTTTATACAAGACATGATTGCTCTCCAATGATTATAATCTCTGAGGGCTTTTGATGCTTTTCTTCGATTTTAATGACTGTTTTTGTGTTCAGGCATCTTCATAACAACCTAATCCAGACGCTGGGAGAGAACTGCTTCGAGGGCCTGCGCAGTCTCGAGACTCTGTAAGTGCAATCGACGCTTTTCCTTTTTTTTTTTCTCGGATGATTAAAGGCAACATAAAAGCCATTTCCTGTTTTTTTAAGTATCAGGCCCTGTAATTTCAGTGACTGAAGGCTCACTGTGGCGCCAGGTTAAAGGAGACGATGGGAAATTAATACAGAAATAACCTGACGTGATTTTCATTGCCAGTTAGGTTCGGTATTAGACATAAACAATAGAGCTCTTAGAACACAATCCTGCAGCTCCTGAGATGTACACAGAGCCTGTTTTGCTAAAAACGATCTCACCTATCATTAAAACAGTTAAGGAGGTTATGGCAAAATCGTGTTCTCCTCGGTGACCCCGATATGGGATGCTTTGATCGGTCAGAGTGAATCAGGTCGAAAGAGGGAAGAGTGCCAGGATTGTGAGTCACTCCATGATTAGGAAACAGTTCTATACAACAATTAGAGACAGGAACACTGTTTTATCAAACGTTCATGAATGCGATTTCATTTTAAAGTGTTTTAGGTTTGGTCCAAAATGCCGCAGTTAGTTTTTTGATTATTTTCTCTCACACCCAGTCCCTTTGTTCTTTTTCCTCCACCCTCCACTCCATCTCTTCCATCATAATCAGGAACACTTTAATACTGTAAAAGCTTTTGGAAATATTTGGAAAAAAGATCCAATTTCAAAGATTGAGCTTCTTAAAGAAGCAGCGTTTCCTTCAGGAAGTGCATATGTCCTTTCCAAATTGCTGTGCCAGAAATCCACATGTTCACGTCCTCAGTGCATGGACTCTGAGATCAGAATAATTTTTTTTTATTATTTTAAAAAAAGGCCCCATGAGAAACCCTATTAAACTTCATGAGAAATTTTGAAAGAGGCCGTGAATTCCGAGCCAGCGTATAATTCCCAAACATAACATCTGAGCAGGTTTTAAAGCGTTCAGCACATGTTGAAGTCACGGTGGTCTCCAGCACACGCACAACTTTCACACCTGCCAGTTTAACGGCCTGCTGAAGTGCTAAAAACAGCGGGTTTATGATTTACGAGAAACAATGAGCCCTGAGAGTCGCGCATGCACAAATCACTTCATTTAAAATCAGTCGCAGCACTGCGAGCACGGCTGCGTTTCTGCTCTGAAGCACGGCTGCGTTTCTGCTCTAGAGCACGGCTGCGTTTCTGCTCTAGAGCACGGCTGCGTTTCTGCTCTAGAGCACGGCTGCGTTTCTGCTCTGGAGCCCGGCTGCGTTTCTGCTCTGGAGCCCGGCTGCGTTTCTGCTCTGGAGCACGGCTGCGTTTCTGCTCTGGAGCACGGCTGCCTTTCTGCTCTGGAGCCCGGCTGCGTTTCTGCTCTAGAGCACGGCTGCGTTTCTGCTCTAAAGCACGGCTGCGTTTCTGCTCTACAGCACGGCTGCATTTCTGCTCTGGAGCACGGCTGCGTTTCTGCTCTAGAGCACGGCTGCGTTTCTGCTCTGGAGCCCGGCTGCGTTTCTGTTCTGGAGCAAGTCTGCGTTTCTGCTCTGGAGTTTGAAATAAATGTAGCTGCGTTTATTTGGTTTATGTCTTAGATCGAAAATCTTGTCTCTGTGGTCAATTTTCGTTTAATTTGGCCTAAAAGCTGTTTCTCTGTGTGGGGACCAATTAACCAATCAATGATTAAATCATAATTAATATCTTTAATCCCTTTTAAAAAACTGTTAAATATATAATACTTCTTTTACATTCTTTACTTTACATGCAATAATCTAGCAGTAATAATAAATACACTAACAAATAAACTGGAATTTTAGTAGACATGCTAAAAAAAAACTAGCAGTGAACAAGCTAACACACTAGAATTAAAGTAAAACAGGCTAAACAAACTAACAAACTAGCATTATAGTAAACAAGCTAATAAACTAGCATTATAGTAAACAAGATAACAAACTATCATTACAGTAAACAAGCAAACAAACTAGAATTTCAGTAAATAAGGTAACAAACTAGCAAATTACAAATTATTATCATTGTAAACAAGCAAATAAATAAACTAGAATTACGGTGAACAGGCTTAAAAACTAGAATTACAGTACAGGCTAATAAACTAGCTTTATAGTAAACAGCTAACAAACTAGCATAACAAGCTAATGAAGTGTCATTATAATAAACAAGCTAACTGACAAACAAGCATTTTAGTAAACAAGCTAACAAACTAACATTATGGTAATCTAAAAAGACTTTTGTTTCCACAGTATCAAAACGGTTATATATGTCCATTATGACAAATGTACACACACACACACACACGAGCTGAAGAAGAATGAGTGTTATGGCGCGTGTGGCCCTTGGCCAAGTACCGCTCTGCCTCTGCTCTGCACTTCAAACACGCTGGCAGTTCTCCAGCTTCCCCTTTAAAAAAAGGAGCTAAAATATATAAATTATTCTTCTGCTTTGAAAGCTTAGCACTGAGGGATGAGAGCGATAATTACGGGGATGATGAGACCTATTCAACTCAGTGCTCTTAGCGCAGAGACGGAGTTTCATGAGTCAGGAGGAACGCTGCCAAACACACTCTTATTTAACTGATTATCCCTCTGCCACTCCTTTTCTAACGGCAGGCTGGGAAGAAAAGCTCCTTTTCCTGCCCTCACAGTAAAAAGGTGTGTGTGTGTGTGTGTGTGTGTGTGTGTGTGTGTGTGTGCTGAGATTACATTTTCATACAGCCCTATGACAATAATCCACCTTATCATTAGAGTTTATCTTGAAGCAATAGCACCACAGCCAGATGCCTTCATGTTGTTTTTTAGGCTATCAGGTGCTTATTTAAGCTTATATAAACTCAGATAAGCTGCACACGTTACAGTTTACGGTAATTTAATAGGAAATTATTCAGGATACTTGCTACTTGTGTTTATGATCAAACGGTCCTGAAGAAAAATCCAAAGGTTACAACAATATTGAGGTAGTGAAGGTTTTATGTCTACAGGGTCATGTTATGCATCTGCTTTAGGAGGATGAAAAAAGTTCACATCTCCCTGATTAGCTGATTTAGGGAAATTGGGAGATAACAGAATGGCCGTAAAACTGAACAGAACTTAGTTTGGGTCTAGAACCAAACAAGTATTGCACACTACAGAAACATGCAGCAAAAATTAATATATGCGAAAGAAGACCATGTCATGGTGAGTTAGGCTTAGCGGAACAGCTGTAACACCAGATCAACCCAGCGAGGATTACCCCTTGCACCACCCGTTCTCCAGCTGTTTGCTTATGTTATGAAGCAACAGGATGAGGGATGAAGTTACAGTATCAAAACATGACGCCACATATATAGTGACGGATTTGCCAGGGTTTGCGACTAAGTGTTAAAAAGTAAAAGATTCAGGATTAGAAAATTTACACAACAATATCAGCTCACGAAAGCTACCCCCCCCCCAACCCCCCCGGCCGAAAAAAAATAGTTTAAGCTGGATGAAAGTCCATCTGCCAAATGTATTGTACATTTACATTTTTGGCATTTAGCATATGACCTTATCCAGAGTGATGTACATTCATCTTAATTATTTAACTAAGTGTAAAGGGCCTTCAGGGGCCCAGCAGTGGCAGCCTGGTGGTGCTGGGAATTTATCCCACAACCTTTTAGACAGCAGGTTAACATGTTAACCATCATATAATTGAGGGTGTTTTATAACACCCCATCCCAAGTGCTTTGTTCATTTTTATAAATGTTTAATCATTCATTTAATGTCCATACACAGGTAATGGGAATAATAGTGTTCTTATTATAATGTTCAACCGGGTCTCCGGTGGGACAGTGAGCATGTTGTGGGTGAAAAATTTTTGATCACCCAAATGTTACATCGTTTTTTTTCAGTAACAAGTCATCAGACGAATTATTGTTTCCTCCGTTACAACTTCGTTACCGTTACTGACAATAACGTTGCTCTGTTACTATAATTGAGCTTACTGAAGTGGTTTTCATCTGAGTCTACACTCTCAGCCGTAGAATCTACAACTTGTTTTTCTCTGGTGTGTGTGAAGTGTGTGTGTGTGTGTGTGTGTTGGGTGTGGGAGACAACCACATAACTGATGTCTGGTCTAGGTTAAAGAAATTTACATCGTTTGCCAATCACAGGTAGGAGTAGTGGAGAGCAAAGACAATGTAGCTGTTACAAATTGGAGGTATATACACCAATTTTCCCTTGTTGAGGTAAAAGACAAGACTGTTTATGTTTTTTATGACCAGGAAAAAAAGACTTTTCATGTTGGTGGCAAGTAACAAATGATCTCATATTGTCACATGCCGCCACAACATTAAAATAGTGTAGCTTAGCGTTCGAAGGTTGCCACCCTGGTAAAGTGGGTTAAGGCTCCGACACCCACATGCGCAAGTCGTTGCGCTCCGGCAACCCGGGTTAGATTCCAGGTCCGGTCCTTTTCGGTTCCACCTCTATCTTCCCCATTTCATCCTTCTGTTTATACAATGTTTTATAATAATAATTTATTATGTTTAGTGTCCATCTTATTTATTTAACATATTTAATATATTTGTTTAGTAATTAGTTGCTATAGAAACATCCATTATAAACAGCAAAAACAGACAATCATTACTGTAAATCATCTCATCATTTCTTTATTTATAGTGAACAAGACACAACCTGTACATAATTCTGCTCCTAAACACTATTTATGTCTTATATGTATGTATGTATGTATGTGTGTATGTATGTATGTGTGTATGTATATGTATATATGTATGTATGTATGTTGCATGTACGAAGTACTCCAAAAACCACAACAAATTCCTTGTGTCTACAAATACTTGGCAGATAAAATCGAATTCTGAATCTGATTCTTATTGTAGTTATACAATGTAGACACAAGCCACAGACCGTTTACCCACTTTATCACAGATACGATGCCGCTGTCCATCTGCAGTGTTGAGTAAATCTTTCTCCAGTTAACATCCGAACACTTGCTGCTATCATGACCCTCCTTTTTCTTTTCCTTTAGCGAGCTGAACTTTAACACTCTTCAGGAATTTCCTGTGGCCATCCGGACGCTGAACAAACTTCAGGAGCTGTAAGTAACCCTGAGTTACCCCAAGTAACATTACCCAGCATGCATCTGTTCACAGCACCCGCTTCCATGAGGACCATCTGGCGTGTTACCTTGCAGGGAAAGAAAATAAAACCTCACCTCATTGATCATAGAAATACATGCGAGCTGGAAGCAGATGTGGCAAGAGTGGGTGACGAGAGTGGATGTGTGGATGTGTGCCCCGAGTGTCGCTTTACTGTGACAGCTGCTCCGTTGCACACACACACACACACTTACACACACTTTTACTTAATGAATGATGCATTAGATGCAGATAGATAGATAGATAGATAGATAGATAGATAGATAGATAGATAGATAGATAGATAGATAGATAGATAGATAGATAGATAGATAGATAGATAGATAGATAGATAATATAGATAGATAGATAGATAGATAGATAGATAGATAGATAGATAGATAGATAGATAGATAGACATTTTTATATATGCTTAAAGTATTGCAATATATTGTTATATATTGGATTTTGACCCATGTATTAGGAGGCTTTAGTAAAAAACAGCCCTAGTGAGCAGTGTGTGTGTGTGTGTTTCTTTTTTCTTATCAGGGGATTTCACAACAACAACATCAGGGTGATTCCTGAGAGAGCTTTTGTGGGGAATCCGCTGCTGCAGACTATGTAAGTCTCATCACATGACCACGACTTCCAACTTTATTTTATTCCAATGAAATAATCATTTAAACCACCACATTTACAAAACAGCAGTTCAATATCTCTAAATCCTCTTTTTCAATCTCAGTCATTTCTACGAGAATCCCATCCAGTTTGTCGGAAGATCAGCTTTCCAGTTTTTGCCGCAGTTACACACCCTGTAAGTACAACCATTTCATAAGCTGTGATTCCTAAAATAATGCAATAGAAATGTTAGTTATTCCTGTGATGTTTCTTTTAATGCTTATTATTATAACATCCTTTTGCTTCCAGATCCCTGAATGGTGCTACCGAAATCCAGGAATTCCCCAACCTGACAGGGACCACCAGCCTGCAAGTTCTGTGAGTTACACCTCACTCCAAATCTATCACTTCCTTTGCCACACTATCAAATCAACTTTATTAAATCGACTCAAATGTACCCATTTAAATACATTGGCTTTTAGCTGTCCAGAAAAAAAAAATCATATACTTACACAAATCTATTCATTTTCTTTTAAAACCAAACCCAATTAAACTACTCACATTTTTGCCAAGTCAAATCCACCTATGCAAATCTACTATCTTACTTCCACACACTCAAATAAACTTGTTTGTTGCCAGCACTCAAATTAACCCACTCAAATCGACTTACTAAAATCTACCAATTTAAATCTTGCTTTCGTACACTTTTTAGGCGTTTACTTATTCAGATATGTGTCTCTCAAATCAACTTGCTACCTTCCTTCTATACAAAGCCAAACACTCCAATCTACCAACTTGTAGCCACACTGTCACATTCACCCATCCACTGAAATCTACCCACTCACATCCACCTGCTCACAACCACAAACTTGATGAAAACTATCCACTCAAATCTACCATGTCAAAACCCACCTATTTAAATCTACCTGCTAAAATCTACCTACCCACTCACCCCTACCTGTCTGCAACCCCACAGTGATTATCCACCAAATTAAATCCCACTCACTCAAATCTATTTTCTCAAATCTACCACACAATCAATTTCCCCTATCTATTCACATTTACCCACTCATTGGCCTACTCACTCAAATCTACCTACCCACCCTCCTGTACCTGCCTGCAACCCCACAGTGATTATCCACCAAATTAAATTCCACTCATTCAAATCTATCTTATCAAATCTACCTGTTATCTTATATAATTTGATTCTTTGATTTTTGACACTTAAAGGTGACTTGACTTGACTTGACTTACTATAAATCAACCCACTCGAATCGACCCCATCACCAAAAACCTACACAGTCACATCCACCTCATCAAAACCTTCTTACTCAATCTACCTTTAGTCCATTTTTTTTTATTCTTCACCAATAGTCAAACCATCCTGCTCAAATCCACTTACTCAATTCGAGCACTTAAATTTAACAACTCGAATCAAGGTGCTCAAACCCACTATTTCAAATATAAGCCTTCAAATCCACCTTCCTAATTACCTTCACACCCTTTCATCTCCTTGCTCACTTTTACAGATGGGGACGCAGTGGCTTACTGGTTATGGTCTTAGACTGCTAACCGGAAGGTTGTGAGTTTGATTGACCAAGTTGCCACCACTGGGCCCCTAAGTGAGGACTCTAACCCTTAATTGCTCAGTTGTATAAATGTAAGTCGCTCTGGAAAAGAGCATCTGCCAAATGCTGTAAATGTAAATGTAATGTAAGTTCACTTCCTTACCATTTGCTGCCTTTAATTTTGTGTTTCGACTGAAGCAGGGGGTTTCCTTCATTTATACCCCATGTCATTATTACAGCTTAATGTCTTTTAATTGTCTAAATGAGCCAAATCAGACTATATGTGCACTATAAATAAGACATGCCAGTGTTCAGATATTACATACTACTGACTTTCCAGACACACCATGTGACCCACAACTACTAACCAGACATGAACTTAAGCGTTTGGTTCACGGCTCACATTCATGTATGAACACAGACCAAGCAAAGAAAAAAATTTCTACAATTTATGTATAATTGTACATTCATTAGTATTAATTAGTAATGTTCTGTGAACAGGCACAAAATGTTCTGTTTTTTTTTTCATACACACACACACACACACACACACACATACTCATCCTCTCTCTTGTATTCTGGGTTTCAGCACTCTGACCCGAGCAGGTCTCACCAGTCTTCCACCTGATCTCTGTCAACAGCTGCCCAATCTAAGAGTGATGTGAGTAAACACACACACACACACACACACACACACACCTAACTCACTGCTTACACACTCACCTTTGGCCCTACTGATTAAGGGCTGATAGGCCAATTCTCTTTAGGCATAAAATATCAAAGCTTTGCTTTTTCTGTCTTTGTTGGGAGAAAACTGTTAAAGCGAAGAGTTTAAGGACACGGTAGAAACCTGAAATACTGAAAAAATAACTATAGAGGAAAAAATGTTAAATAATAAGCTTTACACACAAGCTTTACTTTTTTAAATGTAAACAATAATTTTAAACAAAACCACATTACAATTATTGGTGCATGCTGGTCGACATGTTTTCTTCATTTCCTCCAGTTAGGAGACAATTGGAGCGTAAGGACACAGTCAAAGTTTATAAAAATAAAATGAACAAAAAAGAAAAGAAAACAAAACAAAATAGCTAAATCTTTATACAAAAAACATCTGTTACATTAATTATTACGCTTGCATATGTTGCATTCATTTAAAAAACAAGTACTAGAACTTATACAGTGGTACCTCTGACCTACGAGCGTCCCAACTAACTAGTTTTTCGAGATACGAGTCGTCTCCTAGGCAATTTTTTGCTTTGAGTTGCGAGCTAAAATTTGGGTTACAAGCAGCTTCAGACACTCAACCGCTAGTTAGTGTAGGGAACGCCACAGTAAACGCTGTAACATCCGCACAGCATCCTGTGTCTCACTCGATAGCTAGTCAGACATGCGGGTTAGCAAGTGAAGTCGCCTGATCTCCAAGGTAAATGCTGCACATTATACTTAATAAAAGCAGCTTATTGCAGCACATCCTATTGTATTGTTTTTATACAATATTCGTTATTTAAAAACATGATTTTACATACAAGTAATCTGAGTTAAATTAAACTTATAAGTCAAGGCACCACTGTATACATTTTTCACTCTTGGTTTAATAATAATAATTAAAAAAAACTGATTATAGAAAAAATTTATTTCCCCCCTAAATGTCAAAAATTTTAATACACCTTCCATTGGAAAAAAAACAAAAAACCCAAAAAACACTGTAAATCTTTTATTAACAAGAAATTGTATGTTTATGCCTATATTTTGTACATAATTAAGTGGCTTTAAAGAGACATTTACATTTACAGTATTTGGCAGACATCCTTATTCAGAGCAACTAACATTTATCTCTTTTATACAACTGAGCAATTTGGGGTTAAGGGTCTTTCTCAGGGGCCCAACAGTGGCAACTTGGGGGTGCTGGGAATCAAATCCTCTGATTTTCCAATTGGCAGTCCAACACTTTCACCACTGAGCCACAACTAACATTATTTCGTTGTGTGTTTTTTAGTGAGTTGTCTCATAACGCAGTCGAGGATTTGCCAAGTTTTTATCGCTGCACATCACTGCAAGAGATGTAAGCTATCTTTATATCGATAAGTTCTCAGACACCTTACGTATCACTGTTTTTTTTCTTTAATTATGCTGTGTGTGTGTGTGTGTGTGTGTGTGTAGTGGATTGCAGCACAATCGCATCAGACGGATCGAGCTAAGCACGTTTCAACAGCTTGTATCTCTTCGATCGCTGTGAGTTTACCAACATTTTAGACTTTTACCCAGCCGCACAATCTGGCAACACTGCATGATAGTTTGTAATACCGCCATCATAGTTAAGCAGCACTGACCCCTTCTGGCTGCCCCGTAAACTGCATTTTTTGAGTCGAAAGTGATGGTAAAAAATGTAGTAAAGTAGTAAAAATGTACACAGTGTTTTTACTTCATTTATATTTACATGTAAGTTATTAACACTGCAGCATTTACCTTAAAATCTACATGGCTTTTTATTTTAATCATAAAGGAGAAAATATGATTAAAATAATAATAATAAAAAAAGGATACAGGGAATGGGCTAACTTTATTCTTTGTGGACATTTTTACACTCTTATGTTAATGTAATTATTAGACGATATTTATAAATAATTGTTTAAAATTAAAACTAATCATTCTGTTTATTTATTTTGATACGCAGTGATCTGAGTTGGAATCAGATTGAGACGATCCACCCTGATGCCTTCAGCTCTCTTCACTCTCTGCTCAAACTGTGAGTACACACACACACACACACACACACACACACACAGACTTATTATTGTGCCATTTTCTATGACATAGAGTAGGATGATACATATTAGATAGATAGATAGATAGATAGATAGATAGATAGATAGATAGATAGATAGATAGATAGATAGACAGACAGACGGACGGACAGGCAGACAGACAGACAGTGGATTAATGGATGGATGGTTAAATAGATAGATCGATGTACGGACGGATAGATGTACGGACGGACAGACGGACCAGACAGATAGACAGATAGATACATAAACAAAAATTTGCCTTTTTGTTGCAAGTGTTTATTATTCTCTCTTTCCCTTTCTCTCTCTCTCTCTCTCTCTCTCTCTTTCTGCAGCGATCTGAGCAATAACTGGTTGTCCCGAATCCCCCTGTCTGGTCTGAGCAGTCTTACTCACCTTAAACTAAGGGGAAACACACACCTGTCTCACTCCTTCAGAGAAGAAGAGCTGCCCAACATCAGGTATCCCAGAATCCCCTCTTCCGGCCTGGGAAATATTCAGCCTTCCGATTGAGATGATGGAGCACACGAGTGCTAACCCTATGTCAGAATGCAGGATGATGAAATGATAAAAGAAGCATATAACAATTTTTGTAAAGTCTGTGTATTAAAACTGTCGTGCGGATAATGAAGCTTCACATACAGTACAGCTGCAGTTATTTAAAACATCTGGCACCTACGCAAATATAATTATTTATCTTGTACTGACATCAAAAAAATCATAAATAAATCACATTTATCTGATTAACAACAAAATATAATAAAATGTAATGAAATAAAATAAAAATGACAATACTCTGAAGTGAGAATTTAATCAGAATTGTCTCGTTTTCAATCTAGTTTTAAAAAAAAACTCAGAAATTATGGACTTTCATTAGAGCAACAATGAGATGAGCTAAAATAATTTATCCCAAAAATTACAGTATTTTTGGACGTATGGTCGGTGTTTTACAATATATTTGCTCAAAATTGTAATGAATTTTTAAAAATCTTCAAAAAGGAGATATGTGGTAATTTACAGAGTGGGCAGCCATCTTGAAATGATGTAATCTATGAAAATCTGTGTTCTGAAGATGTCTTTATGACTTCCTGGTTCGTCTATAGATTTCAGTAAAAACCCAGTTAGATAAATAACCTGTAATGCTTCACTCTGCATCACTAATCAGAGGTTTAGCCATCAAGTTGCCAGAATTGGGCACCTAAGCAAGGCCCCTAGCAATTCCTGCCACAGTGGTGCTGCACTATGGCTGACCCTGCACCCTGACTCCAGGCAGATATGCAAGGAAAAGAATTCCACTGCACTGTAATATAACGTATGACAATAGAGACAATAAAGGCCATCGAACATCCCGCAAAGTCTCTGGTTCTGACATGATTACATATTTTCTGTTTCTTCAGGGTCATCGAGATGCCCTACGCTTATCAGTGCTGCGTGTTCGGAGCGTGTGGTGGCTACAGATCCGCGGCTCAGTGGGAGGAAACGCCGGCTACAGAGGAGGAGGTGCTTCACAAAAGAGCGCTTGGCCTTGTCCCCGTTCACTCTGACTGTAAGAGCATCAGATTAATCACACTGTAATCCTCAACACCTTCACTAGGTGGCCATTGTGAAACATTTACAGGGTTTATTTAACCTTTTTCACCACCAACAGAATGTAAACCTACATTTACAATCGATAGAAACAAATAGCCACAAATCTGAATTTAACTTCCTCATATAAGAATTTAAACAATATCTCAGTATCACAGTTCACTTTTAACATTTCTGATGCACTGCTAACAGTCACAGACAGCTGTCAATCAGCATAGTGGGTGGGACTCTATCATAGGTCATGTTCAAATTTGGAACAAAAAATGTGTTTCTTAATAAATAAAAAATGTGCTGTGTGATTAAAAAAATTATTTAAACACATAAACAGACTGAAAGACAGACAGACAAATAGATGGATGGATGTAGAGATGAATAGACAGACAGATGGCAGGACAGACGATTAGATTTTTTTAGTTTTCTGAAAGTGTTCTGTTTTATTCAAAATAATAATAATAATAATAATAATAATAATAATGCTAACAATACGTTCTAAATATTATGAAATAAAAGCATGGCTCGATTCTCTCGTCTGTTTTTACCTGCGTATTCGACTTTATTTAAGAATAAAAACATGTCGGTACCGTACAGTAACCACAGCAAAGTGTTTCTTGCAGCACTTCTCTGTCAATAAGTTCCTCGCAGTGTCTTTAAAGCCGTGCCATAATTACCCCGAGAATGATTACTGAGAACAGATCTGACAGCTCATAACCCCTGATTAGTGAGAAATGTTCTGTATTGTGTGAGCTAAAGAAGGTTATTAATGCAGATCAAAAGCTTTTCAGGCAGCTGTGATTAAACACACAGAAGGTTGGATGAAAGTTAGGATTAAATGTTAAACTTTACGATGATTTATTTTGTAGATGATCCTGATATGGAGGAATTCCAGGCAGTTATAGAAGAATCCAAGCTCCAGACGAGCGTCCAGTGCACCCCTGTCCCAGGTGATGGTACACTTCATCAGTAAATTATTGCTGTCATTTATTAATTAATTATTTCTGAGAGAATGATTAAAGTCAAAAGTCTTGCAAAACCGGAAACTAATACAGACATAACTTTAATTACTTGCATAAATTTAACATGCAGAATTTCTTGGTATTTTTTTAGTTAATTCCTCTATTTTTATTGTCCCCTTGTGGACAAACAGAAACCTAACCTTTACTACATTCTCGTTCCTGCAGGTCCATTTAAACCATGTGATGCCCTGTTTGACAGCTGGTTGGTGCGTTTGGGAATGTGGCTTGTCGCTCTCGTCTCTCTCTTCGCCAACATTCTCCTTGTGCTCTCGGTCTTCGCCTCACCGAGCTACCTGTCACCTGTCAAGTTCATCATCGGCTCTATCGGTGCTGCGAACCTCCTCACTGGACTCTGCATGTGCGTCTTGGCTCTCATCGATGCTCTGACCTTTGGTGACTTCGCTAAGTATGGTGCGCGCTGGGAAATGGGCACCGGTTGCCAAGCAACAGGGTTCATATCCGTAGCAGCCTCTGAATCCTCCATATTGTTCCTGGTGCTAGCGGCAGTCCAGTGCAGTGTTTCTGTATCGTTTGGAAAGTCGCCATCCCACAGCAGCGTACGGTGCGCCGCTACGATATGCGTGACGCTTTCGCTTGTCTCTGCTAGCCTGCCGCTGCTGGGGGTGGGTAAATTTGGAACCACACCCCTTTGTATTCCATCCCCTCTCCCAGATGCCCCGCCCACCACACTGGGCTTTATGGTAGCTCTGATCATGATGAACTCTCTCTGCTTTCTGCTCATCACAAGCACTTATATTAAGCTCTACTGGGATCTGATGAATGGAAACTTTGACAGTGTGTGGGACTGTGCCATGATCAAGCATGTGGCCTGGCTCATTTTCACCAACTGCTTGCTTTATTGCCCTGTCGCATTCCTCACCTTTGCTTCTCTGCTTTCTCTCATCCCTATCAGCGAGGACGTGATCAAATCTGTCTTGCTGCTGCTCCTTCCACTGCCGGCGTGCGTCAACCCGCTGCTTTACCTCCTCTTTAACCCGCACTTCCGCGAGGACGCAAAGCTCCTCCTGAACCGAGCTCGTCTGGTGCAGGGCCGCGTCCTCGACTCCTTCGTCTCTGTGGAGATGGAGAAGAGCTCATGCGACTCCACCCAGGCGCTGGTGCCCTTTTGCACCGAGGCAGACGCCGCGCTTGATGGCTCCGTACCATTCGTCCCCTGCCAGCTGCAGGTGACGAATAAAGAAACTGACAAAAATGAGGAAAACGTCTGGAACAAAAAAACGGACAATCAGAGACAAAGCTCTCTCGTCTCTGCAGTTTATCAATCTTCACATCCCATTTGCCACTCGTAAAGTTTGGATCAGAAAGCTTCCGATTGGGAAAAAGACGTTTCTCATGTACAAAACTGAGTAAAGAAATACGGACTTATTTTGTTGGTCCCAGCAGGTTCATGTAACAGGCAGAAGAAATATTCCAAATCTGACATTACGTTAAGGGTTTGATAGAAAATAACATTATCTCTTTTATACAACTGAGCAATTAAGGGTTAAGGACCTTGCTCAGGGGCCCAGCAGTGGCAACATCTTAACCACTGTTCTACCACACAAATGCACACAATGTTATCCAATTTAAATCAATCAGCTGAGATGTGTGTGCTGTCTAAAATTGGCTAAAATGGCAGCTATAGAAGTTGGTATTTCTCCTTTGCTACTCTAGCGCATGAGGAGATACACAAAATACTGACAATTAATATTCAATAAAAAATAATTCAGTTTATGTTTAAATACAACATTAAAATTAGAATTTAAACACATCCTGTGTAAATCATTCTAATGCATTAACTGGAACATTAACCCTTCATGGTGCCCCCAGTCTCTGACGTTCAGCCCGGTTAGACGTTTTCGAGCGAGTGTGAACGTCTCCTTGCGTGATGGACGCGGCGATGGACTCGACTGTAACCCAGCACAGGGTTTCTGCTTCTCCCGGTTGTAAAGTAGCTAGCTGTCATGTATAAAATATAAATATAACTACCTCTGAACTAGCATGCTCATTTCCTTATTTTTTTTACCCAGAGTGTGTTTTGTTTTTACTCTTTTTATATTTTTATATATATATATATATATATATATATATATATATATATATATATATATATAGATATATATATATATATATATTATTATAAAATGTATATGAAAAATGAATAATTTTATATCGACATTTGGAGGCTGTTTAGTTTACAGTCCACACATGCTCTTTTGGATGTACATATTTTCATATTTCTGTATACATCTGGTGGAGAAATGATTTAATAAAGTTTATTAGTTTCCTACGCGTCCTGACTCGAGTCTGAATCTTCTGACATCAGAACCAATCAGTAAACTGACCTTATTAGCATAGATTTATAGATTTATCCTTATTTGTCACATATAAATTACAGCATAGTGAGATTCATTTCTTTGGTCTTCCAGCTGAAAGTCAGAACCCCTGGAACCGGTTTAGGGCCTTGCTTGATGCCGGGGCATGAACCCATATCATCAGATCAACATCTCAGCACCTTAATGTACATCTACATTAAAAGCATTTGGCAGACGTCCTTATAATCCAAAGCTTTTTTATACAACTGACCAATTAGGGGTAAAGGGTCTTGCTCAGCGGCCCAACAGTGGCAACTTGGTTGTTCTGAAAATCAAACCCTGATCCTCCATTAGCAGTCCAACACCTTAACCACTGCGCTACCACTTTCACCGACTTAACCACTTGGTAGCGCAGTGGTTAAGGTGTTGCTAACCAGAAGATTGTGGGTTCAGTTGGCCCCATAGCAAGGCCACCAGCTGCTCACTTGTAGAAATGAAATTAATGTAAGTCACTCTGGATAGGAACGTCTGCCAAGTGCCAGAATTTTTTTTTTTTTTTGCATTTAAAGCTCTGAATAATGAACAGATTAATTCAATTTTATAATTTGTAAAGGCATCGACTAATTTTTTAATCAGAAGCCAAAGTTGATAGTGGTTAGAAAAAAAATCCCTAAAAAAAAGAGGGATTAATAAATCTCATCCCCATCTGGATGTGATGAATTAATTACATTTCTAATACTATGTGCTTTAAAGAAAAAAAAATCTAAAATCCTCTAAACCCGCTTATTCCTTAATTCGGGATCACAGGGATCTGCAGGAGTCTATCGCAGCCGTCTCTAAAAGGGGGAAAGGCAGGAGGGGGACACCCTGGACAGGTTGCCAGTCCATCACAGGGCCAGACCTTCACACTCACACGCACTCTCATTGCCAATTTAGAACCCGGAATAAACCCACGCAAGCACAGGGAGAACATGCAACCTTCACACAGAAAGACCTTCTTGAATCTATGCCACGAAGAATGAAGGTTCTGTTCTGAAGCAAAAGGGAGTCCAACCCGGTACTGGCAAGTTGTACCTAATAAAGTGGCCGGCGAGCGAAGTTGAGGGAAGTTTCGTTCCTAAATGTAAATGAAGTGAAATAAATTCATATAAATTACCACAAGGTGGCAGCAGCGAGTCATAGATGATGTTTCAAGACGCCAACAGTAAATGTGCGTGATCTATTTATTTATTATTAATGATGGCAGTATAAATGATGGCACTATAAATAACAACTAATCTGCTAAAACCCCGGGTTAAAGGATCATTTTAATCTTTTTCTAGATGATTTCTAGAAACTTCTTGATGTATCTGGAAGTTGTGAACTTCTTGATGTTTCTGGAAGTTGTGTAGTTTCTGCAAATCCCTCACACAGATCCTCTTTCACTTTCATTTCCGGGAAGGTTTTTTTACACTAACAGCAGCCTGTCGCTCTTTCAGCACCGGCTGCATCTGGAAAAAAACCAAATCACTTCTCTTTATTTTCTGTTAAGAAAATCAGACATACAATCGGAAAATGGTCTTTTTTAAAAGTCATTTATGGAATTAATGGCATGTGAAGTTTGGTAAAGCGCAAAATGACCAACAGCTCCACAGCGCCTAAACTCAGCACGGTAAGACAGTGCGCGCACCCGCACCCTTGCGCGCGCACCCACACACAAACATACACACTAATATATCTGTTTACATATTAAATATATAAAAAGAGATCATTAAATAATATCCAACAGCTTCTTAAAGTTAAGGATTAAAAGTTTGCGTTTTTAAAAACAAAACGTTTCCAAATAACATTTTGGATTTGGTTCGATTATACAAATATATTTAATAATTTATCTATTTCTCCAATAACATAAGGAAATTGTAGGAGATTTTATTAGCTTTTATTAGCATAATTAAATCGTAAAGCGCAGATGTGATTTACTGACCGGCTTTACTTTCACTTTTACCCTGAAAGTTTCTTTCACTTTACAGCTGAAAGGGGCAGTAAATCAGACTGATTACAGGAAACTGTGGGCTCGTGCTCATTCCTTTCACTTTAAAACAAATTATACATTTATTACAGCTATAAATTATAAATACCGGGATTCTATCTATCTATCTATCTATCTATCTATCTATCTATCTATCTATCTATCTATCTATCTATCTATCTATCTATCTATCTACCTACCTACCTACCTACCTGTCTGTCTGTCTGTCTGTCTGTCTGTCTACATTAATTGCTTGAAAAAAATTTTTTTAAATAGCGAAATCAACAAAAACCCTGTGTCCTGTGTGTTTATTGGTTTAGGACGCTGGCAATGGTGAACCTGAGCTCCAGGTCACAAACCCCTCGACCTCCATGTTTCCTGAGACACCAGATGAACTTTGCAAACTTCCGGGAAGATTACGTAAGTCCTGAGACATAAATTAAGACAATTTAATCAAGATTTAAGATCTAAACTTTTTATTAAGATAATACATTAATATAATTTTGTTATAAATTTATAATAATTCTTAGTATTGTAAAAAAAATTAAGATTAAATTGGATTCTTTTTTATCTTTTAGATTTAGGCCGTTTATTTGTAAGTAATTATTTACAGGATGTGATTTTTAAACGTGCCTCGTTCTGTGTTGTGTATAAAAGCTGTGTCAGGATCTCACACCAGGTGTTTGTGTGTTGTGTATCACCAGGTATTAATCCGTCTCTGTGGGATAAAGATGATGTGAATCTGTGGTTGCGGTGGGCTCAGAGGGAATACGCCCTGCGCCGAGCCGATCACGAGAGGTTCGAGATGAACGGCAAAGCGCTGTGTCTCCTCACCAAGGAGGACTTCCGTCTACGCTGTCCCAGTTCAGGTGGAAAAAAATGATTGATTTGCTAACAAAAATGTGGGCGGGTTCGGGGGAATTTGGAACAAGCCAATTGGAGCTTACGCTCAAATCACATGTTTATTTTAAAAGTTTACAAACCTCTTGTTGTCTCTTGTTTTATTTTTGACCTGCAGGTGACGTCCTGTATGAACTCCTACAGCATGTGAAACAGCAGAGACGTCACACACACACGACACCTGGCTCTCACGGGACTGCAGGTAAGAACACACACTTATTAACACACCCACACATGCTTAAACACACACAGTGATCGCCACACATTTACACACATTTATTGACACGCACACTAATGTACACAAACATTTAATAATACTACACACACACTCAGTGATACACACTCTTAGTAATTGTGATGTTTTACAAGAACAACACACTTTCTGGGGGTTGTTCTGCTGACACGTCATGCCACATCCCCCTCTAAATCAAGTTTAAACTCTGTTACTGCCCCTCAGCTTTACTCCTGCTAATTTTTTTGTTTTTATTTCCTGCTTGTACTGATGCCAGAAAAACATCGGAAAACCTGCCCTGACTTGCAGCACTCGTTCCACTAGAAGGAAATTAAACTTTTACTCTCCTTTTCTTCTGCGCATGAACAAAAGGAGTGTAACCTGACGAGTCCTCCGCTTTCACTCTGCCTGCCATGTAGAGACCGGTAGAGTCAGATAGCTACAGTGGATCAGAAGGCGTGGCTACCGACAGACAATGAAGTTGTTCATTTAAAATAAACACAATCAGACATAACTGAGCTCAAAAGTCAGACAGACAGGCGGGCACATAAACAAGCAGATAGACAGACAGATACATGGGCAAGCAGACAAATAAACAAACAGGCAGGCAGACAGATAGAAAGATAGGTAGACAGATAGTCGAGCAAAACAAACAGATATACAGTCAGGCAGGCAGGCAGACAGATAGATAGATAAGCAGACAGATACGCTGACAAGCAGACAAATGAACAGACAGGCAGGCAGACAGATAGAAAGACTGGCAAACAGACAGACAGAATAGACCAAAGTTAGACTTCAGTTCTTGGGACAACGGCAAGCTGTCACTTCTAGGCCCCAAAGCAAGGCCTTTAACCCTCAACTTGGTTTATAAAAATCGGGTACATGTAAGTCATTCTAGTTAAGGGTGTTTGCCAAATGTAAATAACAGACAGGCAAAGAGACAGACATTTAATTAATGCACTCTCACATATAAAGTTAGTGGGTGTAAGTAAAGAGGATGTAGAGAATAGGGTTGAGTGGAGGAAATATAATTCGCTGCCCGGCGGCGACCCCTAAAAAGGGAAGAGCTGAAAGGAGAAGAAGAAGATGTATATATAACTATATAAATATATAGTATATATTTTTTGAAGAGAACATTGTTTTACTGACCTTTAAATAAGGTATGGAAAGCAAAGTATTAAATAATCATTTCGTCTTCGTTCATTGTGTCCCATCGATAATGGCGCCCTTTTTTCCTTCCTTTTTCCGGGCAGTACGTCTACCTTGGGTTGTTTTGGCGTGTATAGTGTAAAAAAGGGTTGTTAATATCATCGAATATAGTAACAAAATCGGAAATAAGCATCAGATCTGAAGTTTAAATTCGGTTTTAGTGCTACAGATATTATATTTATCATTTTATTGAAATGGGTTTTGTGTCTTTCATTGATACACTTTTCTCTTCTGATTCGTACTGTGAAGGTTTTCACACATAGAGAATAATATAAGTGTAGAAAATGTACTATAGTCAATAGTGCAGTAATTTTTACCACATCATTGCAATTCAAAATACTACAGCAAGTTTTACTACAATTCTAAAGTAAAGTTACTCTATAATACTGCAGGATTTTTTTTCCAATTGGTTTATTATTTTTCTGCCTTTTAAAGGTTAATAATTCTCTCTTGTGCTTCCTGGTTGCAGGTCTGAGCGGCGCCGTTAACAAATCGGTGCCTGTGTGTTCGGTGAATCCACACTCTCAAACCCTCAATCCCCAGAGTCCAGAAATGAGCCAAAACGCCCAGGTTCAGCGTTACAGCCTGCCACAAACATATACAGGTCAGAAAATAAACTCCAGAACAGTTTTCCTAGTTTAAGATAAAACATTACACAAATACAAAAATATGCTAATATATAACTTTTTTAATTTAGTCACACGTTTATCTTTCCATTAATCCCTTAGAGACTCAGTGTGTTTCTGAGGAAAGGAAATCACAGCTGTCTCCAGTCATGGCCGCTCATACTCCTGATGAACCGTTAAACCTGTCCCACAGACACAAATCATCCCGAATCAAAACACCGAACGCTGAAGCTGACGGAAAAATCACAGGTTTCCATCCATTTACGAGTTAAAACCACATGATTCCTGGATGATGTCATCAAGTTGAACCTTAATCAGCCAATCACATGCCATCTTGCTTATACTGTATTTATTCTAGTATACAGTAGACAGCCTGTCCATGCTCCATGGTCCTATTGCTGTACATTTTCATTCAGACATTGACGGTCATTCAGATGGTCGGACGGTAGATGGTCTGGACTTTGTAGCATCTTTTATTGGCCGAAAGGACGTCTGACTGACATGTTAAGCAACTAATAACAGTTTGTTTATTCACATTTATTGTTACATTTGGGTGCATAAAAATGTAAAACTCCTACACAAACAGAACAGCGTGCCAGTAAATTATTTAAGAAAGTTTTGCAAATAAATTTAAATATTTAACATTTAGCAGATCCTTATAAGTGTTAGAAAATGTGACCGACAGAAAATCTGGTATTATCCAACCAAAAGAGCCACCAAATCTCACAGTCGATATACTGACATAACTGTCTTCCTGTTCAATCACTTCAGATTGCAGATTATTATGGGATTACGTGTACCAACTGCTGCTGGACACCAGATACGAATCCTACATTAGGTGGGAGGATCGAGACTCTATGATCTTCAGAGTTGTGGACCCTAATGGACTCGCTCGCCTCTGGGGGAACCATAAGGTAAGAGAACAAGTCTGGTGCACAATTTTAACATCACCTGCAATGAAAGTAACTACATTCATTTTACTTAAAGCATGATGGGAAAACATTTGCTTTATCCAACACATTTACAGCCAGAACAGAATGTACAGCTTGTCTATTTACTTGGCTGACAAATTAATACTACTACCACTACTACTACTACTACTAATAATAATAATAATAATAATAATAATAAGAAGAAGAAGAATAGACAGACAGCTTGTGTCTTATGTTCTCTTTCACTTTGGTCTTAAAGCTATAACATTCCCTTATATCCCATGCTGAGATCATGAACCTCAGTTCTGTTTTCTTCATCTCAGATTTGTTATAAATACACAACGAACATGCCAAATAACAGCAGCATCAGAACATACAGTAACAGGAGCACCGCACTGATCCTGCAAAGAGTTTACACTCCGTCCAAACCTCTGTTTGATTCTGTGTTTTTCAGAACCGGGCCAACATGACCTATGAGAAAATGTCTCGAGCGCTTCGGCATTACTATAAACTCAATATCATCAAAAAAGAGTCGGGACAGAGACTCCTGTTTAGGTGAGTGAAGAAGAACCAGTTAAAAAAAAGTAGAAAGAAATAATGAGTTTGGACACCAAATGAACCGGAACTTAAAGAATCACCCACATATTAAGGATGAATTTTATCTAACTTAATTTTACAGGAACCTGATTTTTAGAGAATAAAAACAAGTCAATGCCAGATGATGTGCCTGATTCTATTACAATTAAAAAGGGATCAGTAAAATTACTTTTATTCAATAATTATTATTAATATATAGTATGGATGATGTATGTATGATATATCTAAAGTATATATAGTATGTTATGTAAATATAAAGTATGATATATTTGAAATATATATATATATATAGTGTTATGTATATATAAAATATGATATATATCTAAAGCATATATAGTATGTTAAGTAAATATATAGTATGATATATATCTAAAATATATATAGTATGGTATATATTGTATGATAAATCTAAAGTGTCTACATATAAGCCTTAAATTAGCCAGTCAGGCCACTGAAATATCACCATGGATGCATGGAACATGGAACAGGGGGAGAATGTTCCAGTTTGACTTTAGAAACTATATATTAGATATTTATATTAATTGTATAAAAAAATTAACATCAGTCACTTTTTATGTCTTTCTTCTATGTGTCAGATTTCTGAAAACTCCAGATGAGATCATTCAGAGCAGGTCCGATCGCTCCGAGCCTCCCGACTTCCCAGACAGCCCTGTATCTCCTACCTACAAGGAGGCAACCCTGGAAGTGTCTCCATCCTCAACCCCAGATCCTTACAGTCCTGAATCTCCTCACATCCTCAGTGTGTCCCCGCTGCCATGAATAATAATATTTCCTAGTCTTTATCTAGAAAACCATCCTATCCTTATCATAATGATCATCATTTTTTAAATCATTTTATCATAATTAAAACAATTAATGCAATTATTAATATTTGGAATGTGTATAATAATTCTGTAAATAAATCAAATATAAAATTTGATGTAATTACATTTTTGTACATGTATTTGTATTGTTAGTTATGTGTTTTATATTTGTACATTAAAAATATGTTTAGAAATAAAAACATTGCATGTAGCTTAGCATAAAAAGATCAACATGATGTGCAAAAAAAAAAACCAATTTGATAATAAGGTGGGAGGAGAGTAGTCTGAATTGGGTTCTGGAGATCAGCTCCAGCTCACACATTGAACTCTGTTGCCAGCCATGAGCATTTCCAAGCCAGTGATGTCACATCCATCAGCAGCTCCAATTCACAGAACTGACTGACTTCTCTTATGAAGACACATCACTCAAGCCCAATGTTTCTGTGTACTCACTCACCTGGATCAGGTGATGCCCTGCAAGGACAGTGATTGGCTCCTGTCTCAGACCTTCCCCAAGGTTCTAGAGAGTGATTAACACTCAGTGTGTGACCTCTGAAGTGAGCTTCCTCCCACCTGTTTTCACGACCAGTCACCAGAAGCTTAAATTCCCTCACAGCAGCTTCAGCGCACTCCATCATGGTTACTTACATTCTTACCAAACAAAACGTAACAAAATAAATGACAAAATTGACAAATACAACTACAAATATTAATAATTGCATATCGTTAGGAAAGTTATATTATTATCGGATATTTATTTTTATTTTGGCAAATCAGGTCAAACAATACAAATCCGCTCTAGTGGGCGTGGCTTATAATAAACGATTCTAAAAAAAAATAAATTATGAGTGAACCAAGTTGAAGAACTTCCTGGTTGCATTCTTAAAAAAAGATAAAATCTTAATAACTGATAAAGGAAATGAAACAAGAATATCAGATTATTAATGTGGGTCAGGATGTGTTTATGTAGCCTCTCCTGACCATGCGTGGGTTGGGGGGAACCCCTAGTGGTAATGAAGCGTAATTGCAGTAATGGTTTATAAGCAGCCCCGATTGAAGTTATCGTCCGTCTCGTATTTACTGACTGTCTGTGCTTAAATAAATATAAGAAAACGTTAAATATATAGAAATATAATTAACAGTAAAATGAATAAAAAAATATAGGTAAACAATCATAAATCATAATATTAATAGGAAGAATACATGCAAAAAAGGCAAATTAAAAGAAATAAGTTGCCGGTCAGTATAAATAAATGAATAAATGGAGGATAAATACAGTGTTACTGTAATGTACAGATGTGTATTATTGAGCTAACTGTAATATAATACACATGTGAGAAAACAGACATGTCAGAAGTGGGATTTGAACCCACGCCTCCATGTGGAGACCAGAACACCCAGATGTCTGGAAGGACACAATCCTTGAGTCTGGCGCCTTAGACCGCTCGGCCATCCTGACACGGGACAACAATGCGTTCGATTTGTGACATGAGGTCAAGACAACTGAAGCACTGAAGCCTAGTAAAAAGTTCAGTTCGTAAATGAAAGCGAGGAAATCAAAACCCGGAGTGGATCTAAAGGGAAGAGATTATAAAAGGGTTTGATCGCGGACCGGTCGGCCATTCTGCAGAAATTAAACACTGCTATTTGTGAGATCAGATCAAGAGAAATGATAAACCGAGGACTAGTAAAAAGTTCAGGATTTGAATAAACGTTCTATGAATTGCTAAAGTGGAAAAATAAAAGATATTTTGCAATATTAATAAATGGCTGATTCTAACATGGTGGAAAATATTTTGACTAAACTGACCGAAAAGGGGTGGAGACCCATTATATATATAAAATAAGGTGGAAGGAGAGTAGTCTGAATTGGGTTCTGGAGATCAGCTCCAGCTCACACATTGAACTCTGTTGCCAGCCATGAGCATTTCCAAGCCAGTGATGTCACATCCATCAGCAGCTCCAATTCACAGAACTGACTGACTTCTCTTATGAAGACACATCACTCAAGCCCAATGTTTCTGTGTACTCACTCACCTGGATCAGGTGATGCCCTGCAAGGACAGTGATTGGCTCCTGTCTCAGACCTTCCCCAAGGTTCTAGAGAGTGATTAACACTCAGTGTGTGACCTCTGAAGTGAGCTTCCTCCCACCTGTTTTCACAACCAGTCACCAGAAGCTTAAATTCCCTCACAGCAGCTTCAGCGCACTCCATCATGGTTACTTACATTCTTACCAAACAAAACGTAACAAAATAAATGACAAAATTGACAAATACAATTTCAAATAGTAATAATTGTTTAAATCTTTAGGAAATTTATATTATTATCGGATATTTATTTTTATTTCGGCAAATCAGATCAAACCTTACTGCTCAGCTCCAGTGGGCGTGGCTTATAATATACGATTGATTGCCTGTTGAATTTTTTGGCTCTGACTGAAAATCAAAGGAGTGACGCAGTGAACCCATTTAAAGAACTTCCTGGTTACATTAAAAAAGTAAAAGACAACAAACTCAATAATTGATAAAGGAGAAGACACAAGAATATCAGATTATTAATGTGGGTCAGGATGTGTTTATATAGCCCTTTATGACCATGCGTTTGGGGGAACCCCTAGTGGTAATGAAGCGTAATTGCAGTAATGGTTTATAAGCAGCCCCGATTGAAGTTATCGTCCGTCTCGTATTTACTGACTGTCTGTGCTTAAATAAATATAAGAAAACGTTAAATATAGAAAAATAAAAAAATAATTAACAGTAAAATGGATGAAAATATAGGTAAACAATCATAAATCATAATATTAATAGGAAGAATACATGCAAATAAAGGCAAATTAAAAGAAATAAGTTGCCGGTCAGTATAAATAAATGAATAAATGGAGGATAAATACAGTGTTATTGTAATGTACAGATTTGTATTATTGAGCTAACTGTAATATAATACACATGTGAGAAAACAGACATGTCAGAAGTGGGATTTGAACCCACGCCTCCATGTGGAGACCAGAACACCCAGATGTC
Organism: Bagarius yarrelli; assembly: GCA_005784505.1. Taxonomy (NCBI): domain Eukaryota; kingdom Metazoa; phylum Chordata; class Actinopteri; order Siluriformes; family Sisoridae; genus Bagarius; species Bagarius yarrelli. The sequence goes on along the minus strand of VCAZ01000079.1, from coordinate 506,763 downwards.
TGGAAGGACACAATCCTTGAGTCTGGCGCCGTAGACCGCTCGGCCATCCTGACACGGGACAACAATGCGTTCGATTTGTGACATGAGGTCAAGACAACTGAAGCACTGAAGCCTAGTAAAAAGTTCAGTTCGTAAATGAAAGCGAGGAAATCAAAACCCGGAGTGGATCTAAAGGGAAGAGATTATAAAAGGGTTTGATCGCGGACCGGTCGGCCATTCTGCAGAAATTAAACACTGCTATTTGTGAGATCAGATCAAGAGAAATGATAAACCGAGGACTAGTAAAAAGTTCAGGATTTGAATAAACGTTCTATGAATTGCTAAAGTGGAAAAATAAAAGATATTTTGCAATATTGCAAAATAATTTTCCGTATCGTCTTTACTGACTGTTCTGACTGATGATTCTAACATGGTGGAAAATATTTTGACTAAACTGACTACTAAACTCAACCAAATCCAAGAAATAGGTCTTCAGTAACATCTGTTACAGAAGACTGGAAAAGGGGTGGAGACTAAAATAAGGTGGAAGGAGAGTAGTCTGAATTGGGTTCTGGAGATCAGCTCCAGCTCACACATTGAACTCTGTTGCCAGCCATGAGCATTTCCAAGCCAGTGATGTCACATCCATCAGCAGCTCCAATTCACAGAACTGACTGACTTCTCTTATGAAGACACATCACTCAAGCCCAATGTTTCTGTGTACTCACTCACCTGGATCAGGTGATGCCCTGCAAGGACAGTGATTGGCTCCTGTCTCAGACCTTCCCCAAGGTTCTAGAGAGTGATTAACACTCAGTGTGTGACCTCTGAAGTGAGCTTCCTCCCACCTGTTTTCACAACCAGTCACCAGAAGCTTAAATTCCCTCACAGCAGCTTCAGCGCACTCCATCATGGTTACTTACATTCTTACCAAACAAAACGTAACAAAATAAATGACAAAATTGACAAATACAATTTCAAATAGTAATAATTGTTTAAATCTTTAGGAAATTTATATTATTGTCAGATATTTTTTTTTATTTTGGCAAATCAGATCAAACCTTACTGCTCAGCTCCAGTGGGCGTGGCTTATAACGTACGATTGATTGCCTGTTGATTTTTTTTTTGGCTCTGACTGAAAATCAAAGGAGTGACGCAGTGAACCCAGTTTAAAGAACTTCCTGGTTACATTAAAAAAGTAAAAAAGACAAACAAACTCAATAACTGATAAAGGAAATGAAACAAGAATATCAGATTATTAATGTGGGTCAGGATGTGTTTATGTAGCCTCTCCTGACCATGCGTTTGGGGGAATCCCTAGTGGTAGAGAAGCGTAATTGCAGTAATGGTTTATAAGCAGCCCCGATTGAATCTATCACCCGTACCATGCGTTTGGGGGAACCCCTAGTGGTGGTAGAGAAGCGTAAATTGCAGTAATGGTTTATAAGCAGCCCCGATTGAAGTTATCGTCCGTCTCGTATTTACTGACTGTCTGTGCTTAAATAAATATAAGAAAACGTTAAATATATAGAAATATAATTAACAGTAAAATAAATTAAAATATAAGCAAATAAAAAATAATGAATTAATACAGGAATAATACTTGAGAATAAATTGTCAATTTAAAGGCAAATTAAAAGAAATAAGTTGCCGGTCAGTATAAATAAATGAATAAATGGAGGATAAATACAGTGTTATTGTAATGTACAGATGTGTATTATTGAGCTAACTGTAATATAATACACATGTGAGAAAACAGACATGTCAGAAGTGGGATTTGAACCCACGCCTCCATGTGGAGACCAGAACACCCAGATGTCTGGAAGGACACAATCCTTGAGTCTGGCGCCTTAGACCGCTCGGCCATCCTGACACGGGACAACAATGCGTTTGATTTGTGACATGAGGTCAAGACAACTGAAGCACTGAAGCCTAGTAAAAAGTTCAGTTCGTAAATGAAAGCGAGGAAATCAAAACCCGGAGTGGATCTAAAGGGAAGAGATTATAAAAGGGTTTGATCGCGGACCGGTCGGCCATTCTGCAGAAATTAAACACTGATGAACTAAAGGACTAGTACAAAGTTCAGGATGTTAATAAACGTTCTATAAATTGCTACAGTGTTGGAAATTAAACTATAAAAATAAATTTTGGGAAAATAAAAGATATTTTTCAATATTACCAATGACTGATGTTCTGCCAAGGTGGAAAATATTCTGATAATTTTGTCTACATTTGTATAGATAATATTACAGCATGAACTGACTGTCAATAACCAAATCCGAGAAATTGGAATTCTGGAATTTTTTATGTTTGTGAAATAATAATGTAATTACTGAACACTGAATAAGGGTAGAGACTAAAATTAGGTAGGAGGAGAGTAGTCTGAATTGGGTTCTGGAGATCAGCTCCAGCTCACACATTGAACTCGGTTGTGTTCAATGTGTAAATGTGCATGTGGCCCTGTGATGGACTGGCAACCTGTCCCTTCGCCCTTTCGGAGACAGTTGGGATAGACTCTGGCAGATCCCTGTGAGCCCAAATTAGGGAATAAGCGGGGTTTAGAAGATATAGATAGCTTTGAATGAATGAATGAATTTCCTACACACATGCCAATTAACTCTTGAATCTAACCCAATTGGAGAGCATCAGGGTTGTATATCACATAATTTAAATAATTTGATTAACCAACATATTATTATTATTATTTCATGCCACTTAAATCTTCATCCCAAGCTTCCTAGTGTGTGATGACTTCAGAACAGAGCAGACATCAGAGCTTTTAAACATTTATGCTGCATGTCAGGAGCTACTTGACTGCTTGTGATTTAACCTTGCCGTAGACAAGACGAAGACCAAAAGGCTGTACAAGCAAGTCTATTGTTTCAGCATCGCGTTACTCCAGTATAATGTCCTCTGGATGAGTCAGATTAGTCTCCACCACGTATGCGTGTGTCTGATGTAAATGAAAAACAAAAGTGTTTTTGCTGTGTGTGTGCACATACAGCAATAAAACACACCTGGAACAGGGCTTGCATTTCCTAGACACACTCTCACTTCACCACTCAGATCACTGACGCACAGATTACATTTCAGCCAGGACAGCCTAATGAGAGCAGTGATGCTTAACAGGAAATAGAAACTTCAGGATGTTATAATCATTTTACCAGTTCAGAGGTATATCTGCCACTTTAAAGTAGGCATTGGAACATTTGTTAAGCTTTGGTTATGTGTGTTAAGTCAAAATACCCAATCCAGTTCGGTAAACCAACACCAAAAATTTCCGCAACTTTTTTGGTGTACAAATGAACTGAAAATCTGTCTGAAGCACATAGTTGTCTAGCATTTCATTATTCTTTCACTGGAACTGAAAGACCCAGACACTGTTCTAGCATGACAATGTCCCAGTGCACAAAACTCCAGCACTCCAGGAAGACATGCTGTGTTCTGGATGTTTTGAAGTAGAAACACTCTCCTGTACAGAGTCCTGATTCTGACTCAACCCTTAATACTGAACGTGTTTAGGGTGAACTGGAACCCTGATCTTGGTGTCTGATGTGATTAAAATCCTTTATCAAATGTAACCCATGCAAATCACCAACATGTAAATGCGTTCATAATTTAAGATAAACTGCATTGTTTTTGCCCCTAAGATGTCTCCAGCCAGATCTCTAAAGGGCTGTAACATCCACAGCCATAAACAATCTCCAGGAACAATCTAAAATATTCTGCACATTTTCTATCAATGTAGAAAGAAAGTGGGATGTGGGAAGTGGGAATGTGGGAAGTGGTGGCTCATGGTTAAGGTATGGGATTACCAACCCGAAGGTTGTGGGTTTGATTCCCAGCTCCGGCAAGCCACCACTGCTGGACCCCTGAGCAAGGCCCTTAACCCCCAATTGCTCAGTTGTATAACAAGGAATACTGTAAGTCGCTCTGGATAAGGGTGTCTGCCAAGTAATGTAAATGTATTTTTCTTTCTTTCACAAATGTATAGTATGGTATGGTATGGTATAGTAAAATAATGTAGCATGTACTCAATTTATTTACATATACTATTCAGTTTACACTTGAGCAATTTTTGGATATGTTAATGTTTTAAAATTATTCATGTATTTATGTTTTATTTAACATTTATTATACCTCCAATCACAGGTTATTTTTGTTTTACGTTATAATATAACAATATCAGAATGGTTTCATCCCAATTCGCCCCAATTTTTTATATATGATACACATCGGCTTTAAAGCATTTGATGCAATTTCCCATCTTTCCAAATTAAAAGTTTTCTAAACTAATCTAAAATAAAAGTGAGTAAAAACCTCAGCATCACTCTGTTCACCTGCACTTTCTCATAACGTTGCGATTAGCTAACTGCTAATTAATTAGCTGACACCAGCGGTGTGTCTCAGATTACATACTTAAGCACTTGCATAAAATGTCACTGTCAGAGTTTTTACTTTTGTTCAGTTTCATGAGTTTAGCCGTTGGCTAAATCTCTCAACTTTATCTGCTAGGTTTTCTAAGAAGTTAGCATAAGATGGTAGAGTAAGTAGACTTACCCAATATTTTTATAATTAAACATATTAAAATATCTTAAAACTTCATTTAAACTCCAAAATAAATTTAAACAACCGATTTTTTCCAGTTTCGACCAACAACGATAACATCGAACCCAGTCGACAACTTGATCACAGCAGACCGTCTGTCACCAAAGAACTCAATCTGCCCGCTGAAACTCAAGCTTAACTTACACACTCCATGGCTGAGGACAGATTCGTCCTAAACTACCTTAAGTGACCGTAAGACAGTAAAAACGGAGATATATCACGAAGATCCTGTGTCTTTTCGGCTTCTTGCGGAACGGGGATATAGCTTAGGAAGCACCATGTGACCTTGAGGTCACCCAGGTGAATAATTCAGAGTTTAACTCAACTCCTTTAGGTTAATTATTAAGAAAGAGGGTTAAGACTAACTTTTAATTTTCCTAAAAAATTGGTTAAGGACAGAAGACTTGAGTGCTTCATATATATGTATATATATATATAGCCAAAAGTTTGTGGACACTTTACCAGCATACCCCAGTAGTGATGATCTCACTAATGCTATTGGTGTTGAATGATCAAATACCCACAGTCATGCCCCCCCTCCCCCACTGTATATGTTTAAAATTTCACACTCTCATTTACCCTACGTATTCATACAGGAGGCATGGAAAAGGTACATGAATTGCAGTCTATCCTGTACAAGTGCATTTTGACAGAAAGTTCTGTATTTGTGTAAACCTTTAAGTGTTTATTTTTCTAAATGCCGAAATTGGTCCAGAAAACGCTGGATCGCTCTCAGCACCATCAATAATGCACAGGGGTTTCACGGCACACATGCTGTAGCTGGTGTAAGAGCAGGACATGCTTGATTTCCATCAACAGCCAGAAAACAGCAATAGTCTGTCTATATTGTTAATATACAGTAGATATTAGTATAAAAGAGAGTCAAAATATCTATCAATTGTATCCTTTCATTTTTAGCATGACTGCGTATTCTGAATCAACATATGGACAAAGTATGGGGACACCTGATCATCACATCCACATCCACACGTCTGGAAACTCTTTCCACTAGATGGTGTCATGTGACTGTGTGGATTTGATTATTCAGTAACAATAGTATTTATGAGATCAGACACTAATGTTGTTAAAATGAGGAGATCTGGGGTTCAGTCAGGGTTCCAGTTTATCCCAAAGGTGTTCAGTATTAGGGGTTGAGACAGAATCAGGACTCTACAGTTCTTCTACTCCAATCAGAACACAGCATGTCTTTATGGAAATAAGGGGTTTGGTGCACAGAGACATTGTCATGCTGGAACAGTGGAAATAATTGAATTGTACAGCCTACAAAAACCAACTTTTGTCTTTTTAGCTTAGCTTATATCTCTCTCTTTTATTCTTCACGCTGATTATTTGTTTTGTGCTTCTAGCTATCTGTACTGTCAATTTGATAGAATTTCGTGGGTCTCTGTACATTTTACACTGCTGGTTATTCCTCACAAATAAATGTGAGGAATGAAAACTTGTAAAAATGCTAAGATTACACAGCAAAATAGTAACATTTTGTAAATTTAAGCTGGTTAAAATAGGTGGAGAAACGTTCTCTTGTGGTGGTTCAAATGGTTAAGGTGCTGAGTCATTGATCTAAAGACTTGGGTTCAAGCCCCAGCACTGCCAGTCTGCCACTGTTGGGTCCTTGAGCAAGACCTTTAACCCTTTCTGCTCTAGGGGCGCTGAATCATAACTGACCCTGTGCTCTGGAGGTAGCAGAGCTGAAGATTTGACAATGATGAGGTTGGAAGGACAAAAACCTCATATTTAGGTCTTTTGGACATGTGCAGAAGGGGAAGAGTGGAAATATCAGTGGAAGGATGTTGATAATGGAGTTGCAGGCGGGAGGCAAAGAGAAATGCCATAAAGGAGTTATATGTATGTAATAAATGAGGACATGAGGTTAGTGGGTGTGACGGAAAAGGATGCAAAGGATAGGGCTAAGTGGAGGCAAATGATCTCTTGTGGCGGCCCCTGAAAGAAAAAGCCGAAAGGAGAAAAAGAAGAAAATTTTCAGTGGTTAAATGACACATCAGTGATGATGTTTGGATCCTGTATAAAAATCTAAAGATTAGTCTGAAAGCAGTAAATACAGCATTAGTGAATGCATTAGCATGTCTCTGGGGTGAGCCAGACCATTGATGATGGACAATCAGAAAGAACAGAGTGGTGGATTGAGTGAAGTTCTGATGGAGAGGGAAAAAGGTTGGACATTCATTTTACAAAGAAAGATTGGTAACTTGTCTTATATAACACACACACACACACACATACACACACTTAGTGAAATAAAGAGGGAGTTTCCAGAAGGGTTTCTCCAGAGCTGTAAAGGATCACTCTTACATTGACACCAGATCCTCCTGGATCACAGTTACTGAATGACTCCAGCATTAAAGAGGAGCAAGGAAATTAAAGCACACACTTACCGACTGCTTGAGTGCTGCATCCTTGATTTTCATGTCACTCACAGGTTCAAGGTTTTTCAGAGGTCATGTTCAAGTATTGCCAGAAATCCATCGTGGTAAATCCAATCCGAGTGGAATCTTGATGGTTAAGGTGGTGGACTGGTAATCAGAAGTTCAGGGGTTCAATTCTCAGCACCACCAAACTGCCACCTCTGGGACACTAAGCAAGAGCCTTAACCTTCAACTGTTTAGTTACATGTAAAACAGAAGAAAATGTTGTTTGCTTGATAGGTAATCAGACATGCACATTAGCAAGTGGAGTAGTCTGATCTCCAAGGTAAATGCTGCACATTATACTTAATAAAAAAAGTTTATTGCCGTACATCCTATTCTATTGTCTTTTATACAATATTCATTATTTATAAGTTATTTTTCTTATTTGAAAACATGTAACAAAAATGATTTTTTTTTGGGTTCCCAGAACTAATTAATGGGATTTCAATTCATTTTAATGGAAAAAATTAATTTGACATATGAATAATTTGAGTTTTGAGCTCTGTCACAGAACGGAATTAAACTTGTGAGTCAATGCACCGCTGTATTTTGTATGTTGTAGCATAACATTATTTCTTCACTAGAATTACTGTAGGAGACCGAAACACTGTTCAAGCATGACAATACCCCTGTACACAACATCCTTTAGCTTCATGAAGACATGCTGTGTTCTGGTTGGAGTAAAGGAACTTTTATGTCCTGCACAGATCCCGGTTCAACCCCAATAAACACCTTTGGTATAAAAAAGCTTGTAAGACGATAACAGATAAAAGAACTTACAAAATCCTGGCCGACCCAAGCCTCTGGGAGACCCTAAGCAGCATTTTATTTTGGGGCCCCTCAGTGCCACCAGTATGACAAATTATTACTAGTTATTTATTATTTACACACTATAAATCTAATTCATATTAGATTGTAAGTTTATAAGTTTGTAAAATTATAAGTTTTATTTTATTTGATTTTATTTTATTTTATGTGTTGCTAACATCATACTAATGTTTTTACCCTTCTATTTATCCTGTAAACATAATATTGTGGTTTTTTTTTCATTTAATATTAAATGTCACCACTGTCCATTGACATATAAAAAAAGATAGGGGCCCCAGGGCCATAAGCAGCGGCTTATTTTACGAATGCCTTGGATCGGCTCTGGATTAAATCATTGATGTAGTCCAATTAAAGTAAGTAAATATATATCTAAAAAAAATCTACTAAGTTTGTTTCATTGTGTTTTAATTGTTTTTTTAAGAAGTATACAAGTATATATGACTACATTTTGTTGCACTCTGAATAATAACAATTAATACCAGCTTGATGAGGTAGCATTTTTATGGAATTATGAAATGTCTTTGGTGCATGACATTTGTAGGGACTGAAGAGACCTTACTGAGACTTTCGAAATACATCCAACATTTTCCAGAAACCAGTCATAAATTATACATAGTGAAATGTTCTAGCTTGCATCAGCATAGTGTTTTAGTAGTTTTCAGATATCCTATTCAGAGATGAGTCGCTGCTATGTTTAGTGACACCCTCTAATTTTTCAGGAAGCTCAGATATTTGCTTCTTGTCCTCCTGCTCCGTCTCCCGGTGATAGAAATAATTAAAGTTAGACACAATGACAGGTACAGGCAATGCAATAGTCAAAACCCCAGCGATTGCACACAAAGTGCCGACTACTTTCCCTTCCAGCGTAATAGGACACATGTCTCCATATCCCACTGTGGTCATGGTGACAACAGCCCACCAGAATCCGTCAGGGATGCTGCTGAACTGTGTTTTGGGGTCATCCACCTCAACAAAGTAGATGGCACTGGAAAACAGTATGACTCCGATAAAGAGAAAAAAGATGAGCAAGCCCAGCTCCCTCATGCTGGCCTTGAGTGTCTGACCCAAAATCTGAAGACCTTTGGAATGGCGTGACAGTTTGAAGATCCTGAAGACTCTCACTAATCGAATTATTCGAAGTATGGCCAGGGACATGCTTTGTCCTCCAGTATTAGTATTGTTTATGGCTGCCATTTCAGTTACCACAGTGACAAAGTATGGGATAATAGATATGAGGTCAATAATGTTCATAATGTTGTTAAAGAACTTGCGCTTGCTTGGGCAAACCAGGAAGCGAACAGTAATCTCAAAGACAAACCAGATGATGCAGGCTGTTTCAACAATAAAGAAAGGATCAGTGAAAGTGGTGCTGATGGTTTTGGAAGTGGCACTTGATGAAGAGTCTGAGGAAGAATCTTTTGTTTGATTGACTGGATGTCCCATGGCATTAATGACTTCAAAGTCATCACGAAACTCTGGAAGGGTCTCCATACAAAAGATAATGATGGAGACAATAATCACAATAAGTGAAACCAAAGCAACTCCACGGGCTGCATTGGAGCTCTCAGGATATTCAAAGAGCAACCAGAATTGTCTATAGATCTCATTGGTTGGAAGAGGAACCTCTGGTTCTTTGAGAAATCCTTCTTCTTCACGAAACTGCTCCATTGCTTCACTACCTAGCTTATAGAAATTAATCTCATCTTTAAAAACATCTATGGGAACGTTTGCAGGTCTGCGGATCTTTCCACCTGACTGGTAATAGTACAGAATTCCATCAAAGCTCGGACGATTGCGGTCGAAAAAATATTCATTTCTCATTGGATCAAAATAGTCCAATCTTTTAAAAGGATCTCCCAGCAATGTCTCAGGAAACTGGTCCAAGGTCTTGAGTCTGGTTTCAAAACGAAGACCAGCGATATTAATAAAAATTTTCTGCTTAGCATGCTCTGTCTCTTTCCTGTCAACAAAAAGGTCATCATAGCATTCTTTGGCCAGTTTGTTGAATATGCTATCACCCTGAGAGCCCTCCATGTTTAATAAGATTTTCCAGTTGGATACTAAGCTAGCACAGCTAGGAGGCCCGCTTGTTGTTAGGGTTGTAATGGAGGGGGACTGTGGTTTCCCTATGATTTGAGTTTTCTTTTGGTAGGAAGGGATATTTGGATTGTCTACAATATGAGTGACGTGGATCTTTTCTGGCATATATACCGGTAAATTTGCCTTGTCACTGGAATAATTTTGGTCATCTCCATTAATTTCCATGTTCTCTAACTTCTCAAAATCAACCAATGCCACCTCCATCCTCTCAGCTTGGACAGTCATCTGTAAGCTTGATGACCTGACTTGAGATCAGACCTTAGATGGAGATAAATTGCAGCTCAAATTTCTATCTGATATGTCACAACTGGGCTTGCTCATCACACTCAGAGACCTCTGAGGAAATTGATCCCTGCAAATTAAAGAAAAGAGAAGTGTTAGTGTCTCAAAGAATTCAAAAACTAAGTAGATGTGTTGTGGCATATAAACAAATGTGCAAAGAAAGACTGTGCAAACCTGACTTTGTGTATTATTATGTTTGCAGTCTAGACAGACAGACAAATATGCTAAATGAATTGTCCTTTTTCTGGAGTATCCAACACGGGGAAAGGTGGCTTAGTGGTTAAGGTGTTTGACTGCTACCGGAGTTCGATTCCCAGCACCACCAAGCCACTGTCGTGGACCCCTAAGCAAGGGCCTCAATCCCCAATTGCTCAGCTGTATAGAAGAGATAAATGTAAGTCACTCTGGATAAAGGCATCTGCCAAATGCTGCAAATGTAAATGTAAATGCAACTGACACTAAGGATCCATCCGAACACAACCTAGTGAAGGGATTACGACCCCAGTCTTATAGATTTAAAAGCTTTAGTAGGGACAAAAAATAGGAGATAGTGAGAATGAAAACAAAAAGAGAAGGAAAAACACTTGAGGTAGTGAGAATCAAGTGGGTAACAGGTTTTAAATTGTATGGTCCTTCAACAAAATAATCAAGTCAACTCAATAACAAAAGAAACAAAGTCCAAGTGGTGGCTATTCATAGTTTATAACATTGTTATTACTTTTTTTCAGCAGAATCCTATTATAACCTCTCTCTAGATCATTAAATCACAGAAATAATGTGCCAAAAGCAAAATATCTTAAAATGAACACGCCCTAAATCAAAATTCCACCACTATGAAAAGCACAGATGTCCTGAAAAAGGTCTAATGAATGCCCTTAAGCTAGGATTCCAATTTATTTGGGGGACATTTATATTTACAGCATTTGGCAGACACCCTTATCAAGAAAGACTAACATTTATCTCTTCTATACAACCGAGCAATTAGGGGTTAAGGGCCCAGCAGTGGTAACTTGGTGGTTCTGGGTATCTATCTATCCAACACCTCAACCACTGCACCACCACTTCTTCACATGTTGATAATGTTCATCTAGACTTTGTTTTAACAGCAGACTACCCCTTGTCTTTTCAATCTGGTAGATAGGTGATCTAAGGTTTAAATCTGACTATACGTCTTATATCAAGCACAACATGGATCATTGTGTACACTTGCCTTTCTATAACATTTACACTAGGTACTATAACTCTGCACATGCAAGGTAAGCTTAGCGCTTCGCCTTCTGCGAAAGGTTGTAAGAAGGATACAAGAAGCATCAGCTAAAAAATTGTGCTTTTTAGGAGTCATCTACTGACAGCTGGATCACAGTTCTCATTTGAAAAACCAAAGGCACATGTGACATAACTGACGGTGCCAAAGATCTTGCTATCCTGTTTAACTAGAGTATATTCTCTGTGATGGAGCATTTTACAGGAAAAAATTGCCCTCACTAAGGTTGAACACATGACAGGACATGAGAGTTAGTTATCTTTAGCGCTATAACTATAGCCTAATAAGTTATAAACACAAAAAGAGAAAAGATCAAGTATACTGTATAAACGAATGTGTTTTAATTACTGTCAAATGTCTGGTGACCATCAGAAGGTCTTGATGTGCCTAAACAAGACCAGAAAGTACACTAACATTTCAGCATTAAACTTTACCAAGCAACTTATTATATTAACACTGCTATCAAATTCATAGCAGACTTAGATTAAATTTACAAAATCAAATGGAAATAAGAGATTAAGGAGTACCTGTAATCCTACTGTCACCCCCCAGTGACCCTAGTCAAAAATCACATTTCTAACCAGTCGTACCCTCCAGTGTCTGATCAACTCCAGTATACCTGCTCCGCTCCGGTTCTAGGTACCAGCCGGTCGCTGCTCTTGCCCTTTACTCTGTACTGTATCCATCACAGCCCCTGATTTAGATTATCAGACTCACCTACATCAGCGTCACTCATGATTTTATTGTTATTGCTTAATCTTGTTGTGGGTGTTTGTGGATTCTGCTGTATTAATCCATGTTATCGTAATCTTGTTAATCTTGTTAAAGCTATTATAAAAAAACAACAACAAATAAACAAACAAATAACAGTTTTTAATAGCGACCAATCGAATGTCCCCAGAAAAGTTATTCCTATCTGTAAGGGGACAACTGTTTTCTCTTTCTGTCTGTCTCTCTTTCTCTCTCTCTCTCTCTCTCTCTCTCTATCTCTATCTCTTGCACACACCAAACATACACATTATTCCTATTAAATAAAATAAAACAAGAATTGCTCACAGTGTGACGATACAAAGCCAGATATCCCAGCACAAACACTCATTTTTCGCTCCGTTAGCTCCTTGGACACACTCCTAGCTCACCTGAAAGTAGTCTACAGGTGTGTGCCAGTGTTTAGTGTTTGCCGAGTCGCTGTTTCTGACCTCGTCTCTATTTGGGCTCAGAGTTTCTTTAATCTATTAAAGCCAGTATTAAGTAGCCTTAGAAGTAACTAGAGATGACGTATAGGCTAGAGCATGCGCACACACACATACACACACACACACAATCCACTGACCCAACCTGGACATTGTAGTCCTAACTTTAACCACTTAGCGCTAAGTATCTAATCCTAATTTTAAAGATTCATCATGATTCTATCTTAACTTTATTTAAATCCTTGAAGCTTTGATGACGTGGATGCTAACAACTTAGCTGTTATTCATTCTATGTTACCTTTTTATTGTAGCCCGGTTATAATATAAAAGTACCCATAGAGTGAGTGAGTGTGTGTGTGTGGCCCTGTGAGTGGGTGTGTGGCCCGTGATGGACTGGCGACCTGTCCAGAGTGTACCCCTCCTGCCTTTCGCCCTGGCTGGGATAGACTCCAGCAGATCCCTGTGACCCTGAAATTAGGGAATAAGCTGGTATAATGAATGACGTAAAGTATAATTTCTAAGATGACTTTCTGTAGTAAATACTGTATACTAAAATCAATATACTAGCAGTTTACCCAACTTTTGCTAACGTTTTTTTTTTGCACAAATTGCTTCTTAAATAATGTTCAAGAAACGTTCTTATAATATTATTAGATAATTAATAATAAATAAGTTCCTGTGATTTTGACGGAAAAACATTCTTGTAAAGACATCCTTATGATGTTATTCGTACTTATTAGTTGAATGTTCTTATAACATTGAGAGAAAACATTCTTAGAACAATGTTTCAGAAACGACTTTATGATGCTTTTCATGATGAAAGTTCTCATAATGTTCAGGGAAAATGTTCTTAAAACATCACCATTAAAATAACGTCATACCAACGTTAAGCAAACTGGACATTTTCAGTTTTTTGGAACTTTTCATATCACATTTACGAAACCAGACGAGAACGTTTATAAAAACGTTAGGCTTTCAAAACATATTAGCTAAAAATTAGCTATTTGTTGGCTAATTGGACTATTTTAATAGTATTTTAGAATCATTTGGCCACTTTTTAGTTTATAACAGTAAAACCTTTAAGTCAACTACATTTGTGCTGTGCCACGACTGAGAATTATTCTGAAAGTCAACTTAAGAAGACGAGTTTCTTCTAGAACACTTTTTAAACCACAAAGTCAACTTTAAGTTAAAACAATACGAATACTATAAGTGTTCTGGTTATATTATATCAGTCTATGTTTTAGTTGATCAGAGTAAACTTTTAGTATTCTTTTATTAAACCTGTAACCCCCAATAATAAAGGTGTGGCCTCTGCATCTGTCAGTCCCGAAGATGAAGTTGTGGTCCTAAACCCATCTGTCCAAAAAAAGAGGGTGTGTCCTCTGCTATGTCAGTACTAAAAAAAAAGGTGTGTCCCCTGCATCTGTCAGTGAGGTCAGTAAACCTGTTAGTTACTAATAAGGAAGTCGTGTCCTCTAAACCTGTCAGTCTCACTAAAAGTGATGTGGCTACTCCCAGTGAAGAATGCATGGCTTCAGTGAGTCCCACTAAAAGGGGCA
>VCAZ01000079.1:422500-490000 GCA_005784505.1 Bagarius yarrelli | reverse complement strand
CTGGCACATTTAGTCAGAGAGACACATTATTTTAATCGAACTAGACAGTTGATGTTTAAGGGTCTTGCTCAGGGGCCCAGCAGTGGCAGCTTGGTGGTTCTGGGAATGGAACGCATAATCTTCTGATTAGCAGTACAATTATCCAGACTTACATTTATGTTTTTTATACAACTGAGCAATTAGTGGTTAAGGGCCTTGCTCAGGGGCCCAGCAGTGGCAGCTTGGTGGAGCTGGGAATCGAATCCACAATCTTCGGGTTGGTAGTCCAACACTTTAATGAGCCACCACTTCCCCCACCTTAACAACTGTGCTACTACTAGTGCCCCTGCTCCGGAAGAGAGAAAGAGAGAGAGAGAGCAAGGGAGAGAGAGCGAGAGAGAGTGAGAGAGAGAGAAGAGCGAAAAAGTATAAGAGAGAAAGAGAGTAAGATAAAATAAGAAAGAGAGAGTAAGAGAGAGAAAGACAGAGTTAGAGAGAGAGAGAGAAACAAAGAGAGAAACACAGAAGAGAGAGAGACAGAGTAAGAGAGAGAGATAGACAGAGAAAGAGAGATTAAGAGAGAGAGAAAGAGAGAGAGTAAGAGAAAGTAAGAAAGAGAGAGAAAAAGAAAGAAAGTGTAAGAGAGAGATAGTAAGAGAAAGTAAGAAAGAGAGAGTAAGAAAGAGAAAGTGTAAAAGAGAGAGAGAGAGAGAGAGAGACAGAAACGTATTAGCCATCATCTGGATTAGTTTTTTCGTGCTAGCTGGGAGCTTCTTCATCTCCACATTTTCCTTCTCGTTCTCTTCTGTAACCTGATCCAAGTTTCTCGTCTCTGATTTCATTAGGATGGGCTGGAATCAGTCATTACTAATGGAATCTGCGTTACTCGGAGCACTCTGTGTTTAATCTGCTCCGCTGATCCGCTGCTCCGCTGCTTCTCTTCCACTTTCCTAAACACATCAATGTTGTTTTAGCACCAGCAGTTCGAGGATCAGAGCCCAGACCGGGTTCAGGAACATCCTCACTCACTCCGACCAGCGCAGAAAAAAATCTACTCCTCATGGGGTATTTATAAGTCTATTAGAAGTCAAGATTCCAATAATCACTCCAACTGATACTCTAATAATCACTAATAAATAGTTTTAAGAAAGAAAGAAAGAAAGAAAGAAAGAAAGAAAGAAAGAGAGAAAGAGAGTGGTGAGAGAAAAAGCTAATGATTGAATATAGAATAAGTTATAATTAAAAAAGAATATAACATGAGCCTTTAACCAAGTTAATAAACAAATAAATCAGGAAAAACAAATTAATTACTTAAAGAAAATTATGGAAGGAAGGATGGAAGGCAGGACAAAGAAGTGAAATGAAGGAAAGAAGGAGGACAGAAAAAAAGAAAGGAAGGAAAAAAAGAAGGAGAGGGATGAAGGAAAGAAAAAAGGAGGGAAAAATGGAAGAGAGGGAGGGTGGGAGGAATGCAAGAAGTGAAGAAATGAAGGAAGGAAGGAAGGAAGGAAGGAAGGACAAAGAAGTGAAATGAAGGGAAAAAGGGAAGGAGGAAAAAAAAGAAAAAATTAAGAAAGGAAAGAAGAAAGGGAGGGAGGAAGGAAAGTAACAAGGAGGAAGGAAGGAAGGAAGGAAGGAAATGATAAAAGAGTGAAAAAATAACAGAAAAGGAAAGAAAAAGCTGAACAGAAAATAATGGAAAGAAGAGAGGGAGAGGAAGGAGGGGAGGGGGAGGAAAGATGGATAGATGGATGAATGGATGAAAGAAACAAAGATAGATAGATAGATAGATAGATAGATAGATAGATAGATAGATAGATAGATAGATAGATAGATAGATAGATAGATAGATCCTTCATATCCTGTGTAACACAGTTTAGGAGTGACAGAATCTTTGGCATGGACAGACCTGAACTTGAGCTCAGATGGTTGTCCTCAATTTGTCCTTCACAGAAACAGAAAGAGAGTAAGAAGGGATTGAAATCCTATTCTAAATCAATGTGCTGCTTGTTTATAAAATCAGGAGAGAGTGAGAGAGAAAGAGAGAGAGAGACAGAGAAAAAGAGAGAGAGAAAAGAGAGAGAGAGAGACAGAGACAGAGAAAGAAAGTGAGGGAAAGAGAGAGAGACGGGGGGGCAGTGAAAGAACAAGATAAACAAAAGGAGAGTGAAAGAGAGAGAAAAAGGAAGAAAAAGAACAAATAAGAGAAACAGAAAGAGTGAAAGAGGAAGAGACAGCGGGGGGGCAGTAGAGGTATGATGAAAAAGATGAATAAGTGGGGTTAGGCAGATGCATAAAAAAATGTTAAAACACACACACACACAAACACACACACATACACACACACACACACACACACACACACACACACACACACACACACACACACACACAGCTATATTACTGCATCAGTGAACCTGACTGATTTATTACTGCTGAGATCAGGGCTTGTGTGTGTGTGTGTATGTGTGTGTGTGTGTGTGTGTGTGTATGTGTGTGTGTGTGTGTGTGTGTGTGTGTGTGTGTGTGTGCACCCCTCATAATGGACTACTTTTTTCATGAATAATTAGCAGCGCATCAAGGCCAGTCCTGCAGCATGTTTGTGTTTATAACATTAGGCTGTGTATCTGAGAAACTCCTAAGTGCTTCCACCATTAAAGGAACGATATTGGTGTATGCTGGCTGTGTGTGTGTGTGTGTGTGTGTGTGTGTGTGTGTGTGTGGGGCCAGATTTACTTATATTTAAAGCTCATACGTATTTATTACCCTACATATTATTCATAAAAAGAGTTGAATAAAGCATATTAAAATAGCAAACTGGTTTAGTGGTTAGCACTGCTGCCTCACAAGAAGCAGGGAGGTCCAAGGGATCTTCTGGAGTCTCCCAGCCGTCTCTGAAAGGGCAAAAGGCAGAAGGGGTACACCCTGGACAGGTCACCAGTCCATCAGAGGGCCCCACACGCACACACACACACTCACTTCTATGAGCAATTTAAAATAACCAGTTAACCATACATGTTTTTGGACTGTGTGAGGAAACCGGAGAACCTAGAGTAAGCCCATGCATGGCTGGGGAATCGAACCCTGGGCTTCTTGCTGCGAGGCAACAGTGCTAATCACTGACTAAATTTACTAATGTTGTTTCTGGACTATCATCAGTTACAGTATTTTAATCCAGCTTCTCTGATTTCATGATTTAATGTTAATCCAGGAATCGTCACCGTTAGTAAATTGTTCCAGAATCGATGAATTTCCAGTCTTAGATGATAAGATATTTCTCAGCATTTACTCAGTTAAAGTTTTTCAGTTTGTTTGCAGTCAAAAAATGGAAAGATTTAAAAATGGATTGAGATCTGGGTGAGATTTTAGACTCCAATCTCTCATTCAAGGCCAATATTACGACAATATTACCAGGATAGCGTTCTATCATCTCAGAAATATCGCTAAAATAAGAAATATCTTGTCGCTTACTGATGCTGAAAAATGAGTTCATGCGTTTATCACATCCAGGCTGGATTACTGTAACGCTTTACTGTCTGGATGTTCAACTAGGTGCATTAATAAACTTCAGTTAGTCCAGAACGCAGCAGCGAGAGTCTAAAACTAAAGTCACTAAAACTAAAAGATATACGAGCACATCACGCCGGTCCTATCCACACTGCATTGGCTCCCAGTGAGACACCGCATCGATTTTAAAATACTACTTTTAACCTTATAAAGCTCTAAATGGTCTCGCACGGCAGTACTTAAGTGAACTTCTAGTGTCTTACGTTCCGTCACGCCTACTTCGATCAAAGGATGCAGGCTGCCTGTCAGTACCGCGCATTATAAAAACTACAGCAGAGGGCAGAGCCTTTTCTTACAGAGCCCCAATGCTATGGAATAGCCTCCCTATGTATGTTCGGGAATCAGACACAGTCTCAGTGTTTAAGTCCAGGTTAAAAACATACTTATTTAATCAAGCATTTTGTATTTGATTCCCCTTAGATAAAGGAGCAGATCTGGGGGACTCATGGGTGTTGAGTATTATGGTGATCTGGTATGTTTAGATGCTGTGTACTCCCCTCTCTTATTGATCACGGTGTTGATGATGAGAGCGGCTGGTTGCTTAACATATCAGGGAGCCCTCATGTCTGTGTTTCCCTCTGGTTCTCCTTTAGTTATGCTGACCTAGTTAGTCCATGCTTTATTCTGCATTATTCATTTAATCAATACAAACCGTGTGATTACATTGTCACTTAACTGTTTTCATTCTTTTTGCCTTCCTTTCCTTTCCCTCTCTCTCTCTCTCTCTCTCTCTCTCTCTCTCTCTCTCTCTCTCACTGTTGAGTTACATAGTTGGTCGGCACACACTGATGACATCAGATGGTTATGATTGGTTGATTGAAATGTTGACTCAGGATTAACAAAGGATGTTAAAGTCCTTTGTTAAAATCACATCCAACTTTCCCGCCCTTAGCGGCGCCCCTGCATAAATGTTTGTGTGTGAGTGTGTAAGTGTAAACCACTTCCTGGATCTATAATTAAATCAATTGCTATGTGTTAAGCATGCCTTTCTATCTTGAAAATATTGTATGAAAAAAATACTAAATACTATCAACAGTCAATCATAGCAGCATGTTAGAGCCAACTGTATATTTATTATTAAAAAATATTAAAAGTGTGTGTGTGTGAGGGGGGGTGATTTATGGTTAAGGTGTTGAACCGCCAAACCGAAGATTGCGGGCTCGATTCCCAGATTCACCAAGCCACCACCGCTGGGCCCCTGGGCAAGGACCTCAACCCCCATTTTCTTAGCATAGAAGAGATAAATGTAAGTCGCGCTGGATAAGGGCGTCTGCCAAATGCTGTAAACGTAAATGTAAAAAAGAATTCATTAATCATTAATTTGTCTATTAATAAAGAGGTAAAATATCTTCAGTTTTATTTATATTGTAAACCGTGATCAAGCCTTAAAAGCAATTCTAAATAATAAAAATAAGTTTTAGTGTTTTACTTTTGGACATAAATAACGCACTTGTTCATTAAAATCTCATTTGGTTCTTGTTGATTGTGTTTGTTTAGCAGAATGACGCGCTTTTGGGCATGCGCAAGTTGCGGACGCGGATGCGCGCAAAAGGAGCGCGCACTGCGCCTGAGTGAAATCTTTACTTCCTGCGTGCTTGTGTGTATATGTGTGTGTGTGTGTGTGTGTGTATGTGTGTGTATATGCATGTGAGTGTGTGCGCGCGCGCGCGGCATCGCCCATCTGCAGCATGGACACAGAGCTGTAAAATGTCACGATTAGAAATCAAACGACGAAAAGTCGGGGTTTATCGAGGCGCAAAACGCGATGCGCGTTAAAATAAGCGGAGGGGATGCAAGTAAGAGACAAGAGAACCTTATTCACACCGGATACATTGATACGGAGATATATTCTGCGTTTTGAGTGCATGTGATTTTCTACATTGCCTGCAATAATAATAATAATAATAATAATAATAATAATAATAATAATAATAATAATAAATTATGCCTGCTCCAGCCTAGTGCATGGTGTGGTGTGGTTCTGTTAGAGATGATGCAGCATGATGCACTGCAGCTTCGCCTCACACTTTCGGCTTTCCCGAGTGCACGAGCCCGGTATCTGAATGCATACCGTTTTTAGGAAAAATAAAAAATCGGGAAAAAAAGAGAATTGTTATCATTTTCGTAAATGATGCCGCTGGTGTGTAAATCCATTACCTCACAAATTGCAACCTGTGGCGAAGAAGGCATGGATGGATTCAGATAATATTTTGCAAGCATTTTATTTCCGGTAACTGATCATAAGAAACAGGAAATGTGTTTGCATGCAGGTTGTGTATCTGTGCGTTAAATTTGACACCGTCACTCTCTTTATTTAGTGCAATTGTGAAATGCAGTCTGGACATACTTACATACTCTTACAGTGCATAAATATACATACACACACTGGGAGGGTTTGAGGTGTTAGTGTTAGGGGTGGTGGTGGGTGGGGGGCAGTCCAGTCTGATCATTTCAGCATCTTTCAATGCAATTATGCAGTCACCAACTCCACCTGGCTTTATTAGGGCCGACGTTTGAACCTCTGTAAACGACGGATGCACAAAAAGGTCGATGACAGCGTCCCGTTTGCTCGGCGTCCTCGTCTGGGTGGAGGATCAGGATCACTGCAGTACAGAGTCGCCGCACCATCAACTGCAGAGGATCTGAGACTCGCAGAGGACCTGCAGATGATCTCGCTGAGCATTTCGAGAGTCAAAGGTAACTTACCTGTATTATAGTTTTTTATAGTACCATAGTCAAGATCTGGACTAGAAGACAAGCTTTGATATCAAACACTGTGTTTTAATTTGGTTTGGTTTAGAAATCCGCTCTTAGAAATAAAGGGTATCGTTTTTTGTTGCTATGGGTGACACCTGCACACGGGCATTGTTTTCAACTTGTGGACGTTTTTTTTTACCTGAAAAGGTGTGTGGAATCCAATACCTTAATGTCATTATGGTACTCTTTTGTGTTAAGTGTGTATTATTCATTTGTTTATTTGCAGTTTTACACTGTTTTTGCACGGTGTCCTTGAGATTATAGCTCCAGCAAGGTTTTCACCTCAGTTACCTTTTTGTTATCTGTTTATATCCCTGCTTAGAACCCGTCATTCTTTTTTTGTGTGTGTGTGTGTGTGGGGGGGGGTATTTTGGCCATTCAATAAAACATATTATTTTATGAGCTACAGTGACAAGAAAAAACAATTGCAAAATCAAAATAACAAATCTAAAAAACAGAAAGACAAGCTAGAAAAACAAAAATTACAAAAACACACAACAATCAGTTTTTGGAATGATGTTCGTAGCAACGACAATTCCGAAAACAAAACAGCGGATCTGAAAACTGTAATTTTGTTTTTGGAATTTTGTTTATGATTTTCAGATTAGTTTATTCTTTTCGGATTTGTTTGTAGTTTTTTCGGATTTGTTTATTGTTTTCGGATTTGTTTAGTGTTTTCGGATTTGTTTAGTGTTTTCGGATTCGTTTAGTGTTTTCGGATTTGTTTAGTGTTTTCGGATTTGTTTAGTGTTTTCTGAGTTGTAATTTTGTTTTTCGGATTTGTTTGTTTTGTATTTTTTCACGGTTTTGCGATTGTTTTATTGTTTTGGGATTTGTAATTTTGTTGTCGGATAATTTTTTTTGTATTTCTTGTTTTCTTTTGCAATTCCAGGCCACCATAATCAGAAGAATATTCAGACTTTTAATTAAAGTTGGAAAAATAGCTGATGAATTTAACCTCAGATTGGTAACATTTTTGTAGTAATTGATTAATATTAGTTTATTAGTAATTAATATGTGTTGCTGTTAACAATACAGTTATTTTAAGGAGTTGTATATAATTTAAGTGTGTATTTCTGTCTTTAAAACCTGCTATTGCTCTCTCTCTCTCTCTCTCTCTCTCTCTCTATCTCTCTCTTTCTGTTTCTCTTTCTCATGCTTATACCTTGTATTTGTAGTACGTCCTGTATTTAATGTCAACAATAATTTTATCAGATCTTTAACAACATTTGATTTGTAGGATTGTTAGTGAATAGCAAAGCACACACAACACACACACACACACACATAATCTCAAACACACAATCTCTCTCTCTCACACACACACACACACACACACACACACACACACACACACACAGATGCTTACTTCAGCATCTTTTCCCCTTCCTTACCTTGACTCTGAATAAAAAGCCATTATATATCCAGTGATACTCGATCATCTGTTGCTAAAGCCAGCCGGGAGTGGTTCAAATCCGATCTTCGTAATTTCGGGTACTCAAAGAGCGATTAGGTTTACAATGCATAATTGAACCCAGAAAGAAGTAATGCAGCTATTCACCGACGCTTATTGATCCCACGCCGGAGATAAAAGCAAACCTGTCAAGCGTGTCTCAGCCGAGCTGTTGCTCCGAGCGCATCCGTCACAGCTGGCCGCGAGCTTTATCGGACTAGCAAGTGTACACATTTATAGTTTCCGGTATGGACTTAAAGTGCTTTTGGGGTCAGTTGAGTCGGGGCGACCCCGTGCAGAATTATTCAGAAATATATACAGAATTATTCACACACAAACTGCACACTCAATACATTACTGCATCTGTGTAAAAGTAGTTTTCCAGTGAATTTTACAGCTATGGGATTGTGGGCAGCTTTTTTTCCTCCCATTAACGCTGTTGTTCTTTGGCCTTTGGTTAAAATCTAGTAAAAAGTAAAAAAAAATTGACTCTTCAATTATCTTCTTTTTTTCCAGAAGTTAAAAACTGGAATTTCCTTCTGTTTTGTTCAATCTTTGTTGAGCATGAAGTGTGTTTATGTCTCGCTCCACAGTGGGGATTAATATGAAGTGTATAGTAAAGAAGTTATTTTTGCCTAAAAAAACCCTCTGGATTATTTTTAGAGCTTGGCTGATTTAGTTATATCAATATTTTTCTTTATATTAAATTCTTTTTTATTATTAAATATCGGTTTTGTAATATTAGATCCACCGATATAAGAAATTTTTTCTACATTAAAACATATTAAAGTAGTAAAGAAACGAATCAACAACTCAGATACGGAGCAGTTTTAAAAGATGATGTAATCGAGTAGTCAAAAAATGGGATATAGGCACAAAATCAGAATTGGGTCTGCAGGTTGAAAGCCACCCCAGGTGCTTGTTAATAAGTTTAGAAATTTTAAAGGGGGCATCTTCAACCACTGAAATTCTGTGGAACGGTTATCTAACAGAAGGAACAGCACATCTTGTCTTATGTTACAACTTGTGACTAGACTTAAAATCATCCATTTATACTGATTAAAGGGTCCCTAAAGGTTGATTTCACCAGTTTGCTGGCAAAAAAGGGTTAAAGAGACCCCCAGGTATGCACTAGGTTCATAAGTAATCCTCCTAAACATATTAACAGGTGGACATTATTTTCGATAACTAACTACCTCTTTTTTAAATACCCAAGCTAAGATTGGATGGTTGTTCTTTTTTAGGTGTTGGGTTTATGTTACACGTTCGTGATCTAACAAATCAATATTGATCTATTCGCTCTGAATAAGGGCATCTGCCAAATGCTGTACATGTAAAGGTCTTCCTGAAACAATTGGTCACCTTACGCAATAAATGTTCTATGCTTTTGCTGTCATTTTACGCTAATAACGATTGTAGGAATTGCAGTAAACTGAAAGCAGAGTAAAATCATGTAGAGATAATTACATTCTACACCTTACAGCCTGCAGTGATTTAAAAGCCAAACCTGCGAATAAACATGCTTTACTAAAGCATGACATAAAACAACAGCTGTGGAGGAGTTTTAATCGTTTTGACTCTACAAAACTTTTTTTTTTTTGCAATAAATTAAACCAGGGATTAGACAAGTTATATAAAACATGACATTATGCTAAATTGTTAACGTTAGTTTATGCATTACTTTATAAGTGCTTCTCTGATGAGGTTATATTACCGTTTCAGCGT
Organism: Bagarius yarrelli; assembly: GCA_005784505.1. Lineage (NCBI taxonomy): Eukaryota > Metazoa > Chordata > Actinopteri > Siluriformes > Sisoridae > Bagarius > Bagarius yarrelli. The sequence continues at coordinate 480,519 of VCAZ01000079.1, read as the reverse complement.
GACTTTAGGGAAAGTACAGTCTAAATTACAGCCCAATTTCATGTCTAGGTTTGTCAACAGGATTTTCTAACTGCTATAAAATTTCAAGAAACTGCTACATTAGCTACTTTTTTTTGGGAGTTTGTGATTGGTTAAATTAACCAAAATGAAAATACTGGTTCAGTTTTAAAAGTCTACATTTCACCAACCACAAAGAGCCACTTTTTATTACGAACAACCAATTTTTTCGTGATGTTTTTATTAAAACCTTGAAGTTCTTTTAAGATTTTGAAGTTCTTGCTGCAAAAACCAACTTTTGGTTCTTCTTTCACACCTTTATTTCTAAGAGTCTATATAAAACAAGTGTTAAAACTATTTAAGGTTTCATCCAAAACCAATCCTTGTAACATACCAGCCAAGAAACTACATTCTTGGCTGGAGAAGCTAGTGACAATCTAAGTTTAGTCATGAGGTCCTTGCCAGAATACAAGAGAAGATCTAGTGCAGATCTGCCTGGTTATAAAACAAGGTAACCATTTGAAAGAAATCCAGAAAAGAATGTTGGATGACAGTGACATAAACTCTTTAATTTGAGTAGAGTACATATAGAACCTCAAAACCTAAAATAAAGCTTTCCCTAACAAATCTTCTAAGCATTGTTTTTATCTGCTTGTTATAGGTTCTCCTGGATCCTCATATGAATTGTAGGAAGCTCAGAGACGTAGTGTGCGTTCTTCCTCTCTCCATCACTCAGCCACTCCTTACACCATGACCGTCGCTACAAGCGATCACATTGACGAAGCTGCGGCTCATCCGGGTCAACCTCAGGACACTTACGACCCGGAACCAGACCATGAGTGCTGCGAGCGAGTGGTCATTAACATCTCAGGCCTCCGATTTGAGACACAACTCAAGACACTCTCTCAATTTCCCGATACTTTACTTGGGGACCCTAAAAAGAGGATGCGCTACTTTGACCCATTAAGGAATGAGTACTTTTTTGATCGGAATCGACCCAGTTTCGACGCGATCCTTTACTATTATCAGTCCGGTGGCCGGCTACGGAGGCCAGTTAATGTCACGTTGGATATTTTCTCAGAGGAGATTCGCTTCTACGAACTTGGCGAGGAAGCCATCGAGATTTTCAGGGAAGATGAAGGATTTATTAAAGAGGAAGAGAAACTTCTGCCGGAGAATGAGTTTCAAAGACAAGTGTGGTTGTTGTTTGAGTATCCAGAAAGTTCAGGTCCAGCCAGGATTATTGCCATCATTTCCGTTATGGTCATCTTGATTTCGATTGTCAGTTTCTGCCTAGAGACACTACCAATTTTTCGCAATGAGGACATGGAGATGCACAAAATATACAACAGTGACACCAACACCACAACCAGCCACACATCCAACTACTTTACCGACCCCTTTTTCATCTTGGAGACACTTTGCATCATCTGGTTCTCATTCGAGTTTCTTGTTCGTTTCTTTGCCTGTCCAAGCAAGGCAGGCTTCTTTGTGAACATTATGAACATAATTGACATTGTCGCTATCATTCCATATTTCATCACACTGGGGACCGAACTGGCCGAAAGTCCGGAGGATGGTCAACAAGGTCAACAGGCCATGAGTTTAGCAATTCTTAGAGTGATACGATTAGTGCGAGTCTTCAGGATCTTCAAGCTCTCCCGTCACTCAAAAGGTCTGCAGATTCTGGGTCAGACACTCAAGGCGAGCATGCGAGAACTGGGGCTTCTTATCTTCTTCCTCTTTATTGGAGTCATCCTCTTCTCCAGTGCTGTGTACTTTGCAGAAGCAGACGAACCAGATTCTCAGTTTGTCAGCATCCCTGATGCTTTCTGGTGGGCAGTGGTATCTATGACCACTGTAGGATATGGCGACATGGTTCCCACCACCATCGGGGGCAAAATCGTCGGATCCTTGTGTGCCATCGCTGGTGTCTTAACCATCGCTCTTCCAGTCCCTGTCATTGTGTCCAATTTTAACTACTTCTATCACAGAGAAACCGAGGGAGAAGAACAAGCACAGTACCTCAATGTGACCAGTGTTCCCAAGATCGACTCGACAGAAGATCTGAAAAAGAGCCGGAGTGTCTCCAGCCTAAGCAAATCCGAGTACATGGAGATCCAAGAGGCTGTCAACAACAGCAACGAGGATTTCCGTGAGGAGAACCTTAAAACTGGCAACTGCACGCTTGCTAACACCAACTACGTCAACATCACCAAGATGCTCACCGATGTATAACTGGATTCTATGTGCAAGCACTAGAGAACCGATCAGAAAGCTTTAGAAAGGGTTAAGCCATGTTCAGCCATGTTGTTTCTATGGCTGCAGGATGAAGATCAACCTGATGTTGCATTTGAAATGGCAGACGATTAACAGAATGTAAGGAATGTAAAAAAATTCCAGGTGTACTGGATTTGAGATAAATCTATGCGCGTTAACCACGCCCATCACCATTACCTTAACCATTTAGCAAGTAACTGCAGCAGAAATACTTATCACTTATTTCTAATCGGGAGACCATTCCTTCATCTAAGCTTGTAGCCAAAATCGTAGCCAAACCACTAGAAATGCTAGCAAAAGTAGCATAAGGGACTATCGCTAAACTGCCAACTAAACCTTTTCTTCACTAATAGACTGAGAGCTATAATATAGCTTACTGCCAGCCACTGCATTCCATGTGTAACGTAACATTCCTCTCTAAAAGCTGCGAAAACCATAAGGGTACAGCTGAGTAAAAAAAAAAAAAAAAAAAACACTGACACAAAGATTTCGTAACAAATTGAACAGTAATAAGTGTAAGAATATAAAGCCCCCGCTCCTTAGAGGTTTGCTAACACTTAAACAATCGGATTCTTTTACTCAGCTGTACTGTACATGTGGTAATAGAGTAAAAGTGTCTCGTATTTGTGCAATATTTATTCATGCAATTTTCTGTTGTTTTTTTTAATTTACTTCCTGTTTTGTGTTTTAATAATCTGACTTTCTCGTTCCTTTCTCTCTAGCAGAGTTGCTAGGACGTGTAACATACGAAAAAAATGATGATGGCCGATTTTAATGGTAAATCAAGAAAACGACTATGACATCACTGCTAGTCTTTTTGTTAATTTTAATAAACCTAGCTGTTAGCTATTAAAGCCAAGCTTAAGCTAGCTTGCTAAAGCCTAGTGCTTACTTTATTATGAAATTAATTTACTAGGATAGCTAACATTATCACTTTTCTTGACTAAAAATTTTCTGTAATTCTAAAAAATATATTATTTAATTCTATTCAGGGAAAATCATAATAAAGCTAGCTATTGTGCCCATGTTTAAGTTAGCAACAATATGATTAGTGAACATATTAGCACTTATGCTGTTAGCAATTAGCTGTTATGTGTTGATTCTTATTATTAATTAATATCATACTATATTATTAATATTATTAAAATAAGGCTAGCTAATGCTCCCAGCTCTCGCTAAAGTAAATACTGGCTACATAATACTGACAAGCCCTTTCTTTAATATGCAGATATTTATATGCAGAAGCAAGAATTGTATAAATCAGCGAAACCAGATGCTACAATTCTGTTACTTATACGATGCTATAAATCTGAAAGTAAAACAATTAAAAGACTAGCATTGATGTCGTAGTCTTGATGCTCTGATAAGGAAGTTGTGTAATATTTTACCCCTTCATTAATACAGGTCATAAAAGAGATTTCACTAACTAACTCACTGCCACTACAAATGACCTAAATTCTTTTTTTTTAATTATAATTTTACATTTTTCTCTCACAAAAAAAAAACCCATCAGATGCTGGTAAAACCTGTATAAAATGATACAGACCTGCTTATTTAAAACGCTTTTTATATTAAAATAGGAGCGATAATAGTGCATGTGATTAAAACCATTCCCTGTAGCATGCATGAGGTACAAACAACTACGTAACTCACCAGTATAGTAATAAATATTCCTCGTTCTATCGCTATCTATCGATTTATTCTCTGTGAGATGAATAGTATGTGCAATATAGAAATAATATTTGCCTAGAATTTTTTTAATTTTGTGGTTTTTAACGTCATGTTTGTATAAGAGTGCTAGTGTACACGGTTAGGGTCTCGGTTAGCAGCAGCACACGTGATTCTTTGTAACGTTCTCTCACTAAAGCCAGCCACCGTAAAAAATAAATTTAAATGAAGAATGCTTTACTTTATAACCAAACATTCTATTACAGCACAGTGAAATTCTTTTATTCTTATATGCCAGCTCTGGAAAATCACAGCGTTAGCTATGTATTAGCACTCCTAGTGCTAGGAAGTTTAAAGACCTTGCTCAAGGGCCCAACATTGGGAGCTTGGCCTTTAAAGCAACCCAGACCCTTAATCACGTAAGCCACCACTGCCCCTGAAATAAAACTTTATTCTACTCACATTGAACCGAACCAAACCAGGCCTAAACAAGTATTCCGAATTTGAGCACAAAGTAGCGCATGCAATATTCGCTGGAAAAACTGCCTTGGTTCCTACGCCAGCTGTGCAATTCTTAATATTCTTCTAAAAAGAAAACCAGTTTAAAAAAAACAGTAAATACTATTATATAAATATATAAAGATAATTTTCATCTTCATCTTCTGTACCCGCTTTCATACAGATTTTATTGGCCAAATGGTGTCTGACTGACATGTAAAGCAACCAATTACAGTTCATTTTGTTCAGCATTGTGTTTAAGGGCGTGCTGATATTACGTTTCATGCAAAAACAGACCGGTGCGCAACCATAAATTGTTTATTTTATGTATTTATTGGCTAGCTATAAATATACTTACACTATATGGCCAAAGGTTTGTGGACACCTTACTTGCACAGCTGTAGATGTCTCTTCTCCAAACTATTGCCACAAAGTCTGAAGCACACGGATATCTAGAATGTATTCATATGTTATAGCATTTAATTATTGCTTTACTAGAACTAAGCGACTCAAACCCTGTTCCAGTATGACAATGTCCCTGTGCACAAATCTCCTGATCTCTATGAAGAACACGCTGTGTTCTGGTTGGAGTGGAAGAACTGTGACTCCTGATTCTGACTTAACCCCTAATACTAAACCAACTGGAACCCTGACTAAACCCCAGACCTCTTCACCTCAACATTATTGTCTGATATCATTACTATTAAGACTAAATAATCAAATCCACACAGTCACATGACACCATCTAGTAAAAGCCTTTCCAGAAGTGTGAAGGCGTGAAAGCGTGAGACTAACATCTGGAATTGGATGTTTTTTTCTTTACAGCACTTTTTGCCATATACCGTATCCCATCTTAGTCTTTTCACTTGCGCTCATCCTTTTCTATTCTTCCTTAAATGTAGCTTAAGGAACAGCAGATTATTTATTTAGATCGACTCTATCAAACACCACATACCCACATGACTAATGTGTCTTAAACACTAAATATTGTTTCCAGCTGCTTACTGGAGGCTAAGTGTGTTCCTATGTACTTTCTGTAGCCTTGCAATGCTAAATATATCAATGCCTATAAAAAAATATATACACCGCATATTCATTCTAATATACAGCTATAACATTCATATGACACAGTTATCATACCCACAGCCTTTAGAGCGATAGACTCCTATACACAGCCGCCACGTTCAAAGGCTAAACACTTTTATCAGCGTCCTCTATGCTAGCTCAAGCGTAATATTTTTTTGTGCTATATTACCGCACTGCACTCTCACTACTATGTAAATCCAAAATATTTCTAGTATAAAATAGATAAGCACAAACCGCTGAGGAAGAAGCCTCTCCATGCAATGTACAGTATGTGTACGAGTGATCAGATCAAGCCTTTATTTCACACTTGTCTTAGTTTAGATGAAGCTAAAAAAAAATTTAAAAAAAATGTACACACTATGTAAATGAAATGTAATCGATCAAACTGTTTATTTACTTGCTTTTGTTTGGATTTGTACTGGGGCTACGAGGCGAATTATCCAGCTGCCTGTTTAGCATCACGTGAAGCTGCATGGCTTGAGTACATTTTACAGTTTGTTTTTTCATTGTATGTAAAAAGCTTTTTTTTTTTTTGTAAGATTTTAAAGTGTGCACTTTAAAAAAAAACACTGGATGAAAAGCTGGACTATGTATGAAAAAAAACCTTTATCTGAGATGCATTATATCCTTCCAAATAATAATTCTATAAGGATGAGTATCGATAATGATGATGATGGTATCAATAATAACTATGATAATAATATTATAAATTATAATGAAATAAACTGACTCTTCTTATTGTCTGTTGTTTTGGATTTTTTTGTTTTTCCCTGTACATGGAAAAAAACGTTTGTGCACCCGTGATCATTACACTGTTTTTGTCTGACATTCCATATCAGATTTATTCCCTTTTTGCCATTTTAATCATTTTCACTTTCAATTCTCTAGTCCTGTCTTGCACCGTTTTTTGGTTTTTTTTGCATTTTAACCTTTCTCTTTATCTGCCTCCCTCTATACTCTATACTCTATACTTTCTTTCCTTCTTTTTATTCATTTTTTCTCGCTCTGCCTTCCTCTCTCCCCTTTCTTTCTTTCTTTCACATGCTTTCTTTCTTCCTCTCCCTGCCTCTCTTTCTTCCCTTCTATTATTTTTTTCTTTCTTCTTCTGCCTCCGTCTATCCCCTTTAATCTTTTTTTATTTCTTTCTTTTTTACTAACTAACACATACTTCATTTAGAGTAGGGTGGGAACCGTAGATAGATAGATAGATAGATAGATAGATAGATAGATAGATAGATAGATAGATAGATAGATAGATAGATAGATAGATAGATAGATAGATAGATAGATAGATAGATAGATAGATAGATAGATAGATAGATAGATAGATAGATAGATAGATAGATAGATAGATATATAGATAGACGATAGATAGACAGACAGACAGACAGACAGACAGACAGACAGACAGACAGACATATTAATAAGAAGCTGTGGATTTCAGAAACACGGTCCTGGTTTTTTTATGTTATCAGAAGCAACTAAAATAATACAGGCATGTGGGTTTGAATTTTTTTCCTCCGACTCCCCTGTCAAATCCTGGCAGGGACGTGGGCTTGGGCATCAAAAACACCAGGGACAAATGATGAAACTGCAATGTGAAAAGCCCGAGAATCCTTCTGGAAAGACAGCATGATGTTCACGCGTTGGAGGACCTGAAGCAGTGAGTCAGCCATGGCAGTATGAGAAAAGCCCTGTGACATCACTTCCTCGGGGTCAGGATGACAGGTTTTTGTCTCAGTTGGATGCTGGATGTGTTTCCATCCACCTGTTTTTTTTTCTAGTGTATGTTGTATAAAGCACCGGGTGATGGGGGGTAGGGGTAAAAATTTGGAAGAAATTATGAGTGTGCGTATAAGGGCTTTTTCCAGTTTCTTGATGATGATGATGATGGATTTATATTGGGCTCCAGGACAACATTAGAGCACATTTATCTATATAATAATAATTAATTAAATGTGAGGTCTGGAGTCAAATAGGTTTGATCAGGCTTTTTTTTAAGACAGGCAACTCAAAACTAAAACTGTTTTTGATTCTGTGAGGGTTTTTTTTAGTTCCTTGATGATGATGTATTTATACTGGTCTCCAGGACATTATTAGAACACATTTTCTTCATATATAATTCAATTTATATAAGGATCAGAGTCAAATGGGTTTGATCAGGCTTTTAGACAGGCAACAATTACATTTTTTGGATTCTGTAAGGGTTTTTTCATTTCCTTGATGATGATGATGACGGTGATGGATTTATCTTGTTATATCAATATTAGAGCACATTTATTCATATATTTATTTAATTAAATGTGAGGATTAGAGTCAAATGGACTTGATCAGGCTTCTAAACAGGCAACTTAAATAAAATCAATCTAAAAAAATCCTTTTTTTGGTAGGAAATAAAATTAGAAATCTAATAAAATGTACAACCTATTAAAATGTAATAAAAATCAGATTCATCAGCACGGTGCTTCTCAAAATGCATGAGGACCAATTAGCTTATACCAGTTTTTAAAAAACTGTAGTGCGCTCTAAATCCTTTTTGGACCTTGATGCATGTGGGTCTAGATTTTAAACCCATGGGAGTGCATTGTCATCATGAAAACACCTGAGATTTCCCTCACGCGAGACAAAATAGATACGAGTCACCACAATCCTCCACATGCTAATATGCAACACTAGCAGTTTCTTTCGGCATCTTCCTTAGCAATAAACATGTCAGCAGCATTATTATTGCTGGAGTTTGCAGCAAATACTGCATCGGGGTGAAGTTTGAGATCATCACTGATGTTAAAACGAATAAGAAAAAGGGCTGAGCAAGTTTCTGTAAAAAAGGTAGAGTGAAAAGTTAGTAAAAAAAAGGTCATGGTAATAATGTAGTGAGAGAAAAGGATAATGATAAAGAATGACAAGAGGAACAGTTTAAAGCAAAAAAAAAGAAGAGACCAAGACAAGAAAATGGGAAAAAAAAACAGTATTAAAAAAAAGAAAAAGAGAGAAAGGGAAAGGGAAAGAAGAAGCAAAACATGATGCAAAACCCTGAATGACTAGCAGAGAAAAGCTGAGGTAAAAATTGAAGAAATAGAGATAGAAAGCGCTAAAAGGGAGTAGGCAGGCTAGGAAAAGAGAATCGAGGCAGGCTAGAATGAATGATGGTTAAAGGAAAAAGAATGGAAGAAGAAAAAGGTGGGACTAAGAGAAATTAGATTTTAAAAATCTGAATCTAATACACAAATGCTAGGACAAACCCGGAACCAAAATGCTAAAGCAAAACAACTGGTGTTTAAAAAAACTGTGAGGCAAGTGAAAAAGCTGAAGCAAACAGAAGAAACCTGAAACACCTCAGAAATAAAAAGGGATTAAGTAAAAATCTAAAGAAAAAAGAAAAAAGAGATAAAAACTGAAATGTAAAAGCTAGGCCGAAAGCTAAAGCAAAAACAAGGTAAGCGGAAATGCTAAGAAAGAAAGCTGGATTGCTAATCGGTAGATCGTGGGTTAGATTCTTAGCACCACTAATATGTCACTGCTGGGCCCCTAAGTAAGGCCCTTAATGCTTAAATAGATATAAACTGAGACAGAAGAAAGTCGCTTATTGCAAACCGTCTTTGAGAAGTCTACAGCAAAATGACACCAAAGTGTGTTTTCTCCTTTTTGTGTAAGAAAGATTGAAAATTGACTCGCATCACTCTTCCTTTCTGCAAAAAAATAAAAGATGAACCTTTCAGCTTAATAGTGACTGCAGCATACGTTACTGAATCTGTGTGTGTTAAAATAAAACACTGCAGTCCACCTGAAGGTGATAGAATTTGGGTCACTGCAGCTGAGCTCCACTATGCTAGCTGTCTTCACCCAAGGACACGGAAAGATCCAGAATGTTTTACTTTGTACATCAAACCTCTCCACATTGATTAAATCGTACAGCATGGATATTTTTATTTTATCTTTAACACTCTTATGTTTCGGGGCTCAGATATTAAACATTAGCGTACAATAAATGTCTTTACAGTCTAATATAATATCTATAGATTCATATTTAGACAACAGGACATCCTTTTCTGTCAGCCAGTTTACATGTCTAGCTAACTGCTTATAACCTACAGTAAATGTGAACGTTTGCTACAAGCCAGCTAACAACTAAGTTGTGAATTTCGCTTAGCTGATCACAAAAGTCATGCTAACTTGTTTGACACGTTCGACTAGCTACATGATATAGGAAGAGGAAAGAAAAAAAAACATCATTAGCCAAAAAGTGTAAGAAAAAATACAGCTAAATAAAAAGATACAGCTAAATAACCAAAAAGATTTTCAGAAAAAAAAGAATGAATCTACCCTAAAAAAGATCATTAAAGCTAATTTTATTCAGTAAACATCAGTTCAGTTGAGGTATAAATACAAAGTGGACTTTCTGTTATGAGTAAATAAGATCAAAGTTCTAGTGGTAAACTTGTAAGTAAATTATTTTATTTTAACACTTCTTCCGACTAAATTAGCCACTTTTTAGTTAATAATGGTAAACTTTTAAGTCGACTACCTTTGTACTGTAACTCGACTAAGGAGTTTTGTTCTTCTAAAACACTTTTGCATACTGGAAAGCTTTAAAGCAGTGGTGTCCACACCCCGTCCTGGAGGGTCAGGGTTTAGATGCAGAGTTTAGCTCCAACCCGAACAAACTAATCAAGATTTTGCTAGGTATTCCTCAAACTTACAGGCAAGTTGGAGCTGAACTCTGCACGACACCGGCCCACCAGGACTGGGTTTGGACCTCCTTGATAAGTAAACATATCTACAAATACTGTTGGTGTACAAGTTGTTATTTTATACTATTTAGTCTATCAAATATGAGTATTCTTTACCCCTAAATAACTAGTTTTATTCTGTGCCTAAAATCTGTAGTAGAGAGTGCATCTTAGGGTTTAGGTGCTGTAAGGACAAAGTACTCTTTGGTATAGGGAAGTGGACACCAAACTCGGTCCTGGAGACACATGCTAGCCGTTATTAGTGCTTTTCAACGATGATGCTAATTTTGTATTAATGTTTGATGAATGAAAAATTAACATGTACAACAGTAGTGTTCGAACGATCCAGACATAAGCACACACACAGAAACCAGCTGTGTTAACATTTATCGATTTTATACAGCTACGTCAACGATGACATCACATCTTGAAAGCATATAAGGAGGGATGAAATTAGCATAACTAGCATTCGGCTCCCCTCCCAATGCACATAGAGAGGAAAGTAGAAAGAAAGGGTTAAAAGGTAGGAAGATAAGAAAAAGGGGCACTTTGTGAGGCTTTACATGAATAGCAGCAGAAATACACACACATACATATACACACTTAGTAATAGTCTGAAATTGAGAGAATGAGAGCGATTACAGGATGAGATTATGAAGAAAGGCAAGTGGTGCAGTTTGAGTAAAGATCTGAGTACAGTATTCTAGGGCAAAAGGCTACAGCAGTCATCCAAGAACCAAAGTCAGCAATTGGGATCAGCATCTAGGGCAAAAGTCTGCAGCAAATGTTCAAGGGCAAAAGGCCAGGGCAAATACCTTAGTTAACCATAGTTAAGGGTCAGATGCCCATACAACAGCTACAGCATAAACTGATGGCTATTACTGGTGCAGAAATCTATACGATTTTGAACCCCGTGGCAAAAACCTTGGACACAATTATAGGGCAGAATTATGGAAGGAAAAACTTTAGGGCAAATACAAAGGAGAATAAAGCTATGTAAAATTCTAAGACAAAAAGTCTGGAGTAAAAATCTATTACTAACCAGATGAGTATGGTAAAATGCTAAGCCAAAAGTCTGGAGTGAAGGTCAAGGGCAAAGGTCTGAAGATAAAGTTCAAAGCCTAGGGCAGCTCTGAAGGAACCACGTCCTCCAGTAGGGCTAAAAGATGAAAAGAACAGTCCATGAGTCCCTCCATGTGGCAAGTCTTCTTTCCGTTTCTGTCTGTTCCTTAGCACTGTAAAGAAAATACAAACAGGTTTCACTGAAAATAATGACTGTTAGCAACTTATGTGCATTTTATGTAGAATTAATTCTAAATCCCAACTGTGGTAAGAAGTGATCATCCAACATTACAAATTCTACTAACAACAGGGGCAGCAATAATTACACCAGTACCAACATTTACCAATAAAAACAACCAACACTTACGGGAAAAAATACAAGCATTTTACTAGAACTAACAACATTTAGCAATAACACTACCAGCAGTGAAAACATTTATGAACAACAACCCCAGCTGTTACAAATAGAAAAGCCAACATCTGCCAGCTATCCCAGCATCAATACCCACATTTGAGAACAGCTCAAATATATACCAACAATGCCAACATCCACTAACAACAGTGCCAACACTGCCAATATATACCAACAGTGCCAAATTATACAAGTGCAGCAACATACCTTAACATGCCATATACCAACAGTGCCAACACATGCCAACTAACAGGCCAATCAACAAATATACCAAACAGTGCCACTCAATATATACAACAGTGCCACATCCAACCAGTGATACAACAACAGTGCCAACATCCACTAACATCAGTGCCAATATATACCAACAACAGTGCCAAAATTCACTAACAAGAGTACCAACAGTGCCAATATACCAACAGTGCCAAAATATACCAACAGTGCCAACATCCACTAACATCAGTGCCAATATATTACCAACAGTGCCAACATCTACCAACAAAAGTGCCAAAATTCACTAACAAAGGTACCAACAGTGCCAACATGCCAATATATACCAACAGTGCCAACACTGCCAATATATACCAACAGTGCCAATATATACCAACAGTGCCAACATCCACTAACATCAGTGCCAATATATACCAACAGTGCCAACATCTACCAACAATAGTGCCAAAATTCACTAACAAAGGTACCAACAGTGCCAAATATATACCAACATACCAACCAGTGCCAACATCCACCAACAGTGATACCAACAGTGCCAACATCCACCAACAACAGTGCCAACATACACCAACAACAGTGCCAACATTCACTAACAACAGTACCAACAGTGCCAATATATACCAACAGTGCCAACATCCACCAACCACCAGTCAAACATCACAGCATCCACCAATAACAGTGCTAACAACAGTCCATCAACAACAGTCTCAACATCCACCAACAACAGTGACACAAACAGTGCCAACATCCATCAACAACAGTCTCAACATCCACCAACAACAGTGACACAAACAGTGCCAACATCCATCAACAACAGTCTCAACATCCACCAACAACAGTGACACAAACAGTGCCAACATCCATCAACAACAGTCTCAACATCCACCAACAACAGTGACACAAACAGTGCCAACATCCATCAACAAAAGTCTCAACATCCACCAACAACAGTGACACAAACAGTGCCAATATACCAACAGTGCCAACATCCACCAACATCACTGATAACAGTGCCAATATATGCCAACATTCACCAACAACAGTGCCAACATCCAACAAACAGTGCCAACATCCACCCAACAGTGCCCATCCATGCCTAAAGCCACAACAACAACAGTGCCAAAAACAGTGCCAACAGTGCCAATATATATACAACACCCACCCAACAACAGTGCCAACATCAACAGTGCCCCAACAACAGTGCCAACAGTGTCAGTATATACCAACAGGTACCAAATGCAGCGCCCGTCTTGACTCTGTAGAAGCTTTTATTAACGAGGAAGGCGTATGATTGACATGTGAAGCAACCAATCACAGTTTGTTATGTTCAGCATCTTGTTTAGAGTTCCTACAAAAACAGACCGACATGCAATCATAGATTATTTGTTCAACATCGACGTACAAATATATTGTAAACTTCACATTATTTGGGAAATCCAGCGTTAAGTGGATCCTCATAAAAGTTCAAATGATAATTAGATTTATAGTATATAACTATATAATATATTACGATTACGATTTTAGTTTATATAACTATATTATATATATAACTATATAATTATATTACGATTTTTTTTATATCAGGAAACACATTAATAAACACAAAAAAAAACTGTCTGTATCATATAATAAACCGTTAATAACATTATATATTATATTCAGACTTTTTTGTATTTTTTGCTGTTTTATACTGTAGAAAAGGGAAACTTTATAGAGAGTCGGGGGGGGTGCTTGTCAGCTGTTGCCACACGGTGGCGCCAAAGATCAAATCAGCTATTACAGCAAAGTTTACCCAAGGTGAGCTGAGCAGGAATAAAAAGCCGTTAGAGCAAGAACAGGGTTAAAGCACTTCTCCAGCACACACTGATGTTCAATAATCACCTGATCTGTCTTTATTCCAGACATGAATGACTGAATATCACTGATGATACCAGGAGCTCATTGCAGCTATTTTTAGAAAGGATTTTGAGCCCATAATCAGCTTAGGATATAGAAAAGAATATATTTTAACATTTCACAGCTCTGACCAAAGCTTCAGTCTCAATTCATGAAATATCTTTAAACCATTGAAACGGTTATGAAGAACCATCTTAAAGCTCTGAGTCACACCAGAAATATGGACACGGTTCTATCAGGCGTTTTTACTTAAGAGGAACCAGGAGCTGCTGCATCAGTTGTAATATATATATATATATAAACCTATATATAAACTTACTTCCCTAAAACTAAAATTTAATTATATATGTTAAACAGTGGCTTTTTATACATACAGAAAACTTACTTTCCTGAAACTAGAATCTAATTACACTAGGATCTAATTGTTTAACACATCTAATCTAATTACATAACACATAACAATGTTCCTTAGGAACTATTCTTTCTTCGCAGATTTAGCAACAAATACTAATCATATCCTTTAATAAGTCACCTGCCCATCACATGTATATGTCTATATTTAGACACTGAGGTCTGGGGTTCAGTCAGGGTTCCAGTTCATCCCAAAGGTGTTCAGTATTAAGGGTTGAGGCTGAATCAGGACATGAAAGTTCTTTTACTCCAGTCAGAACACAGTATGTCCTCATGGAGATCAGGGGTTTTGTGGACAGGGACATTGTCATGCTGGAACAGGGTTTGAGTCTCACAGTTCCAGTGGAGGAATAATGGAATGCCATAACATACAAGGTACAAAGACATTCTAGACGACTGTGTGCTTCAGAATTAATGTTAACAGTTTGGAAAAGACAAATTAATGTGTGTGTGTTGGTGTTTAATGTGTGTAAACACTGGATTAACATTTTAATTTGCATATTTCCAGCATAAACAAATATGACTGGACGATGTTAAAGTAACGAGGCACATTCCAGTGTAAACAACATCTGGGTCTAATGTTTTTTTGTGTGTCTGTTGCTGGATTGCTGCTATTAGTATTCTCTTAAAAACACACGTTAACACTCCTGTCTACCTCAATTTAACATCTCGTCTAAGTTACTGTAACACACTCAACAACACCACCACTAACACACATACACAACCTGCCTCAACCTACACACAATCACACCTGCTTTAACACACCTGTACAAACATGCATGCATACACAACTAGCCAACAACAGCAAATAAAAAGCACACAACATCCAACAGCGAATACTGATCCAAGCAGTGCGCGGAGTTATATAATCACGCAGGGGTTAGATACACCAGGGCAGTTAAAGTACACCAAATACAGTTTCTGTACCTCTAACCATCAAACACATGCTGGTTAATCAGCTCGCTCCAGATGTTATGCCCCCGTTGCTGGTATAGTAATCGCCACACTTTAGGAACGGTTTTAATCTAGATTTGGGGGCGTGGCCACGGGGATTTTGGCCGGGATCCGGGTTTAAGAACTGAAAAGTGTACCATTACAGGACACAAGAACATTTAGTACCATAACATGCTTCCAACATTGTGCAAATATACCCCACATGTACCTGTCAGGGGCAGGTGTTCACATACAGCAGACTGAGAGGGGGCTGGTCAGGTTATTAAAGTGCAGAGCTGTAATTAAATACCATCAGCCAATCATATTATCTGTCAGTGGGTTTATATAACTGTTACTGACTGTGTCTGTGTCTGTCTGATTTTGAAAGGCACTATTTAGTTTTATTTACACTCTACTAACCCTTCTACCATACGGTTACTGCTTTGGTGCTTTAGAAACGAGCGGCCATTAATAGACCCACCAGAATTAAATCATTAAGTGAGCATAAATAAATAAATAAATAAATAGACCAACAAATAAGTGAGCAAATAAATAAATAAAAGAAAGAAAGAAGGACAAAGGACACAAAAGAAACAAACAAAAAGAGAAAAGAGAAAGAAAATAAAAAATAAGGACAATATTAATTAATTAGTAACCAAGCAAATGAATAACTAAAACAGGCAAACGAGCTTAAAAACAAATAAATGGATAAATAAGGAAGCAAATGCATTAATAAGCATGTTAAATAAATAAATATGATACTGAAAGAAAGAAAAAGGGGGAGAAAGAAAGAAAGAAAAAGAAAGAAAGAAAGAAAAAAAAAATTGACAGAAGAAAGAAAGAAAGAGAGAAAGAAAAAAAGAATGAAAGAAAAGAAAAGAAAAGAAAGAAAAAAAGACAAAAGAAAGAAAGAAAGAAAGAAAGAAAGAAAGAAAAAGCCGTTATTTTTACAGAAGCGAGGCATGTGATTGGATGGTCAGATTTAACTGAAACTCCGTCCTCACTAAAAGAAGGATGTGTGTAATCAGAGAAATGAGTGAGCTCAGGTTGAATAACCCTCCTCCACCCACCTGTGTGTTCACACTCCACGGGGTGTGAAGTGTGTGCTCTTTCATTCATTCCTCCACTCTGCCTTTGTGTGATGAAGCATTTCCTCTTTCCAACATTAGAGCCCTTCCTCCTCTTTAAGACGTCCTCCCTCGCCGCGCATCATCCCGGAGTGTGTGGACGCCTGTTGCATGTTTGTTTACTCCATTGTGCTTCCTGGCTCGTTTATTCATTCATGGCACAGCCATCTGGAGTCTCGCCCTTGAAACCGATCAGGATGCCATGGCAACAGTAGCGGGTTACCGGGGAAACCGGCATCACTTCGGAGACCTCATGATTCCGGGAAAGAGAGGGATGCTGTCTTGATCCCTGCCTCTCTACCCTTTATCCCTTTCCCTTGTCCTTTGTGGCTCTGAATATTCAGGCGCACGTGTGTGTGTGTGTGTGTGTGTGGTATTAATGACCTACACATATAGATAACAGTGTTCAAAATCACATTAATACAAAATACTGACAAGACACAAGACGGTAAAATCATCCAAATGATTTAAGTCCATCATTTTGACGAGACTTCAGAATTTTAAGTATAAACTCCAGACCGAGTGTCTCTCTTTCACTCTCTTTTTCTGTCTTTCTTTCTGCCATCCTGTCTGTGAAGCGTTTACGGCGAGAAAACTGCAAGAATTAAAACTGCAAATACACTAGATTACATCGCTTTTGCTTAATACTAATCGTTAAGTGAGGTTAATTAAGCGTTTGTCCTTTTAGCGTCTCCTATGGAGTTAACACTGAGAGCACACAGTATGATAGATGAACGGATGGACACATGGGGGCTCTGAAGTCTCTTCTCACCTGTCAAGCGTAAAATGGAGGTCATACTCATGTCTAACCTTCACACACGGCTCGAGAAGGATAAATATTGTCACTACAGTATGTTAGATGTTAGAAGTCTTAAACGTCTGTAAAGATCTTTTTGATATTGACGCAGTTCTGATTGTTCTGAGACGGGAAGTTGGGCTGGGTGAAAGCTTCTTCTTCGATCACCATGTACTCGGATCGGCTAAGAGAGGACGAGGACGAGCAGCGCGTCTTCTTCAACTCCTCGGACGAGGACGAAAGCGGTTGACAGCTTGTGATGTGGAGATACTGCGCCTGCTCCTCTCCTTCTGTCTCCCTGTGGTAGAAGTAGTTAAAGTTGGAGACGATAACCGGAACAGGAAGAGCGATAGTCAGGACACCTGCGATGGCACACAACGAGCCAACGATTTTGCCCCCGATTGTCACAGGGTGCATGTCTCCGTACCCTACTGTCGTCATGGTCACGACAGCCCACCAGAAGGCATCCGGAATGCTGTTGAAGCCTGAATCCGGGTCATCGGCTTCAGCGAAATAGACGGCACTGGAGAACAAAATGACTCCGATAAAGAGAAAGAAGATAAGCAAGCCCAGTTCCCGCATGCTGGCTTTGAGCGTCTGACCCAGAATCTGGAGACCCTTGGAGTGGCGTGAGAGTTTGAAGATCCTAAAGACGCGCACCAATCTGATTACTCGGAGGATGGCTAAACTCATGGCCTGCTGACCGTTCCCCTGACGTTCCGCGAGTTCCGTCCCTAATGTAATAAAGTATGGGATGATAGCTACGATGTCAATGATGTTCATGATGTTCTTGGAAAACGTAGCCTTGCTTGGGCATGCAAAGAATCTCACCAGGAGCTCAAAAGAAAACCAGATGATGCAAAGCGTCTCTACGACAAAGAAGGGATCCGAGAACGGGCTGGGAGGAGCCGTGGTGTTGGTGGAGTTCAACATGTTGGCTGTGACTGCTGGCTCTCGGCTATCATCCTCACGGAACTCGGGGAGCGTCTCCAAGCAGAAGATGACGATGGAAATCAAAATGACAAGCACCGAGACGATGGCAATGGCACGAGCTGCACCTGAACTTTCAGGATATTCAAACAAGAGCCACACCTGTCTCTGAAACTCACGTGCAGGTAGAGGACGCTCTTCTTCTTTAATAAATCCTTCATCCTCCCGAAATTTCTCCATGGCTTCTTCACCGAGCTCGTAAAAGCGGATCTCTTCAGAGAAAATGTCAATGGGAACGTTCACGGGTCTCCGGATGCGCCCGCCGGATTGATAGTAATACAGAATGGCGTCAAAACTCGGTCGGTTGCGGTCAAAAAAGTATTCGTTCCTGAGCGGATCGAAGTAGCGCATCCGTTTTTTCGGGTCGCCTAGTAAAGTTTGCGGAAACTGCGCGAGAGTCTTGAGCTGCGTCTCGAAGCGCATACCGGAGATGTTAATCACCACCCGTTCGCAGCACTCGTGTTGGGGCTCGTAGCGCTCGAGCGCGGGCTCCTCCACGTTGCTCTCGCCGCACGCTACCACCGTCATGGTGTCCTCGCGCTCTGTGTAGCCGCGGTTCACCTGGGTGGCGTCGCCCCGGTGTCTGGAGGAGGAAGGTGGAGGAGAGCGGAGGAGACTCAGGTGGTCATCCATACACACGCACGCGCGCGCGCGGTGGGAATGAGGAGAGGAGACGAGAAGAGACGAGATTCCTGCTCTCTCTCTCTCTCTCTCTCTCTCTCTCCTTCCTTCCTTCCTTCCTTCCTTTCTTCTCTCACTTCACACTTTTTTTTTCCCTCTCCGTGTCTTTATATCACATTAGACTTGCCCCCATCCGCCCTTTCGCGCCACATGAACCAGAGTTTCATCCAATCAGAAAGCAGACAGAAGAAGACCTTTGATGGTCTGTTATGATTCGCTTTAATGATTTGACTCACTTTAAGGATTCGATTCAGGCGCACAAACCTGTTGAGTCGAGCTGATTCGATTCCTCCTGTTGATTCAGACCGACAGAAAGAAATCTTGCTTATAATCCAGTTTCAATTTAACCCCTTATTTTATTTTTTACGCTTTAATACAGTGCCAGCATGTTTACAGTAGAGGCAGAGCTGCACTTCACTTTTTACCCCCAAAAAACTGCCCCACCTACTAGGGAGAGCGACTTACATTTATCTCAACATTTATACAACTGAGCAATTGGGGGTTGCTCAGGGGGCCAAGCAGGGGCAACTTAGTGGTACTGGGAATCGAACCCTGATCTTCCAGTTAGCAGATAAACCACTGCGCTACCACGTTCTCCTGCACAATATATACACACCTGTCAACAGATGAGCTACAATGGGGGACCAGGAATAAACACACACACACATTTGTACATTTCTCTTTCTTAAATTTTAACACCTTTTTTTAATTAAAGATACTTTTTGATGTTTTATTTTATTTGTTATAACTACGGGGTTTATCTTTATCTCTGTAATTTCTTTCCCCCTGTATCCATGCATTGGCAATACAAATGTGGATATTTATTATGCTAATAAAGCTTCTTTTCAATCTGTCAATCTACAAGTCCCCTTGGACCCTTGTCCATTTTACCCCTGTCCATTTTCCACTATGTTGAATTGATTTTCACCTCTTTATAAGATTATTAAACCCCAAATTAGGTAGACTATGTAAAACAGACTAATAAATAAATTAGCATGATTATGTAAAGATATAAACCTTTTTTTATTTTATTATTATGAATTTACAATTATTTGCTTTCGAAATGTCATATTAGTTTCTGCAAAATGGTCTGAAGATGCCCGAGTGGCAGATTTCCTTCTAGCATTTACGGTAGATTTATGCAGACTAACAAATCATTTTGTTTTATTTGACATAGAAATAATTTCAGAATTATAATGACAACCAAGTATATATATATGTTTTATAGCCATGTTTAAAGGCTGCTCTTTTACGCCATCTTGGTGGAGTTTCCTTGAACAGACACCTCCCTCATTACGGCATCAGAGTTTCTTTAATGTTTGGAAAATACCAATTCCACCATCTTCATGTTTAATAAAAACCATTAAGAACACACCAGTGTCTTTTTTTATGTTAGTTGACACTTCAAAACTTCTGCAAAACATTTGCCTTCTAGATGAGGATGTGAGATCTAAATAAATCCACAATAGTAGTCGAAGACAGTCAAATCTTATATCTATATACACAATATGGACAGAAGGTTGTGGACATCTTACCAGCACACCCGTAAGTGTGTCTTCTCTAATCTGCTGCCATAAAGTCTCGATCATGCAGTCAGTTATTCAGAATGCCATCATTTATTCCTTTACTGGAACTAAGAGATGTTTCAGTATGACAATGTCCCTGTGCACAAACCTCTGATCTTTATGAAGACATGCTGTGACATGTGAAGACATGTTCTGACTGAGTGTCCAAAACAGAGCTC
Organism: Bagarius yarrelli; assembly: GCA_005784505.1. NCBI lineage: Eukaryota > Metazoa > Chordata > Actinopteri > Siluriformes > Sisoridae > Bagarius > Bagarius yarrelli. The sequence goes on along the minus strand of VCAZ01000079.1, from coordinate 459,977 downwards.
TGACTCTGACTCAACCCCACTGGGATGAGCTGGAACACCCGGGATCAGTATAGGCAATGGGTGTGTGTATGTGTATGTATGCGTGTAAGTGTAAAGGAAAAAAAATAATTATAATTATCATCATCATCATCATCATTATGCACTAAGGTGTATAAGTGAAGGAGGTGGCCAGTCATCTGCCAGTGACACACACTGCACACACTCTCAGACTGACAACCAACTCATTTACATAATCAAAATAGTGGAATAATCTTTTACTAATGTTGTGTAAAGACTGGCTGCAGATTATACCACTCAGATTCATAATCATTTCAGAAGAAATGAACAGGTTCCAGTGTTACTGAAAAGAAATGATGCATAAACGAGTCTTTAAAAACAGCAAACGTTCAAGAATATCAATTGATTCATTCATTTATCTTCTATAGCCACTTATTTTTCTTTCCGGGCTCACAGGGATCTGCTGAAGTCTATCCCAGCTGTCTCTGAAAGGGAGAAAGGCGGGGGGGGGGACATCCTGAACAGGTCAGCCGTCCATCACACACACTCACACACTCACTCCTATGGGCAATATGGGCAACATACATGTTTTTAGACTGTGAGAGGAAACTGAAGTACCCAGAGTAAATCCAGAGAAGCACACGGAGAACATGCAAACTACCAGGGACCTTCTTGCTGTGAGGCAACAGTGCAAATCACTAAGCCACCATGCTGCCCCAAAATATTAGTTAATAATATATTTCACGTGGACTTTTTAAATTAACCAGTTAAATTAAAATGATAACTTAAAACCCAGAATTTTGGGTTTACCCCAAACTCTTTACATTTCCATACACCAACACCACCCCTCCCCGCCACTGCCTGCCAAGACTAAACAATACACCTAAAAACGTTGGTTGAACCCCTAAACTTAAATATAAAAATTGACTCTTTAACTTGACTCCCTAGATCCAAATCTTTAACTCATGGACTTACCAAGGAATTGAGTTTAGAACTGAATTTACATTTTCTTAAATTTAGGGGTTTAAAGTTTAGGTTTTTTTTTTTTTTCTGTTAAAAAATAAATAAAAGCCCCTGTCTGCTACAGAGGACATTAACACTGTAAATGCTAATCGAATCAATAAAGGAAACAGCTGCTCATGAACAACATCCGAGTCTTTCCTGAACAATTATACTCAGAAATCTAATTCTCAACATCATCATTACAGCTCCTGTTCTGCATTTTGTCCTGTTTTGAACATAATTTCTCGAGTAACTTTAATAAGGCATAGCAAATTATAATGATGTTTCAATTCTTATTAATCAAAAAAAACACAAGCACTAATTGTTTACTATGTTTAGTTTGATCCAGACGCCACGGTGTGATTTTTAATAGTCGCTTGCGTACGAACTGTACAAACATGATATATATGTCACACTGTATACTCTCAGTTGTCATAATGTCAAATTGTATGACAGACAAAATGGACGCACACAAAAAGACTAGTCCAGTTTTACGCCATCAATTCGTGACACGTTCAGTAACCTGCGCTGTTTCGTTAATTGGTAGCTGGAAGCAAATAAACAGCAGCGATGACACATCATACAAACATTCCTTTTCCCTCTATAACTGTATATTTCTCTGTACCACCCATCAGACTAGTTTTAACATATTCCTGAGGTAGTTTGTAGTTGCTGCGCTAGTTGCGTCATCAGGTTTGGCGATCCTATTAATTCTTGTTTTGATGATCTTTGTAGGAGACATCACACTGCAGAAAAGTGTCTACAAACTTCGGAATTTTATCGGAGGAGAAACTAACCTTAGCAACTGGCTGTCGGTGTCAACAGACAACAGATTTAGCATAGGATTATAGGAATCTTTGTCTCAGACAACCAAATGGTGGCCAAAATCACACAATGGGTGCTGGTTTTTAGTTGAAAGACATTAGCTAAAGGCTTGGTGTTGTATGTTTAGCTAAAAATGAGTAACGGTCAATGGTTTAAAACCAGTTCTTTTGCCTATTTCTTCGAACCATTAACTGAAAAAGAAAAGCTGTCTGTTTTAGTTGGCATTTAGATGTTTAAAAAAAAAGACAGGTTTAGAAGCGTACTAGCTGTTCGCGTCAACAAGTACAGAATTGATTTATTAATTCGTTGGTTTGTTTGTCTTTAGTCCTGAGCAACGGTTGTGTTGCTTTATATGAATAATTGGTTGCTATTTGGGGTAAATATTAGAAAATCAGGTACAAAGAAAAAAAAAACAGGAGGCGTAATTTTGCACACACCTTTACAAAAAATCTTCAACTGATCATTAACGTTTTAAGTTCCACACCCATGTAAACACTACTGACAGCTGTGATTGATTGATTGATGTAAATGAGTGTTGTTAGACTGGAAAAAAAAAAACAAATAAAAGAAAAGTATGGGTTTGGCTACAGGTTTTAATTCCAATCCAGCAGGAGCCACACCTGAGTTTATCTGTTAAATCAGTTCATTCTGTCTTGCACTAGGCTCAGGTGTGACCTCTGCTTGGTTAGAAAAACAACCTGCAATGATCCTTGCAGACATTTTTTGGACATCTCAAATATTCTTATATTTACAGACCTGAAAACATATGGTTGTGAGTTTAATTCCAGGGACCACCAAGCTGCCAGCGTTAAACCCTTCAGCATGTATCTGATTCCTCTTACTCTTGTTAGTATTTTTGCATTCGCTTTCCTTTTAGCTCAGAAGCTGGACACATATCTGAAGCTGCCTCCGCCATCGTTTTTAATTCGACTCATCGAGCGACTTACATCTATCTCATTTATACAACTGAGCAATTGGGGGTTAAGTGCCGTGCTCTTGGTGAAGCTGGGACTCAAACCCGCAATCTTCGGGTTGGTAGTCCAACACCTTAACCATGAGCCACCACATCCGTCAGTGCAGACCATCCAAAGACTCGTCCTCTGTTTGACCCTGATTGGCCCTGGACTAAACCTGACTCAATTAAACCAACAAAACTGATAATAGCAGTCACTATTACCCAGAAAACAAATAGCACGAGTCTTTACAGAATGCTTGTAGGGTAGTTTGATATTGATTCAAAAAGGGACAAGATACTGGACTACGCTTCCCAATATTTAGTAGTGAGTTTATTTCCAATCCTCAAAACTGCTCTATAAATGAGACAAATGTTCTTACTACTTCCAAGAATTTTCACTCTTGTGTGACAACGTATGTCATGTACTGATGTAACATGGCAGATGTAATGGATCCCACTTCCTTTAACACTACCCATAATGATAAAGACATACTTTTATGTTTAACATTTATGATATTCTTTACAACATCTTCATCCAGAGGGACTTACATTTAACTCTTTTATACAACTAAGGAATTAGTTGTTAAGGGTCCTGCTCAGGGGCCCAGTAGTGGCAGGCTGGTGGTCCTGGGAATGGAACCCTAACCTTTCAGTTAGCAGGTCAACACCTCAATCACTCAGCTACCACTAGCGAAAGAACCAGATTCTTTCTTTTCTGTGACATCATTTACATTAAGGGCATTTAATGCCAGATGCCCTTATCCAAAGTGACGATGTTATACAACATAATGTTACACAACTAAGCAATTGGGTGTTTAGGGCCTTGTTTAGGGGCCCAGCAGTGGTAGTTTAGTGGTGCTGGAAATTAAACCTCTTTAAGTTAGGTGTCCAACAACTGCGCTACCACTTTTAAACAGTTGAAAGTACATACTTATTCAAATGTGATTGAGATGCCAGATTTCATGTGGCAAAGGACAGTGCTAGATTAGTGGTTAGGGTGTTGGACTTCTTATCAGAAGGTTGCGAGTTCAAATGGTTTGAAAATCTTCTTATGAAAAAAATCTGAAACCGCAGCCGTGACAAAATAAACTTTCTGTGACAAAATAAACTCTTCGGAAATATCTTTTAAAGAATTTGTTGAGAAAAAGAAATCTTGTCTTTGTAGACTACAATTCAGCTTGGTTCATGCTGCTGTAGTTAAAGTAATTAATAACAGAACTTCACATTGACACAGGCTAATGTGCTAAACCCGCGGCTAAACACGTGGCTGTCTGCAGTTCAAACACGCTCCCGCAGAGCCAGCTGTGATTTACAGCCCATTTCGTGAAATGCATGCAATGTTTGCATGTAATAGTTAACAATAAAACAGATGTGTGCTAACAGCTAGGACCTTCTGAGAACTAGCAGACCGGTGTTGCTAAAACATGTACAAGTTTATTTAATTTTGCACAAAAAAAAAAAACATTAACAGTTAAACTAACTAGCCTTAAAAGTAAAACAGTGACTTAGAAGGAGCTCATGGTTTTCTTATTTCCCTGTCCTAACTTCTGTTTGACATCTCAGAAGCAGCATGTACGATTTAGCCTCATTTAGCGGGTTAATAAGGCCCTCAAACTTGTCTATATATAGCATGGCCAATAGAAAGCGCATTTATTCCCACTGCTCCTCTCTTGCAGGACATTTTAGCATTTTTATAGCTACATGCCCTAAATAGAGACTGATCTTGCTCTTGTATGTCCTGCTAACTGAAAAGGCAAAGAAACATACTGTTAGACTGATGAGTTATTTATCCTCGTCATAAACAGCTCAGCAAACGTCATTTTTTAAAACATAAATAAACAGAAGTGTAACATGGAGATTAACTAAACATGGTTAAAATTACTGACCTAAAAATAAACTATTGGCCGGCACTGTTTTTAAAAACCAACCACTGACCACCCTAATAACAAACACTCACAACCACAGATCTCGAAAAACAACCACTGGCCACTATTGTATCCAAAACCAAATCACTGGCAACCCAATAACCAATAACTAGCCACATTTGTTGAAAAAAAACAAGCACTGGCCAAAAATCACCAAGCCAAAAAATAATCATTAGCCATCACTGTGTCTGAAACAAAAAACCTCTGGCTACCATTGCTGTACAAAAACACCTCCGACCACCGTTGTTTCTAAAAACAATTACTGGTTATCATTGTTCCACAAAAGCCAACCACTGTCCACCACAAAACACAAAACGTCCAACCACAACCACAGCAAAAACAACCCCTTTAAAAACCATTGCTGTGGAAAAAAAACCTCTGGCCACCAATGTTCACTGGTTATCATTGTTTCCAAAAACCACTGTCCACCCAAAAACACAAACACTTATCACCACAGTTCTCAAAATACAATCACTGGCCACTGTGCTAACACTTCTATAATCACTTTCAATAGAAAGTTGCTGACCACCATTACTCCCAAAACCACCATTACTCCCAAAAATGATCAGCATTATCAATCACTCAGTAATGTTTCCATTTACAGCATTTGGCAGACGTCTTTATCCAGAGCAACTTACATTTATCTTATTAATACAACTGAGCAATTGGGGGTTAAGGGCCTTTCTCAGGGCTCCAGCAGTAAATCGAACCCTGGTCTTCCAATTAGCAGTCCAACACCTTAACCACTGTGCTACCACTTTCTCAACATGGCATTTGGCAGGTACCTTTCTAGTGTTTCCAGAAGGACTTACATCCATCTAATTTTTATGCAAGGTAAGGTTAAGGGTCTTGCTCAGGGGGCCCAGCAGTGACAGATTGGTGGTGCTAGAAATTGAATCTGCAATCAGCGGTTTAACCACTGAGTTATTATTCCCAGATCCAGATCTACATTGACTGATCTATGATGTTGGTGATGATAAATCTAGAAAATATAGTGATTAAGTCTCCTTTTTCGATCATGTCATTATGTTGCTAGTTTTTACAGTGAATGGAAACTTCATTTTTTTCACATCATACTCTAGCCAGCTGCGATTTCCCAGCATGAGGCATGCAGCTGATTTTGATCAGCTCTTTAACTAGCCTTTCTATGAATAAACACTGAATACTATGCACACACTCGCAGACACTAATTAGTATCGAAAACGTCCAGCTGTTCTGCAGCAGCTGGAGCGTCAGCGTCATTTCCAACAAGGCCGTGTGTTTAAACGCACAACCTGCTCTGAACTTGAAGTCCACTTTTTTTTCACCTTCTTTCTAGAGTACAGTGAGGTTAAAAGTCCTTGCGGGTGGCTAAATTAGCAGAATGCGCTAGTCTCAGAAGGGCTTTTCCTTTCGGTCTCTTTTTTCTCTTTGTCATTTATCTTCCTTTGCGCTCGTCCTTCCTGTGTTCATTCTCAGGCTGGCCATGTTTAGTAACTGGGTCGTTCTGTCTTTGCTGTGGGCGCCCTACAGTTTTCTTTAGCTCTGTCTCTAATCTCACACTCGCTCACTTCCTGGCTCCCCTCGCCACGTCTGTCGTTTGTTGGTATCTTCTTGAAGGAAAATGCATCAGATGTTAGGAAGGACAGATCTTAAGGGTTTGTGTCGTCCAGGTTTTATCTACTGTAGCTGGCTTTACATTTAAAGATAGACTTGATCATGCTGAAAGATTAATATAGAACACAATAGCACCTTTATTTAAAAAAGGATGGAGAAAAGCTCTATACTAAATTGTTTCTATATTTCTGATGTTCGATAAAGCTGTCCGGGTATTAAAACACTATAGAATTTTAAATTGAAGTGGAATCGCAGTGGTTAAGTTGTTGGTCCAACAATTTAACCATTGCTAATTGCTAGTTGGACCGTAAATGTAAAATTGGACCATAAAGTCAGGTTGGCCATTCGGAAGATGGTGCGGACAAACCAAAAGGCCACACGACAACACTGAAGCCTGCGTTTCTTTACCCTGGCAGAAGTTTTTTAAAAACATTTGGTTTCAGTGACTCGATACTGCGTTTGTGTGAACAGAGCCTAAGAAATCCTATGGAACGCTTTTTTGTGGCTCAAAGTGAAACCTTTTGAAAAGCAAGGAACCCTTGAGGAACCTTTTTCTTTGGTTTTAAGTGAAAAACCTTTAAAAGCAAGAAACTTTCTTAATAACTTTTTTCTGTAGTTCTCAGTGGAACCTGAAATATGTTTTTTGTATGGTTTTCCAACAGAGGTGTCCCATCCCATGCAATTTTTATTTATTATTACTAATAATATTATTTCTTATTGGGGCAGTGGAGGCTCAAATGGTTAAGGCGCCGATTTTGATTGGAAGACCAGAAAGACCTGGGTTTAGGCCCCACCACTGCTAGTCAGCCACTGTTGCATCCTTGAGCAAGACCCTTAACCCTTCCTGCTCCAGGGCCGCTGCATCATAGCTGACCCTGCGCTCTGACCCCAACTTTCTAAGATAGGATATGTCCCATCCCATGCGAAAAGACCATGACTGATGCAGCAGCATAAATAATCCCAACAGTGTCACATACATGCTGATACAAATGTTGACGTGAGGACTGGTCCTGTATCCTGTATGTAAAATCGAGGTTATGTAAAATAGATCAAGACACACATAACCATGTTTCCATTCTGGGATGGGGAGTGTGATCAAAGGAGGAGGGGGGTTGTTAAAGAAGGATAGACAATAGAACAGACAATAGCATTAGCAGTCTTCTCTAGAGCTTGTCCAGGTGTGGTCTAAGCACAGGACAATATGTACCCGAAGCAAACCTAAGCATGGAGGAGATTTGGTTGGGAAGTGTGTAGAGGTAAAGGGGAGGAAGTATGGCTGCCTGATCATTAGCATTCTTCTTCTAGCTGGTTCAGGTGCCTGACATACACAGGAATAGTTGCTGAAGTCTGTAAGTAAAGAAATTGGACGTGTTTCTGAATGAAGCAGATGGAGGTCTCAGAATCAGGTGCGCCTTTACATGGAGCGGGTCGGCGTGTCTCAGAGTACAGCAGATGGTTGTGTTACTAAACTGAGCAGCCAGGTGTGTCTTTGAGACAACAGGAGGGTGTGTCTCTGAGGGTGCAGATGGGCGTGTCTCCGGGTGAAACACATGGGTATTTCTTTGGGTAAAGCAGGTGGGTTTAAGCAGCAGTGGGCATGTCTTTGTGTGGGGCAGACAGGTGTGTCTTTAAGTAGAGCAGATAAGCATGTCTAGGAGTGGGGCAAATCTTTGTGTGGGGGAGATGGGCGAATCGCTGAGACAGGCATATATTGTGTTTCTGTGTCGTGCAGATGGATGTGTCTCTAGGTAGGGCAGATGGGTGTGTCTCTAAATAAGGCAGATGGGAATGTCTCTGAATGGAGAAGATGGTCATATTTATGTGTGAGGCATGTAGGTGTATTTCTAAATTGGCCAAATGGACATGTCACTGAGTGCAGCAGTGACAACCTGAAGATTGTGGGTTCAATTCCCAGCTCCACCACGCCACCATTGTTAGGCCTGGGTGTGTCTCTGAATTAGTCAGGTGGGTGTGTCACTAAGTGGGGCAGATGGGTGTGTCTAAGAGTTGAACAGAGGGTTGTGTCTTTGAGTTGAGCAGATTGGTGAGTCTTTGTGTGGCAAGTCTGAATTAAGTAAATGGGCATGTCTCTAGATGTCTGTGAGTGGGGCAGATAGTGGTGGCTCTGTGTTGAAAAGATGGGCATGGCTCTGAGTGGGGCCTCAAATAAAACCACCATATTTCATATACAATAATCAGAGGTGCAGTGGTATGCAGAGCCTGAGAGACATTAAATTTGATTTAGTTTTCTATTCAAAATGACACAAGAAATTAAAATAATTTTTAATTGAGAAATGAACTTTATATTGTCCAGAACAGGATAGGAGGAGTCAAGGACTAATGAAGGTGCAGATCCATCGCTTTCTAGGTTCATCTTGTGCTGATAAAAAGAACAAGATTTATTGTGTTTTTTCAATAGCTTAATAACTTGTTCCTGATTGCATTCTGTTGCGGAAAATTGAATTCATTAGCGAACCCAGCGGGAGATCAGTGCCTGCAGTAAGATTCGATTATTTTGTTTCTGTTGCGGTTTAACAAAGAAGCTTAGAGTTCATGGGCGATTTGTAAGTCCAAATGTTGGTGGTTTTACAGATTTCTTCAAATCTATGATCTTTCTATGCACAGTGTTCGGTCTTTTTAAGGAGCTTCTTGTCTTCTTCTTTCGGCTGTTCCCTTTTAGGGGTCGCCACAGAGAATCATCTGTCTCCACCTAACCCTATTCTCTACATCCTCTTCACTCACACCTTCTAACTTCATGTCCTTCGTTTATCGCATCTATATACATCTTGGTCTCTTTGGTCGTCCTCCTCCTCTTCTCCTTTGACCAACACTAGCCCACTTTCCCTGTAGATCAACGGTGCCGGTGGCCGTTGTTGTTAACCCGGGCCTCGGCCGATCCGGGATGAAATTCTGACGCATGATTCACATAATTGGATTTTGCAAGATTTTACATCAGATGCCCTTCCTGACACAACCCTTTCTATTTATCCAGGCTTGAGACTGCCACCGAAGTCACTGGCTTGTGACCCCTGTGGCTAGATTCTTTTTTTTTAGAAGCTAAATGTTCTAAATGAATGAATAAACAAGGTAGCACTCAAGCGATCATAGAAATAGGGCTGATGTCAAACTAGCATTAAACTAGTATAAAAAAGACTAACAAAGAGTAAATTTAACCAAGCTAACAAAGCGACTAGCAAACAGACTAACATTTAACTAGCATCATATGAAATGCTAATGCTAATAGGTTCAATTATTTATTTATTAAGAAATGTAGCAAATATACAAATATTCCTAGCAATTCATATACGGTTTGCCTATATAAGGAAAAATACATGTTCCTTATAGAAGCTATACATCCTAAATGTGTTTTAAAAGTAAATTTATATTTGGCATCTGTTTTCAACAGCAGACCAGCATTAGCATTAGACTAGCAACTAGCATTAGCCTCATCTAACCCTGATTAAAAAACAGTTGATTAAGATTTTCGGTAATTTAAGCCCTTCGAAAAGAGTTAACAACATAAATATTAGTTTCAACCTCTTGTTTAAGGTTGGATTTTAGACCGACGGGTGGATGAGTGTGGCAAGAAAAGGGTTTGGTTTTCTCAGGAAGGTGGTAAGTAAAATTTTACCTGAAGTGCAAGACAGGTCAGGACGTCCAGTGTGGGACAGGGTTGATGTTCTGACCAAAACATTTGAATATATTCACCTGTTTGAATATTGAATATTAAATTCTTCCTCCAGGGTTGTATAGGTTCTTTGGCTGTAGTGAAATATTTAAAAAAAATAATTTGATGATATGATAATAGGCCTGATCTGTGGTGTTGATGGGGGGGGTGAGAATGATAGAGAGAGTGAAGAAATAAGATTTCTTTTTGACAGAACAACAATGACAAAGACTTATTGGCAGACGTAAATAATACAGTGAGGGTCAAATAAAAGTGACAATCGAAGGCCTTATATTCCACACGGCACCAATAAATAATTTACTTCCTGCTCTGATTAAACCTGGCAGAAAGAGAAAGCAGGGGGTGAGGCTGAAAGACAGAGATAGGTTGGAGGAGAGAGAGAGAGGCTAGAAGAGAAAAAAAAGAGAGAAAGAGAGGAGATGAAAGATGGAGAGAGAGGAAGAGAGAGAGAAAGAGAGAAAGAGGGAGAGACAGGGCAACAGACCAGTTAGTGGTAGTTCTGTAAACGTGTGACGCTGTATAAAAATTGGTTGATTTCTGAGTAACATGAACAAGCTGAGACGAACTGAGAACTGAGAACTGAGAAGAGAGGTCGTGGTCGGTTGGGGGGTTAATTGGGGGTTGGGGGCATATGTCCCTGGGCGCAGCATCTGGGGGCACCAAATTAATGTTACATAATTATTCATGAATTTCAGAATAGAATCTTTCCCCCATTTCTATCTCCAAAGTACCATTGTTAAATTAATTATTTCCATTTTTTTCATTCTCTTCATTTCCTAAAAATATGCTAAGAATTACAGGGTTTCATGTTCTAAAACTTGAAAATATTCGGATAAGCATGACGGACCCCCTTATGGCTCCCACCTTGTCAGAGGGGGCCAGGAGGGGAGTGAAAACTTTGTCCTTTGGCGCTGAAAACCCCAGCTACGTCTGTGATCAGTGCCAACCCATCATGATGACCATGATGATGATGACAGACAATGCGGGACAGGGTACCTTTCACACATCCTTAAAAAACAATGATTAACATCTCTGCCATTTTGCACATCGCTTACATTTATGTTATTTATTAATCAGACTGAGTGTTAAAACCTCCTCCAGTTCAGGGTTAAAGGGCCCAGCAGTGGCAGCTTGGTGGTGTTACGAATTGAATCCATGATCTTCTGACCAATAGGCTAACACCTTAACCACTGAGCTACCACTTTCCACGCTAGCAATAATTGATAGCTCAGAGGTAGGTGGTAGATCCGTTCCTAAATTTATGGACGGTCGATTGAAAGATCGTAGTTTTAATTCCCACACCATGTGAGGTAAAAGGTTGTTTTATTTATTTGATTGTTTGTTTTAAACTTTATCTATTGTTTGTTATTTGCATTTATCATCTAGCATACATGTAAAAACAACAACAAAACCTCTTTTACATTTTTAAACTAATAAATGAGGTCTGAGCTTCAAGGGAGGCAGTGTGAGAGGTGGCCAGTAGGGGGCAGTAAAACAAACCCATTTTCACTAACTGTATTACTGCTGATAATAATAATAATACCACTACTGATAATAATAATAAAAAACCTTAAATATGTCTAGGTAAATGCAGAAGATCCTGGGATCTATAAAAAATGATGATGATGATGATATATTATTATTATTATTATTATTATTATTATGAATATCTGCATTTGTATATTCAGTGTAATAATCCCTGTTGTCATTTTCAGTAAATGTTTTAGTAAGCTAATTATTATTTTTCCCAATTTATATAGTAAAAGAAATAAAAAATCATTTAATTTATTGTTAAAACAAAGATATTGCTAAAATCTAAAAACTATGCTAAAATGATGGATGTGAAAATATGCAGTCTTTATTTAGTTTTAATGTAAAAAATAAGAAATCTCTCTCTCTCTCTCTCTCTATCTCTCTCTCTCTCTCTCTCTCTCTCTCTCTCTCTCTCAGTGAAATAACAGGAAGTCATTACAGTTGTTTATATCAGAGGGGCTTAAAGACTCATCCCTCAGTGTGTGACAGGTACCTGAACAGGAATCAATTATACAGCATTAGGGCATGAATAATACATATTTTTGTGTGTGTGTGTGTGTGTGTGTGTGTGTGTATGTGTCTGTGACTGTTCGTGTGTGTGTGTGTGGTGTGTGTGTGAGAGAGAGAGACAGAGAGAGAGGGAGAGAAACTAAGGGCTTACAACACAAGGCATGGGATATCCTGGACAGATTGCCAACAAAACACATGGCACAATCACACACACGCTCACAAACACACATAAACACACACACACCAGAAAATGTAAAGATGCTTATCAGCCTATAATATATGTATTTAAACTTGGAAAAGAAAACGGGAGACCTGGAAGTAATCACTGACAGAAAGAGGTGGGAGTCGAACCCTCACCCCTAAGGTGTGAGGAGGAGATGGCACATACCAAACCACTATATGTAATAATATACTAGGCAACATTACATGTCTGTAATCAGATTGACAACTATGAGGGCTGCGGGACCCAGCCGGGCAAAGCCCAAAGAAGTGACGTAGGCCCACCCTTCAGTAGGCCCACCACCTGCAGGAACGGGCAAATACTGATCAAATAATCTGGCTATTGAGACATAGAATGTCACCTTGCTGAGGGGAAGGAGCCTGAGCTGGTAAGGGAGTTGAATGGTACCGGCTAAAGATAGTCGGGCCTGCCCCCATTTACAGCCGGGCCTCAGGACCCAAACTCTTTGCGATAGGTTGGACCCTCTTCTACTATGAGGTTGCGCACTGTGAGAGACGGCAGACTGGGGTGGGCATCTCACTGTTGTTATAGCATTTGGGCTGAATAGCAGTGTGTACCCAATCTTCTGTAAGGGGTGCTGGAAGGTACCCAGACAGGGGACAATATGGTTTTGCTGGGGGACCTCCTCCTGGAGGAGCATGAGCCCTAATCTAAACGTCTTCTAATGTTGGACTTCTGTGCTTTGTCCATACCAAACACCATGTTCAACTGAAAATTCTGAAGGGCACCATCAGTACACATGGTACCAAGACACCCTTGGATGGACATTGATAATGCACCTAGTGGTCATACCATCTGATATTCAGTCAGATGACTTCGACACTGAGGTAAAAAGAGGGGCAACCGATCACTACCTGGTGGTGAGTTGGAACCGCCGACAGTTGGCAAAAAAATAACATAACATTTATCGCTATAATAAAAAAGTCTGATATTTGGGCAATTGCTGTGGTATAAGAAGAAAAAAAACACCCCAGAAAGTGATGTTTTGTAGAATATATCAGGAAGTTGAAACAGTAACTCCGCCCCTATCAGTGCTTCTTCTCCTATAGCAGCACTCGATCACCTTAACCTCAATCACCTCCTCACACAGGACATGCCCACATCCACCCATAAACACACCCAGATTTTCCTTATAGCAAGATTAACACACTCCTCAATAAATACACTTCCACCTTTGTCCTCTTATCCCACCTCCATGTTTCGCGTCTGCCCCAGACATAAAGCCTTAGCCATCTTTGTGTGCAGGATAAAGAGCTCTTTCAGCTCAGAGTAGACGGAGAGAGAAACGCACAGCCATTGTCCGCCGCACAAAAAAACACACACACACACACACAACAAAGCGGTGAAGAAATAAAATCTCTCCATCCCAGAGCTGAGAGACGCTACGGAACAGCAGCGCTATTCACACACACACACTGCTAATGAGGGCTAAAGTTACAGCAGCTCTTTTACACACACATGTCCAGTCAGGATTAAAGGTATAACTCAACATTTTGGATTCGTAGATTATATTTATCCTTTTATAGTTATGCTCCATGTTGTAAAACCTCCATTAGCCTCTTTTTCCGTCTCCTAAAATGAATAAAACCAATATCTTTACTTTCACTCAGCTAACGTTCTTTGAAAGTTTCCTAGATGTTAGGATAATAGGTTCTTAAAATAATGTTCATGGAAGTTTTCATAACAGTATTAATTATTAATAGGTAATAAAGGTTTTTGTAATGTTGAGATAAAACGTTTTTAAAACAGAATGTTCCCAGTTTGTTTTTATGTCGTTCTTCATATTTGATAAATGTTCCCCAAATATAAAGGGTTCTTAGAACAACATTATAAAATAACCATAAAATAACCATAAAATAACGTTCAATGTTGTGAAACATCCATTAGCCTCTTTTTCCGTCTCCTAAATTTAATAATACAAAAATAAACAAAAATATCTTAACTCTGTCATGAAGGCTTTCACCCAGCTAACAGGGAATGTTCCTTAAAAGTTGTCTAAATGTTAGGATAAAACATCCTCAAAAATAATGCTAAGGGGAAAATATTTCTAGAACGATGTTTTTGGGATGTTTTTATGATGTTATTTGTACTTGATGAACATAACTTCAGAAATTCTAATGAAATTGAATTGATGGACAGCGCCAACCAAGAGACAAATTAAGGTGGATCAGTCAGTGGGGCAGTGGTGGCTCAAATGGTTAAGGTGTTGAGTTGTTGATCTGAAGACCTGGGTTCAGCTCCTGTTGGGTCCTTGAGCAAGACCCTTAACCTTTTCTGCTCCAGCGGCGCTGTGACATAGCTGACCCTGCACTCTGGGGTATGAAAAGAAAGAATTTCGCTGTGCTGTAAAAAAAAGTATATGTGACAAAATAAGGTCATTTACATCAAGAGCCTGTTTGATGCTGACATCTGGATGAGCTGCTCTTATGAAAATGCTGGACTCTGGATGTCCAGATGAGGGCAGCAGACGAAAACCTTCCCACAAAACATTCCCACAGCTGCAAAAAACCCTCAAAAAACCCACCCTGCACACCAAGAGACTTTATGTGACTGTGTAATAAAGCCAGCTTTAACTCCACACAAACCCACATGTTGATGTAAACACATCCAGTTTTATAAGGACACTCGTGATGTTTTCAGCATGGCTTCAGTCCAATAATAGAGCATTTCCAAAGTATTTCTGTAAAGGATCATTGTCATACAGTATCCCTGCCGTTAACCCCTCACCTCCGCCATTTCTGAACTGTGCATCAGTCTTAACAAGTGTTAGATGAGTGGGAGAAGAATGTGATGTCACTGTAAACTTAGTTAGATATCTGATTATTATCATGCAGTTTATTCAAGTGTATTTAAGTATATTGTTTTTATCTTTATTTTTTGTTTTTATCTTTATTTTAAACTGGCTTTTACTGACAAATCTACAAACGTGTTAAAGTCTGTCTACTGTAAACTTGGTACTTATAGTTACTTTTACTTTACTAAAACTAAAAAAAACCTTCATTTGGCAGACTTGCACCCATTTAATGTAGATTTGTGCAAAATAAAAAAATTAGTATGAAATAAAACTACTTTTAGATCTAAAAATATTTACAGTAGTAGTTTTACATAGGACACTAACAGCATTTGGCAGACGTTCTTATCCAGAGGCAACTTGGGGTTAAGGGCCTTGCTCAGGGGCCCAACAGTGGTAACAGTGGTAACTTGGTGATGTTGGGAATTGAACGCTGATCTTCCAACACCTTAACTACTGAGCTACCATATTTCAGTTACCACTTTATTTATTTTAGTTTACTTCAAAGTCTACTTTTATGACAAAAACAAATGTGTTCTACAAAAATAAAAAGTCGACTTACTAAAAAAATCGCAGTCTAGGTAACGTACAAATATTAGTCGACTTACAATTATTTACGGTTATAAAACTAAAAATTGGCCAATTTTTTATACTACCACTAGTACCACCACTTGATCTTAGTTACTAGGGAAGCAGTAGCTTAGTGATAAAAGTGTCTACTAATTTACAGATCAGGGTTTGATTCACAGTACCACCAAGGCACCACTACTGGGCCCTTAAGCAAGGCCCTTAACCCCTAATTGCAGTTTTTTTTAAAAAAATTAATGTAATTCTCTCTGGATAACTGCGTCTGCAATGCTATAAATGTAAATGTAAAGTTACGAATTGACAGAAAGTCAACTTGGGATTTATACTTTAACTGACCTTCAGTTTACATCATCAAATAAACTTTAAAAACTGAGAGCTGTTAGCATTTCTTAGCTAGTTTATAAGATAATATGTTAAAGTAGTTAATGTTAAAATCCAGTTGACTAGAAAGCTGTATTCTAATAATCTTTATGATGAAACAAATTCTGTCCCCACTGTGTGACTGTATGGTTCGTCCTCCACATTGTGTCCTCTGACCATCTGTCTCCTTTACACAGGCGAAGCCAATAAAGAGTAATGATGGACAAGTGACTGAATACTTTATCACGCCTACGTGGGAAAACATTAGAACATCCTGAATATCATGACACACAGTAAACACACGTGGGCGTACAGTACCAGGAACCATAGATACAGTAGGACTGGGGGTTTGGACAAGGTAACGCAGCATTAGTTCATTAATACGGTTTATTTTATACATAGTTTAACATATACAAACTAAAAATGAAGGTATGTAACAAAAGAGTATAAATACGTAGTATTTCTAAATTCAGTTGAAGGAAGTTTAAGAAGGAAGTTTAAGAAGGGAAAGGTATTTGGTCATTTTTCTTAACAATAGCGTATAGCTATAGTCTACTGTTAAAAACAGATCAATGTTAGTCGAGATGTTTTGTATTGAAATGATTTTTTTGAAGCACATGAACATAAAGCCTTGCATGTTTGCCGTTAAACAATCCATTCGTTTCAAAATGTCGAAAACTAAAAAAAAATGGATGTGGAGGTGGACATAATAAATAAATAAAAACTGTAAACCTAATTGTTTTTTATATTTTATTGATTACATTGAATAAAGTTTAATAAGTTGGGACAATTTTTTATCAAGAGTTATGTTGCATGAACTAATTTAAAATGATGAAAACTGC
Organism: Bagarius yarrelli; assembly: GCA_005784505.1. Classification (NCBI taxonomy): domain Eukaryota; kingdom Metazoa; phylum Chordata; class Actinopteri; order Siluriformes; family Sisoridae; genus Bagarius; species Bagarius yarrelli. The sequence goes on along the minus strand of VCAZ01000079.1, from coordinate 443,124 downwards.
ACATATCCTGACTGCACATACATAATTGTTTATATGATTTATTGTGTTTTTGCTATTCTGTACATTGTCTTTTTTTCTATATTCGTATATTCTTCTTTTTACTATCCCGTCCCGTCCTGTCCCTGTCATTCTGTTGCACTGTGAAGCTTCTGTCAGTAGAGCAAATTTCCTTGTATGTGTGTGTGTGTCAATAAAGCTCATTCTGATTCTGATTCTTTATTGGGCTGACAGGAATGTTTTGAGATTAGACACTTTGTTACACTGCTACACTTTGATTAGTTTGGACTTTAGGGTCTACAAACTAACCAGTATTCAAAGATCTAACAAAATCCAAAAACAGTGTGTGGTCACCACTACATTAGATCCATACCTGTATACGGTTCTTCTCCAAACTCTTGCCACAAATTTGGCAGCCTAAAGAATCTTTGTTTGTTGTAACATTACAATTATATTCTGCGAAACTAACCGCAACACACACTGTTTATTAGTTTAACAGAAATCCAGTCAGTAAGAAATGTTTCTACTTACAGAGGCACTTTATTTTATCTAATTTATTCAGTAAAAGGTTTTTATATGATGATGTATGGTTTAGAGACAGTGGTGAGACAGCTATAATGTATGGGTTAGAGACAGTGGCGAGACCAGCTATGATGTATGGTTTAGAGACAGTGGTGAGACAGCTATGATGTATGGTTTAGAGACAGTGGTGAGACAGCTATAATGTATGGGTTAGAGACAGTGGCGAGACCAGCTATGATGTCTGGTTTAGAGACAGTGGTGAGACAGCTATGATGTCTGGTTTAGAGACAGTGGTGAGACAGCTATGATGTTTAGTTTAGAGACAGTGGTGAGACAGCTATGATGTCTGGTTTAGAGACAGTGGTGAGACAGCTATGATGTATGGGTTAGAGACAGTGATGAGACCAGCTATGATGTATGGTTTAAAGACAGTGGCACTGAGGAAAAGACAGGTGGAAGAGCTGAAGATGTTGGGAGTGCGAGGTTGGACAGGATTAGGAACGAGTTCATCAGGGGGACGGCTCATGTTAGATGTTTTGGGGGGGAAGTCAGGGAAGCCAGATTGCGGTGGTTTGGACATGTACGGAGGAGGGATAGTGAATATATCGGTGGAAGGATGTTAGAAATGAAGCTACCAGGCAGAAGGTAAAGAGGAAGACCAAAGATGTGATAAACGAGGACATGAAGTTAGTGTGTGTGAGTGAAGAGGATGTAGAGAATAGGGTTAGGTGGAGACAGATGATTCGCTGTGGCGACCCCTAAAAGGGAACAGCTGAAAAGGAGAAGAAGAAGTAAAAGGTTTTTGAAGTGGAGTTCCAGCACACACTCTTTTCTCCTAGCCACCACACTGACTCGCGGTTGTGAAAGTAAAACTGGAACTTGTGGTTTCAGATGTATTGTGTCAATAATTTCGAGTGGGTTAAAGTTAAAACCACGCATGAGTCACACTTCATTATTGAGGTCTGTCTGTCTGTCAGAGCTGTTCAGGGTAACCTGCGCGTAAGTGTTATCATGCTGCGGCTAGAAACGTCCCGTTATTGTTCAGAAAGGCTGCACATTATTCCTTCAGTGGGATTGGTTTAGTTACAGAAGCTTAAGATTACATACATATTTGTTCTTTTATAGGCTAAAAAATCCAGCTTGTTTTAGCCATTTGAATCTTCCCGCCACTTTATTCAATGTTATACCTAAAGGGACTAGAATTAATTTTAAATCTACAGACTACATGGCCAACAGTTTGGGGACACCTTACCAGCACACCCACAAATTGGTTTTCTCCAAACTGTGGTCATCAATCTGAAGCACACAGTTGTTCACAAACTCCATGAAGACATGCTGTGTTCTGATTGGAGTAAAAGGACTCTTATGTCCTGGACAAAATCCTATGACTCTGAAGCTCTGACTTAACCCCAGTGGGATAAACTGGAACACTGACTGAACCACAGACTCCCTCACCTTAACATTAATGTCTGATCTCACAAATTCTATTGTAACTGAATAAACAACTCTACACAGTGTAGTGGTGAAAGTTAACAGAAGTGTAAATGTTATGATAGGAAAAAGAGGGAGACAACATCTGGAATAGGATGTTTAAAACATATATGAATATGATAGATATCCCAATATGTGGTTTACGAAATCAATATTTAAAATGATCTGATCATTAAATACATTGTAAAATTAAGTTTAGTATACATATATATATAAATATAAATTAAATGTCATGCTGAGAATGACTTTCCAACCAAAGAAAACTTTTAAATGATTAAAACATACTTTTTAAAAATTATATATATATATATATATATCTATATATATATATATATATATATATATAGATATATATATATATATATATATATATATATTATATTATATATATATATATATATTATATATATATATATATATATATATATATATATATATATATATATATATACAATATAGTATTTAGGCATACTTCTCTCGCTCTCTCTCTCCCCAGGTTCCTTACTGGATAGGCACCAGGTGTTTACTTGCTAAATTCTAAATTCCAAGTCTTAGGAAATTTTTCTTCCACAAATGTTTTCATTATGCTGCAAGACATTCCACAAAGTTCAGTGCTGCTAAGAATAACGGCTGCCCAAAGCTGCTTTTCAAAGGTAGATATAGTCCTTATGCACCTAAAACATTGTTGTTTGTATACTAGGTCTATAAAAATTTATTTTAGTTTAAAAATTAGTAAAAAAAAGGAGAAATAGTCTGTCAGGGGGCTGAAAGTGGTTTTGGAAAAGGTTAAAACATCCATGCTGCCAAGCATACCAGGTAAAAGAAATACCAGAGTGTATTTACGGTAGATCATCTGCGAACAATCCATCTTTACAGTGTTTGGAAGGCGATTGGACTAAACGGGGACGTTAAAACATAAAATGTTTGTCCATGGAAGGTCACAAAGTGCATTCCAGAAGCTCCCAAAGATGGTCTGGGGTTTTTATGGTCTATTCTAGTCTTTAGTCAACCCTATTTTATTACATCTCTATTACAAAACTCTTATGTGTAATAACTTTTCATTGTTTTGGCCTGTCGCGAATTTCACCCACGGTTTTACCACTAGCGCGCTGGGGATTGCGCTGAAAGGAGCGTCTGAATGGAGCTGATAAGTACTGAACAGCCGTTTGATCCCGCGCCTGCTTTCAAAGCGCTGATACCTGATCTGCGCCATTAGGGAGACGAGCCAATCAGAACGGCTCGCTCGTCGTGTAATGTCCGGATCGCGTTGCAGCGATCTGAGAGATATCAGCGATGTTGGAGAGAAAGGGGAAAACCCGTTTATTGTCAACTGAAATGAAAGCTCTTTATGGCGGCCAGTTGTAGATAAAGGAGGCCCTTTTTTTTCACCGGAACAGTTTGATCTTCATTGTTATTAATTCTCTAATTAATCTTAACATTAGAAAAAAGTTTTTACAGGGTATACTTATGATAAAAAACAGGAAAGTATATCTTATCTTTACTGAATGAGCACAAGGGTACGTCTATACTGGCTGCATAATTTTATATTCATATTCAACTGTTTCCATTTATTATTCTGTCAACAACAGAAGTCAAACAATAAATAAATATCGGTTTTGCATATCGGTTATCGATATATATCAATATGGGCAGATATTGGTATCAGTATCAAAAATCAGTATCGGTCAATCATTAGTCTAAACTCCAGGAAGTTTAACTGACATGTAAAGTAACCAATCAGTTTGTTTACAGTCTAGTGGAAAGCTAGTGGAATTTTGGAGTGTATTACAGGAGTAAGTGTAAGATTAAAATGACCTGTCCCAGTACTTTGGTATATAGTGCTTATTTAATTAGGGTTTTTACATGTGAACCTGGGTTGGCAGACGTTTGACATGTTTTAAGTGCTTATCCTACTAAAATTCCAGTTAGGAGAGGGACTCTAAAGAGCTTTCCATAACAAACAGTTCTGCTTTATTTCTGCAGAATGCTGGTCCCCATTAAAAAAAGGAACACACAGAACATACAATAACTTTGTTTATCTCCCGCAATAGTAGCAAGCTTGTTACAAGGACTTCAAATTCAAATGACTTATTTTTATTTTATAACGTGTTTTATTTCATCCATTCATTAAGCCATCCATTGTTTATCCTGTATATCCTGCACAGGGAACCTGGAGTGTATTACAGGGAACTTTTACTCCATCACACAGTGTAGACATGCCGTACAGCCTACAGTGCATGTCTTTAGAGAAAAAGTTCAAAAAGTTGAGTTTTACCTCTATTTTTAACTAATAAATTAGGTGACCAGTACTAACTTAGGGTTGTTGTTCACATATGAATGCATAAAACTCACATTGTTGTTAAAGTTACTTTTGTACAGTGTTGTTAAAGTTACTTTTAAAGACAGGCAAGACAAAAATAGAAGCCTTTAGTCATTAGTCACATCTACATTAGTGCACAGTAATATTCTTTTATTCCCATAGTCCAAATGTCAAATTCTTTTCTTCCTCCTATATCCTAATCTTCCCGTATCCAAGTGTCAAACTCTTTTTTTCCTCTGTCCCACGTGTCAATTTTTTTCAAGTTTTGTCAAGTTTCAAATTCTTTTCTTTAAGTATCCCATGTTTTTTTTTTTCATATCCCACATGTCAAATTCTTTCCTTCCCATATCCCAATTCTCCCTGATCCCAAGTGTCAAATTCTTTTTTTTATATATCCTAATTGTCAAATTCCTTTATTATCATATGCCACAGGTCAAATTCTTTTCGTTTCATATCCCAAGTTTTTCCTTATTCCAAATGTTAAATTCTTTACTTCCTATATCCTAAGTGTCAAATTCTTTTTTTTCCGTATCCCAGGTGTCACATTCTTCTCTTTATATATCCTAATTGTCAAATTATCCCAAGTTCCAAATTCTTTTCTTCAAGTCAAATTCCTTTATTTCCATATCCTTATTGTCAAATTATTTTTTCCCGTATCCTAAGTGTCAAATTCTTTTCTTTTTATATCCTAGATGTCAAATTCTTTTCTTCTTATGTTCTGTCAAATTCTTTTCTTCCCATATCCCAAGTGTCAAATTCATTTTTTTCCATATCCTAAGTGTCAAATTCTTTACATAATGTGGACCAAAATGAACTGTTATTAGTTGCTTTATATGTCAGACGGACACCCTATTGACTGATAATAGTCAATATCATATGGAGAATTTATACCATAAACAAATGCAGATCGTTTCTAAATGTCCGTAATTCCCTACTATTTCTTTAGAACATTCCAGTAGAAATTAATGGTTAGTGATGTCATCTGTCTTGTTATTTAGGTTTTAATTTCTTTCGCAATTATCAAACAAGTACCTTAAGTGTGTCAGTGTTTTCTCAGAGACTAAATACTGAAAAATGTAAGCGTCTCCAGTGGTGGAATGTAAGCGTCTCTATTGGTAGAATGTAAGTGTCTCCAGTGGTGGAATGTAAGTGTCTCAAGCGTTTCCTTTTTCATGACAGACGAACAGGTCTGCTTCCTCACCTCCAGCACTTTAACAGCATTAGTGCTAAGTATAGTCACATTAACACTGCTTTAAAACAGCAGTGTGTCTCTGATGGTCTGTTTACAACATTCCTTCCTAAGCGTGTGTGTGTGTGTGTGTGTGTGTGTGTGTGTGTGTATGTGTGTTGAATTTTTTTTGGAAGGTAAGTGCTTGCACAACGTTTCTGTTCCTCATTCTGCTGTTTTGTTTTGGATTTTTTTTCTAATGAATTTTTAGTGGGAAAATCAACGTAGATGTTTGTGAAAATTCTTAAAATCTGCCAGCCGATGATGTCATAAAAGCAACTGACCAATAGGATTTGCACGCTATTTCACATTTTAATTATTAATTTATTTGTATTTTTGTCATCCTAATTTCTTTCTTTCTTTATTTATCTTTAACTTTTTTTCATTTTATTCTTTTTTGTTAAATGTAAATTTTCATTTCTTTCATTTATTCATCTACTTTTTTTTCTTCCTCTTTTTTCTTTGTTTGTTTTTTTTTCCTTTTTTCTTCTTTTCAATCTTCTGCTCAATCATTTATTTATTTTATTTGTTTTTTTTACTTTTTTTTGTTTTTTGATTCGGGTTTTTTGATCTCACCTTACCTTTTTCTTTTTTTCGCTTTTTAATTTACCTCTTTTTCTTTTTATTTTTTTTTTCTTTCTTTCTTTCTTTCTTTTTTTATTTCTTATTTATTTCTCTCATTTCATCTACGATTTTTTCTTTTTTTATTTATTCTCTTTTTCATCTAAATTTTTTCTAACCAGAACCAATTTTTTCAACCTTTCTTTCTTTCTTTTTTCTTTCTTTCGTTCTTTCTCTTTTTTTTCTTTCTTTCTTTTTCATTCTTTTTCTCTTTTTTTTCTTTTTTTCTTTCTTTCTTTCTTTTCAGCTACGTTTTTTTTTTATTTATTCTGTTTTTTTATTTAATTCTGTTTTTTTTTATCTTAAATTTTTCCTATTTTCTCCTATTTCTTCTTTTTTTCTTTCTTTTCTTTCTTTCATTCTTCTTTTCTCGTTCTTTCATTTCTATTGTTCTTTTTCATTTTTTTTCTTTTCTTTTTCTTTCTTTCTTTTCTTTTCTTTCCTTCTTAATTTTTAACTTTTTTTTTTCTTTTTTCTTTTTTCTTTCTTCCTATCTTCTTTCTTCCTTTCAGTCATCAGCTCAATCATTAGCACTTCTAACTCCCTTTTATCCATTAATCACAACAGCTGTACGTTTAAATCACCTTTCATTTTGTTTTACGTTAACAAACCTTTTCTTTACTCACTTTCCGTTCGCTCTGCTTTTCTAATCAGAAAACCCGCTGGATTTTTTTCCCTGCATGGTTCTTTTTTCTGCTGTGTGTGCCACGTGTTACCACCATTTGCAGTGTTTATATCTGCACCTTCAAACCTTTAACCCTCGGGGGGGTAAAAGACACACAGCAGAGCTGATCAGTGAAATGTTTACGCTGGGATCGGACTAGAAATCTGTGTGTGCACATGCAGCACCGTTCTGAAACAGATTAGCGCCACAAGAATCTAAACTGAACCTGTTTAAACAAAACCCATGCACTGCTCGTTGTACACACAGTCGCTTTTTGGGGGAAAAGGAAACCCCTGTGTCGTGTGAATGGGTGATGGGGTTGGAGCGTGTACTGTTGTTTGTCAGTGGTGTTTATGGATGGCTTCTGTCAAACACAGTGTTCACATGAGAAAAAGCCACGTCAGCTCAGGATCAAAGAAACATCTTCAAACATCTCCAAACCACTCTCATCCACCTCATCCACATCTCGCATCTGACTACTCGCGCAAGTCAGACATTTTCATTTTAACGACTAGACATTTTTTCCAGTACCATTTTCAGATCTATTTTTAAAATCGATTTTTATTTCTATTTTTATTGCTTTTTCCCTGTAGTAGCATTTTAAAAGTGGGAGACGGTAAAGGAAGTTAATTGGGATTGGAGGGGGCATGGCTAACAGGTTTCATTTTGAGAAAGCCATGACTTTTTAAGCAAGGATTTCTATATTTTGTATTGGCTGCTTTTTATGTAACAGTAGTGAATTTTAAAACACTGTTGAAGGAAAGAATCTTAGGTAGAAGGCGGGGTAATTAAGGTGAGGGGCATGGCTAAAGGTTTCATTTCCAGCTCCACCAAGCCATCACTTCTGTGGCCCCTAATAAGCAAGGCTCTTAACCCCCTTAAGAGTGCTAATCAGTTAGTGCTGTAGTTAAAAGAGATAAATGTAAGCGCTCGCTATTGATAAGGAAAGGTTTCTGTCCACTGCCGAATGCATCCTGTAAATGTAATGAATGTAAGGTCGTTAAGGTAAGGTGGCGTGGCGTAGTAATCTGGTTAAGGGTGCTTTTTTTTAGTGTATTTGCTTAGAATGAATTTGAGGGGCTTGATTAAGGCCGGCTGGTTAGGGGTTAGTGATTAAGGCGAGGGTTGGGGTTAGTGCTCAGTTCTGTATCCAAATATGTTCTTGTTTTATAACTTATCAAAAACCATCTCTATTTTTAATCTTGAATAATATAATTGAGAATTGCTATTATATTATATATAATTACATATGAAATATATTATATATAATTACATAAATAATATTTACGGGAGTCTCCAGTGTCTCCCTCTGTCTCTCTCTCTCTCTCTCTCCCTCTCTCTATCTCTCTTTCTTTCTTTCTCTCTCTCTTTCTCTCTCGCTTTCTTTCACATTTCTACCGATAACTTTTTACCAAGCAATATCCAGAAAAGAGATGCTTTATAAAGCGCATGAAGGTGTGTGGTGTGTGTGTGTGTGTGTGTGTGTGTGTATCCAGGAAAAAACCCTGGTTAAGCTCAACATCTCGTTTTTTTTCCGACTTGATGACCACAAACTAGGATTGTTGGCAGCGTCCAGTCTCAGTGTCAGCGCTGGGTTTTGTCTCCGGTGTGGATGTGGAGGAACGCCAGAGTCTTTGAGGAAAGACAAAACAATGTGACTGTGATGAGAATACGGGAGGGTTTCAGTGCGACGTGCAGCAGTAAACGTGTTACACAGACTCATTCACTCCACTGGTATTATAAGACAGCAGAAAGACAGAGGACAATGTCTACTGTAGCCAGTGTAGTTTTAGAACTCAGACTGCAGTTTATTCATTAAGTGGCAAACAAACGAAAAGAAACTTTTGGCAAAACATTACTTAACTTATTTTAGCCTACTTTCTTTTATTATTTATTTCCTTTCTATCTTAATCTTTTTGATTGTCTTTTATTCCCTTTTTTTATACTTCTCTTTTTAGTTTTGATGCCTATTTTTTCTCTTTCTTCCTTTCTCAATCTCTTTTATTTAAGTCCTGTCTTTTTCTATTTCTGACTCTCATTATCACAGTTATTTTAAACTACTATATCTTTTTCTTTCTTTCTTTCTTTCTTTCTTTCTTTCTTTTTGATATTCTTTCTTGATCACTCATTCCTTTAAGTTTAAGTTTTTCTCTTCGATCCCTACTGTCGTCATCCCTCCAGTCATCATTAACATTTAAAACTTTCTTTTATTATATATTTCCTTTCCTACCTAATCTTTTAAATCGTCTTTTATTCCCTTTTTCTGTACTCCTCTTTTTATTTTTTATTCCTATTTTTTCTCTTTCTTCCTTCCTTAATCACTCTTTTATTTAAGTCCTTTCTTTTTCTATTTTTGGCTTTCATTATCTCATTTATTTTAATGACTATATTCTTTTCTTTCTTTCATTCATTCATTCTTTTCTTTCTTTAATCTTTCTTTTTTCGCTCACTTCAAACTTTCTCATTTGTACCTCATCATTACAGCTTTAACCCAACCCGACGCCGGGTTCATGAGGAAACCACAACATTGTGACCTTTCCAAATTGTCGCTTTTCGCGCTGCCAGGAAGGAATTTCCTTCTAATCCGCAATTAAACCTGTTTCTTGTTAACCTCCATCTGTTTCACACGAGAAACATTTCCACCCCGACAGGATACACCGTATACACCAACAGCTAATGAGCGCTTCCGTAGCCAGAGACCGCCTTTTCATAAGCACAGTGCACGATTTAAGAGATTATCATCCACATAATGAGATACAATCCAACTACAGAGACAACAGTATCCAAACAACACCTATATTCTGAATACAGCAAAAGTATATGGACAGGGACAGTGCGCTTTTCGATCTGTACTAAAACTTTAATAATTTATAAGTTGTTAAAAAACTCCTACTTAGAATTCTGTTTAAAATATTTATATAGACAGGACATTATCTATAATCACACACTCCGGTGACAACCAGATGAGGATAGGTTCCCCCTTGAGTCAGGTTTCTCTCAAGGTTTCCTCTTAAGTTTTTTACTGCCACAGGAAAAATTCTGCATTTCTTTAAACTCCGGGTTCTCTGGTTTCCTCCCACAGTCCAAAAACATGTATGTTAGATTGATTGGTGATTCTAAATTGCCCATAGGAGTGAGTGTAAGTGTGTTTGTTTGTCCCTGTGATGGACTGGCGACCCGTCCAGTGTGTCCTCCTTCTGCCTTTCGCCCTTTCAGAGACGGCTGGAATAGACTCCAGCAGATCCCTGTGACCCCGAATTAGGGAATAAGCGGGAATAGAAAATAAATAAATGAATGAATGAACGACTCTTTGGTCATGGACCACTGTACATTTGGGAGTTTATATATACAGATTTATTTATATATAATTCAAGATTACTGTAAAACCTTGTCAGAATTATAACCTAACCATCGGGTTTATTGGGAACACCTATACAAGATGCAGCCAATCATCTTGCAGCAGCACTGAAGTGGCGGGAAAGTGATTTGATCCCCTGCTGATTTTGCCCACTGACAAAGAAATCAGTCGATAATTTTAATTGTAGGTTTATTCTAACAGTGAGAGACCGAATAACAACAAAAACATCTAGAAAAACGTGTTTCAATAAAGATTTAAAAAGGGGTTTTATAGCACTCCTCTTTGCAGATCCTCTCCATGTCTCGAAACTAATGTTTGGCAACTCGAACCTTCAGCTCTCTTTACAGAAATTCTATAGGACGAGACTGGCTAGGACGCTCCAGTACCTTAATGTGCTTTTCCTTTAATTTAGTTAAAATTCATGTCAATCACAGCGTTGATGGCTTTGATCCTGGCATGAATGTTTGCATTGAGTATTTGCTGATAACTGCTGATTCCAGGATTTTCAGACACAACAGCCTCTGGAGTTTAAACACAAAGAGGCAGCAAACAAAAAAACATCCGGATGGTGTGCAGGATAAAACACCTTGATGGTGAGAGTAGAGAATCAGAGGAGAATAAGCAGACTAGTTGAAGATGACAGGAAAACTATAGTGGGAAGAACAAGCTACACAATCGATAAAACACAAAGGGCCACGTTGTTTTGGGAAACGAACTGACACAAAGCAGAGGGGCCCGGTTTGTTTTTGGAGTCTACTAGGAGAAGCATTCATAATGTTCACACACTTACCTGCATGTCTAATATGTAGCTGGAGAATTAAAAAGGAGATCTACTATAGTTTGTACACATTTGGTTGCCAGGTTGGGCTGTTTTGATGATGTTGATGTTGATTTTATGCACAAAAATGAACGTATGCCCTTTCTAAACTTTCTGAAAGCACTGGGATTAATTTCTTTAACTGCCTCCGAAAACAAAACCATAATGAAGACTCTTATCTAACATAGTTTAATCTTAATACAATCTTAATAATCTTAATTACAGATCCGGAGTCTTGAATAAAGGCTTCAATCTAAAAAAAAAAGAAGTTTAGTATAAATTTACTAATCTAGAAACTAGATAGTAAAACTAGAGTAAAAATAGTAATAATTTAGCAACTGGAAGAGTCTCAAATTGAATTTTTTTTATTTTTATTTTAATAGACATTTAAATACTTTAGGACAATATTAACTCATCTAGAAACAGTAGGGAAGACTATAATCTAAAAGCGATTCTGATTTAAAATCTTAATAGACTAATAGATGCTAATCTAGAAAAGATTGATCTAAATATGTACATTTTGAAACTTTAAAAGAGGCTTTCAGGTAATAAACTCTAATCTAGAATCATATTTAATCTAAATTTACACATATAGAAACCCTAGACATAATTTATTGTTAATTTACTAATCTAGATACACTAGAGGAGACAATAATCATTAATTCTAACCTGAATTTATGAATTATTAAACTTTGGAAGAGACTCTGATCGTAAAGAATTTAATTTAAAATAGACTCCATATTTACACATTTATTATCTGAACAAGATATTTTAACCTGGAAGCGAGTATAATCTAAACTTACTAACCTGAAATCTTTATAAGAAACGAAGAAATCACTTTAATCAATTTTAATCTTAAAACTATAATCTCAAAATTTATAAAAGTTTTATTTATTATCTTTAATTTAAGATTTTTACCTTTAATTTAGAAACCTTGAAACTTTAGAAGAGCTTCTATATAGAAGATTATTTAATCTAAATTTTCCCGTATAGAACCTCAAAATTTCATCTTAATTTATTAATCTAAAAACGCTGGAATAGACTAATTTCAATGTATAATACCAGAAACTGAATTTATTAATCTGGAGACTAAACTATTAATAATCTACTAATCTAGAAACCACTAATCTACTAACTCCAGAAAATACTTAAATTTTTCCATTTAGAACCTAATTTTAGTTCTATAAATTTAAAAGCCAAAAGCTAATTTATTTCAGCATTTCGTACTGCTTGTTTTCTTTAATGTAGTACTTAAAAAAAACAACAATTCTGTGTAAATTATTATTTATTTTTATTCACGTAACATTTCTGAGAATTAAACTTTGAATCAATTTGTATTTACATTAGTTAGAAAATCATTTAACATTCTTGTCCACACCATATCCTCCAATTGATGCTCCGATCTTCTGTTGTTCACAAATGAGGAAAAGGAATCCGTCCAATAGCAAACAACAGACTCATTCTTGTTTTGAATGTCTTTCAACCTTTGATCATCAGCTTTTTATACAATGAAAGACCCGATTCTGACTCACCATATGCACAGGATTAAACTCACCACATAGCTTGGAGATGTCCAGGTTCATTATCTCAAAGCCTCACTACAGGAGATCTCCATGCATCAGTTTTTGTTTTTTGTTCTCCAGGTCCTCTAAATCTCTGGGCTCAGTGATCAGATCTCAGACCTGCCAAGTCTTACAGAAGGGATTACATAAATGTCAATACTGCTCAATTACCATTGCTCACCTCAATATAGTTCATACAACATGACGCATTAATCACCACCGGGTTCTGAAGATTTCATCATCACAACATCAATTTTTACTTTAACTCTGAAACAAGTTTAATCCGTTTCCAGATTTGTATGTATACTTGCATCTCCTAACTAGTTTTATTTATATGCTTTATATCTAATGCAAAACATTAATACTGCAATTTTACTTCATAACCCTCTGAAGTACCCTTATGTGATTGCCCTACTGAAGCCATAATTGGTTTCTTGGCGCAGTTGTGGTCCACTATTCTTTTCCTGTAATGTAAACCATGTGGCTTCAACTTAATAATAATTTGGTAAGAAGGAAAGCACATCAAACGTTGAGGCACATGGGCTACAGAAGTAGAAGACCACACTGGATTTTACCCCAGCCAGCCAGGAATAGAGACCATAAAGAACACTGGGCATTGGGTTTACTGAACTAGGTCAAGAAATAGCATCAGGTCAAACCTCAGTGAACCCGTCGGTAGCCTAGTGGGTAGCATGTCAACATTTATAATTCTAATTCCTAAATTACACATTGATAAAAAACATAAAGGACTTTGGCTTTGTCAGAGTTGGGACGAACACAGAATCATTCTTGCTCAAACATTATATAAAATAACCTTTGTTTAAAATCGAAATGGAGATTTGGTCTAAATGTGAATTGGGTATAAGAGTTCAGTATCCTACAAATGGCTGGGTAATTACATCCAGCTGCCTGTATATAGCAATTACATTGTATGTGTTGTTACAGGTTCTAAGCACCCAAATGGTCGGGTACTACTATACCAATGTACACCAATGACTACTGATGGTCCTGAACACCATTTATTTGTAGTTTCCTACCTGGCTTATGGACCTTTTCTGATCCCAGCCCCCTTTCCTCTCTTTCTTTTATATGAGTCGGTCTCACACTGTGCGATTTTTGAATAGACGTTTGTGATTGTTGATTGTCAGACTGACATACCTGATCTCTATGTCACACTGTAGGATCTCAGTTGTCATAATGTCAGACTGTACAACAGTCAAAACGTATTAAAACCGGATCCACAAAGTAAGACTTGTGCAGAGGTTTATGTCATCAAGTTCTGTAACCCGCGTAATCTCGCTAAATAGTAGCTATCAGCAAACAAAAACAATGTCTAATGGTATTCTTTTCATGACATAACTTAATAAGTTTCATTTTTTTTGCTGTCCATTAAACTTATTTTTGACATTTTGCACGCAAATTGTTTCATCAGCTTCAGCACTCCTATTGGTTCTTGGTTTGACAGCGTAAGAGAAGTCACACTGCACTAGCAGAATTTCATGGCAGGAAAAAAAACTGATCACAATGGCTGTTATTCGTCTCCCATTAAACATGTCAAACTAGCGTTTAAAGACAACAGATTTCAAAATTTTCCTCCGACAAACAAATTATGGCCAAAATCAAACTTTGTAAGCTGGGCATTACTACCCTACTATCTACTACTATCTGCCCGGAAGAGGCAAAATATTGTAAAACCTTTGTGTACCTTTAGATTTCATGTTTTTGGTACTTGATTGGGGAAGTGGTAGCACAATGGTTAAGGCATTGCACTGCTAATTGGAACATCAGGATTTGATTTCCAGCACAAACGGCATCAAACTTATTATTGACATTTTGCACGCCAGATTGCGTCATTAGCTTTAACACTCCTATTGGTTCCTGGCTTGACGGTTGTCTTTGGAGGAGTCATGCTGCACTGGCAGAATGTCAAGGGAGAAAACTGATCGCAACGGTTGTTAGAAAACTGATCGCAACGGTTGTTAATTGTCTGCCATTTAACATGTCAAACTAGCATTCAAAGACAACAAAATCCTAAATTTGCCCCGACCAACAAATTATGGCCAAAATCAAATTTTGTAAGATGGGCATTACTGTCCTATCTGCCCAGAAGAGGCAAAATATCGTGAAACCCGTGTATCTTTAGATTTCATGTTCTTGGTAATTGATTGGAGAAGTGGTAGCACAGCGGTTAAGATGTTGCACTGCTAATTGGAACATCAGGGTTAGATTCCCAGCCCAACCAATTCATAACTGCTGGGCCACTGGGCAAGGCCCTAATCCCCAAATTACTTAGTTGTATAAAAGAGATGAATGTAAGTCATTCTGGATGAGGATGCCTACCAAATAATGTAAATGATGAAGTTGTTTACTGCACATGGCTCGTTTAGCTCTTTCTGAAGTGTATTTATTTTTTATTTTTATTACAAATGTAATTTAACTCATTAAGATGTCTGAATAAACTTAACGGTGTGTTAAATGTGTAAAACCAACACTAATCCAAATTACTCATCCTGAGGCTTTCTGTGTGTATCATGGCATGACTCGGAGTGTGTGGCTTTTAAAAGATGGCTCAGTGAAAGTAAGTCATTATGATTAATACTACTGGATGGTGAAATTCATAAGACATCCACTCATTTCACATTCCTCCTTCTCAGGAATGTGTGAGTGTGCAATGCGGAAGAATTTAGCCCATCTGCTTTAGGGTTCACATACACACAAACACACACATACAAACACACACACACAAATGTTTGTTTTCATCTGGTCCACATCAAACCAGCCACCATGCCACAGACAGACCTGCCGTGAATCTGTTTAAAGCGGTGTATGGCAGCAAATGTCTAAATCCCTCAAAGCAATTAGCCTGTTTCTGATCTATCCGTCTGTCTGTCTGTTATACAAGCTACACTGTCTGTCTATTTACACTATGTATCTGTCTGTCTCTCTGTCTGTCTACATTACATTTACAGCATTTGGCAGACGTCCTTATCCATTTCTTTTATACAACTAAACAATCAGGGGTTAGGGGCCTTACTCAGGGGCCCAGCAGTGGCAACTTGGTGGTGCTGGGAATCAAACCACAATCTTCCAATTACCAGACTAACAACTTAACCACTGTGCTACCACTTCCACCATGCTCAAAGCATTTTATATTTGCTCCACTCTTGCTCTATGTTCTTCGCTCTTTACTTCCTCCTTGCTCTACCCTCTCCGCTCTTCACTTCATCCTTGCTCCATGTTCTCCGCTTTTTACCTCCTCCTTGTTCTATGTTCTCTGCTCTTCACTCCCTCCTTGTTGGATGTTCTCCGCCCTTTACTTCCTCCTTGCTTTACGTTCTCCACTCTTTACTTCCTCCTTGCTCTATTTTCTCCACTGTAAATATTTTATCACAGATAGATAGTATTTTTTTTAATCTATTTTTGCTCCCTTTAGCAACTGTTTAGCATATATGAATATAAATTAGTTGCTGCTCTATGCCATTGCATTATGGGCCGGTAACATAAGTTAAGCTTGTGATGGAACCACAACACACGACTTTCTCCAAATCGCTTTGCAGTTTAAAATCAGTTTGAAGCGTGATTCAGATGTATTGATACTAAAGAAATATCGATATTTTTACACAGCCCTACATACAGACAAGGATTTTATTTTTTTTTTTGTTCACATTATCTTGCTTAATTTTTGTAGACCGCTGTTCTCGACCCCGTCTGTAATTATCTCATCAGCTCCAGTTCAGACCATGTAGGAGTTTAGGTTTAGGAACTAGGAGTTAGGTTTCATTTTATTCAGATAATCATTACTGTCTTGGGGTTTTTTTATATGAAAAAATGATTTATGCTTGACAACATTTCTGGGAATTTGTGATTTCCCATGTGGAAACAATCTGGTGATTATTGCAGACTTCTTCCTATTTTGAAGATCAGTCAGTCATTCAGACACATCATAAGTACAGCATGTCAGCTAAATTTGTGGCTTATGGGGTGAAAGAAAAAGAGAGAAAGAGAAAGAGAAAGAGAGAGATGAAACACTTCAAGGGTCAGAATTTCCACCAAAATCCAGAACAGCTGTTCTAAAAGCAGAGTGTTTCGTCTGTGCTTTTTCAGACCGTGTTGTTAACTGTTGATTAGCAGTCAGTTAGCTTAGCTCAGAACGAGTATGAACGGAATGGTGTCCAGATGTTCGTAACTTTAACCATCGACAAAAATGAACCCCTGTATAATTTTTAAAACCGGCTTCCGTTTGCGTTTCTCTGTTTAAGAGCCAATAGAAATTAAAACCCAATAGGTAGCTTAAAAATTCTTTTTTGCATACGGATTCGGGTTGTACGGGTTTCATATGTTACCTTTTTGTTTTACCTCATTAAAGATTTGATTTCATTTTTTTGGGGGGGATCATTTTTTTATATTGATGTAGAAAAAAATGTGAATGGAGTAAAATGACAGTATTTCCAGTGTTAGAAAATATGAATGCTGGTTTAGTTTAGTACCGTTCTAATTATTGTATAAAAACATTAATATCAGTTCTGCACATCAGTTATCAGTCGTATAAACGTGAAATTAATCAGCATCGGTTCTACATTCACATTTACAGCGTTCGGCAGACGCTTTTATCCAGAGCGACTTACATTTATTTCTCTTAAAAAAATGAGCAATTGGGGGTCCAACGGTGACAACTTGGTGGTGCTGGGAATCGAACCCAGCAGTCCAGCACCTTTACCACTGCACTACCACTTTATAAAATAATTATAAAATAATCAATATAAGTCGTTTTCTACATTTATATTTACAGCATTTGGTAGACATCCTTATCCAGAGCGACTTACATTTATCTCTTTTATACAACTGAGCAATAAGTGGTTAAGGGCCTTGCTTAGGGGCCCACAGTGGTGTCTTGGTGGTGGTTCTGGGAATAAAACCCTGGTCTTTCTGGTATCAGTCTAACACCTTAACCACTAAGCCACCACTTCCCCCATTTTCTAGTATAAGCTAAGCTATTGTAGTTATCTTATACAGTATCAACTGTTAAAAAAATTATGTGATGCTATATTTTATTTTTATATATAATTTTATATCGTTTATTTTATGCATTATTAGTACAATAAATCGGCACAAAAAGATTTAGCGAAGCGGATAATAATTCTGGAGTCTGTATCACTGTCCAAAACTCTAAATGTTTGACAAAAAGTTATAATCACTTCATTTCTAAGTTATTTTCACTTAATGTATTAAAATATTGTAATTGTATTATTGCAATTAAATATTTGGCACGTACGCGAGTTTAACCCTAAAGTGCAGACGGAAAATGTTAAGTTTTCTCAGATCTTTAATCTGAAAAGGACACAGGCCCTGAGAACAGGAAGTGTGCTATTCAGTTTGATACATACACAAGTGTCGGGTATAATAGCTCTCATACCACGGGCGTGACATCATGGTGAACTTTAGACTTCTGATTGAGGCGTCGCTTTTACAGATAATCTTCATGACATTCCTATTATCCTCACATAATTCCGAAAGCAGCGTCACGATTGGCTGAAAATATTGGAGGGACAACAGTACATAATGCACAGAGGAAAGCAGTGAATGAACTGGATTTAAAACAGTCGATTGTTCTTCACTTTACGGAATCAGTCACCTCCCTGGACATTTCAGAAAATGTTGATGGTTGATAAATGATGTCTGAATTCTTTTTTTTTTTTAAATCATTTTAATTATGAGACGCCATCGACCTCAAATTTACATTAGAATTTGAATTGAATTTTATTTAGCAAAAGTGACTAACAAATGAGGACACCAGAACCTAACCAAACACAAGAGCAATAGGAACGGACTAAAGACACCGTTACTCAAACACAGAACACAAAGCATAATAATAAGTGAAGACTTTTTATATATTTAGGTTGACGTTGCTTTTTGGCTTGTAGAGTTAGGAAAGGGGTGTCGCTAGCAATTTTTGACCCTATGAAAGAATATAAAATTGGGCCCCCGTTTTAAGATTGACGACCTTTAAATATGATGCGAAAGAAAAATCCTGAATGATCATTTAGTTCTTCGTCTACTGTGTCCATGGATTATCATGAATTTTTTACTTTCTTTTCTGGTCAGTACGTCCACATTGGGGTGTTTTTTTCGTGTATAGTGTAAATGCAGATATCGGATCAGTTTAAAAAGATAATGTAAACGGATCAAAAAAAAAAATCTGATAAAGTCACAAAATCGTAAATTGAACATTAAGACCCGCAGTGTAAATGCAGCCCTCGAGGACGTTCGATCAATTTACCTAGCGGAACTGTAAGTATCTGAAATATATTCTTCAAAAACATCTAAAAAAAATAATAATTATCCGAGTGTCTCGACAGTCTCTACACACTTTTCCGATCTCCTCGGTTACAACCGCCGCCGTTTTTTTGACTCCAGACTGTCCTAATTGTCTGACCTTAAATGTCTTTCTATCAGTGTGTGTCATGGAAAACCGAACCCACAATAAAATCCCAGTGTGTGTCAGAAAGCTGACGTTATAGTGAGAGTGCAGAAAAGGTTCAGTGTTCCAGTGTCCAGGATGTGCGTCTGCTTTCTCGTAAAATTAATCACACGTTTCCCTGCCATGGATACAGAATTCACACACACACACACACAATTCCAGTTTAATAGGTACAGTAAAAAGGTCAAGAGTGTCTTTTTAAGTCCAATGACACCATCTGATTTGAAAAACTATAATTTCTTTTATGGCAATTATTTAATGCCTAGAAATAAAATTCATGGTCCATGTCGTTATGATTCTAATTTGTTGTTTTTGTGTTAACGTTTTTTAAAGCTTTGACCCAAATTTGGTATCATTTAAAGGGCAGATAATCTCATGGTTCCCCTTCATTAAACACACACACACCTATACACACAAACACCAAGACCTACACACACACCGCATATATAATCACACACACCACATTCATATAAACAAACATGAAATACACACATATTTACACACAAAATTTGCACACAGACACACACAGTACAAGCATTTATACACACAAACACACACAATTTAACTGTACAACACACACAAATACCTATACAGAAACACACACACACACACAACATTCACACAAACAGACATAACACACACAAACAAAAGCAATCAATAATCACACAGACAAGCCCTGATGCACACAAAATTTACACACAGACACAGATATGCAAACACTCATACACACAATTACACACACACATCATATGCAATCACAGGCAACATTCATACGCCTAAACACAACATACATACAAACAACACTCACATACACACACATACCAAACACAGACACCACAAAAACACAACCACACAATTCACACACACACACTCACATACACACACAAACATACCTATCATATGCAATCACACACAACATGCACACACCTATACACACAGACACAAGCACCCATACCCAAACACGCAACACATACCAAACACAGACACCACACAAAACATAGACACAATCACCAATATACACACATACACACAAACACACCTATCATATGCAATCACACACAACATTTACACACCTATACAAAGACACATGGACGCAAACACAAACACACAACACATACCGAACACAGAATTTACATGCACACAACATGCACACACACACACACAATAATAAACAGACACAAGCACTCATACATACAAACACACGCACAAAGAAACCCACCCCAACACCCATGTATACACACATACACAAGGACACACACACACACACACACAGAAGAGATCTGATTTTCCTTTAAAGCGGCTCGGACATAAAGACGAAATGCTTTAAGTCTCTTTATGTTCTTTGTAGAACCTTCTGGAATATTTTTAGCTTTTAGTGCGTCTTGGAAATTGATCTGTAATTGTTACAACTTTGTTTTACACTGAAGCAGATGTGAGATGATGGGGGGAAAAAGAAGGACTTAACCCTGGAAAAGGGTAAAAGCTCTGACACATCAGAATGACTCATCTGGAATAGGAATTCCCGCTTTATGGAAATTTTATGTTTAATTCTCGAAAAATCCTTCA
>VCAZ01000079.1:302500-417500 GCA_005784505.1 Bagarius yarrelli | reverse complement strand
TGTACCCACCCTCCTAAACACAATAATGCAATTTTTCCCCAGAGAACGTGCAAGTTAGCGAGTTAAAGCATTTTGGATAAATTGAGAATTGGGAATCAGCCAGAGAGAAAATAGCAGCCTTCGTGATCAGTAGCACATAAATGCAATCCAAGCTGTGTTTTATTTTTAAAAAACTACAGTTGAGTTTTACTCGTGCTGAGACACTTACCAAGGGCCAAATGCGTCGAAACTTCAGTTGTCCAACAGTAACATTTGGGTTTGTGAATGCATCTTATTGCCTTTATTTCCACAAATCTTAATGTGAAACTAACGCGTAAATGTTAGTGAGATTCGGTATGTTTGAGTTGTGATGGTCATGAACACTGGCACAGCTTCAAGCAGGATAATCAGGAAATCTGATCTGGGTTCGGGTTCTAATGTTTAAATTAGCTTTCCTCATACACAATCCTGATATTTGCTTTGCACCAATTATCGATTTTCACAATATTTTTCCTGATATTTAAGCCTTTTTTAAATATCTGATATCGGTCGTGTAATATCGGCTACAACGATACTATCTTGTAGGTGTTTAAAAAATTGCATGTAAAGTGCTTATTACAGCTCTGCATCATGACAAGAGATGAGTCAACGCTAGCGCTAACACATTTTTGCTTTAATTTATAATTAACGGAATTTGACAGACACCCTTTACAGAGCAACTTACATTTGCCTCTTTTATACAACTGAGCAATTGAGGGTTAAGGGTCTTGCTTAGGGACCCAACAGTGGTAACTTGGTGGTGCTGGGAATCAAACCCGGATCTTCCAATTAGCAACCCAACACCTTTACCACTGAGCCACCACTTCCCTCCTAATTGATATTGCTTAACTTAAAATATCAGCAAATAATGCACAAATAATCTGACTATTAGATTTTAAATTAGATTATTTAAATCAGAATAATCAGAATAGAGACAAGTGCACTATTAAACCCAGACAGGTACGTTCGTTGATAACAGTGGTAAATGATACCTGGGCAGGACCTTAAAAAAGCAGGTTAGATGCTGGAGTGTAAGAAGGAATTGTTGGAGATCGTCATGTAGATACTCAGTGAAGTGAGCTACGCTGGAGCTTGGGAAGGAATTGTAGGAGCTCGCTTGGTAGGTAGGCAGGGAGTAAGTCTTTGTGTTGCATAGCTGAGACCAGCCAGCAACTGAGTTGAGTTTGTGCACTTAAAAGGGTGTGTTTAAATGAGTGGGGAACGAGCAGCAGGTGTAGCTGATTAGCATTCTTGAGTGATTAAAGTGATGGAGAAACCTTATGATTAGGTGAGCTGGTTTGTGAAGGAGCTTGGTGTGACGTGACAGTTAGAATTATTGTTCTTTATTTAATACTTTTATTTGTTTCGACCCCCAGTGGACATGAGACAAAGTGAATGCCGTCCCTTTTATCTAGACAACATGGTCAATTTTTGTCCAAGAGCTTAAGTGGCCTGTTGAATGTAATACGCGTTTATACCCACACTGGTTTCTTAGAAATGGTTTTATTTAGCAAGAAACGAACCTGAAAATTAATTCCTGGATTTTTTGATCTATAAGCAAAGATTCAACATGTTTAGCGCAGACAACAGAGGGAAAAAGTAGATTTTTCTTTAGACTTCCTCACCCAGGCTCCCTCACTGACCTGACTTACCCTTTCATGCTGGCTCTCATTTGGGACGTGGTTCTCGTTATGAACGTCTGACATCTAACAGGAAGCACTGAGAGAGAAAAAAGCCACGAAGCCTGATTTTACAAGTAGAAATTGTAATTGGATTTGTACCACATTCAGATGTGGCTTCGATCTGACTGGAAAAAGGATTTTATATGTGGATTCTGTTCAAAGGAAGAACGAGATTCTTGAGCTTTAGTTGATCTGAAATGCCCCTTTCGAAACGTTGTAGGTTTTGTTTAGGTTCTTGTAACAAGGGACAAAAAAAATCATGAAGCAAAGTGCAACAAATGGAAATAACAAACATGAAATCTGATTTGATTTGGTAGAATGTGTGAAGAATGTGTCGAATCCAGTAGGACAAAAATTTACTTTTATCTATCCATCCATTGTCTATACCTAGAACATATCACTTTCTATAATCAGAAATATATATATTGGGTGATCTGGTGGCTCATGGGTTAAGGTGTTGGACTGCTAATTGGAAGATTGGGGTTTAATTCCCACCACCACCAAGCTGCCACTGCTGCAACCCCTAATTGCTCAGTTGTATAAAAAGTGATGAATGTGAGTCACTCTGGATAAAGACGTCTGCCAATTACTACAAAAAGTAAATGTGTTGATTAAAATCAGACTAAATAAGTAAAATAAAATATAAGATTTAGTAATATATATATATATATATATATATATATATATATATATATATATATATATAAACACGGAGTCCCAGTTCAAAACAAACGAGAAAAGGTCCGAGGCGGAGGGAAAGGTTTTAAAACTATATATATATATTGCTAAAAAATAGCTTAAAAATGTCAGATTACAGTAATACTAACACATTATACAGTATTGCACTAACATGATTGCATATTGATTGACCAAAGATTTAACATTATATAAAGCAGCATGTAAATCTGTCTATACAGCGTATCATTGTACAAAGAGGCATAAAAGTCTATAAAGTCTATAAAGTGTCGTAATCTGTTTTAAGTACACTCAGACTGAGGAATTATATATATTAAGAGCCGCAGCCACAAAAATGATCTGTGTTGCATCATTTCATAAGTTGTGTTTCGATTAATCATTACCAGGATCGATACAGTCTGCAGTTCCACACAATACATACAATACATACAATACATAGAAAAACACACACGTAATGTTTATGATCTGGTTCGTCCACATGCTCGTGTGTTATAGACAGGTGTGACGGATCCGAGCTTTCATCAGCCCTGTGCGTCAGCGTCGTAGCCATGGTTACAGTGCCAAACATCGGAGGAAGTGTTTATGACACGGCTGGAATAAAACAATGGATACCGTGCAAAGTCGGCCTTGACGGCGATCCGAACAGCTGCAGCGCTTCACTGGTGGAAAAAGTGATTGTTTATGGTAATACATCTAAACCAGTGATTATTTTTGGTGGTAAATTCTGTTTACCAGGATTGACATTGCTGGGAAAGAACTTATAGCTGTACATGTAAAGGAAAATATTCAATGAGCGGGATTAGCAAAGCTAATTATTTTTCTATCACAGCACATTTGCTAATATTTATTTATTTATTTTTTTATTCATAGCAGTGGTACCCAAACTTCTTTTGCAAAAAAAAATAAAAAATTTAAGCCAGAACCCCCCAAAGTGTGTGACAACATCGAAACAAGTGACTTTTAAAGTAAAAGCATTAAAAGGAAGTCCTGCAGCTTCTACACTGTTTTATTATATAACAATATTCATTATTCTTAACAGATTTTTCAACAACATTATTACAAACAGGAACAATTATTTTAGAAATTTCCTGTCACTGTGTTATTTGAGCAGACGTTGCTTTTTTCCGTTGAGCATGAGCAGTACGTGTGTAAAGCGTTCGTTTGGGCCTTAAGCAACACAACGGAACGCACAGAACTTGATTGCAATCATGTGATTCGGATAAGAAATTCTAGAAGTAAAATAATCCAATGAAAGATATTGAGGAAAGTCTGCATTGTACTAAACATGTGGGACTTTATCCTTTTACACTAAAGGACAAATAAAATAAAAGCGTACGAAAGCATGAATGCTGACAGTTTTTTCGTTAGTTGAACAGTCAATGACCTTGGTACCAAGAAGCTACTTACCTGGCAGTGAAGATACCATCATTCAAGCCCTAATGGCACCAGTCTGCACTGTTGGGTCCTTGAGCAAGACCTTTAACCCTTTCTGCTCCAGGGGGCGCTGTCTCATAGCTGACCCTGTACTCTGACCCCCAACTCTCTAAGATAGGATATGCAAAAAGAAAACGAATTTTACTGTGACAGATAAAGACACTGACATTTTACGAGCTCAACGCTAACAACCGCGCAGTGGTGACGATTAGAATAAACGTGAAACCTGCTCGCGTAACTCTCTCTCTCTCTCTCTCTCTCTCTCTCTCTTTCTCTCTCTCGTATATTTCCGCCTCATATTTTGGCTGTTTTTCTCTTTCGAAATGTATTAATAATAAACAAAACTCATAAAAATAATTTTAACAATTTAAAAAATGTTATTAACTATTCAAATTTGAAAAAGCTTTAATTTAGTTTTCCTAATTAAACCATTGAGGTGGTAGTGTTGTTATGTTAGTGTAGTGTTGTTGTTGACTCGTCTCACACCCAACGCAGTGTCATACAATCATAATGCTACGTTACTCCAAATCCAGATGTTACATATAGTGGATGAATACTGAAAAGTTACAATAAAGCAAAGCAGTAGCAAATTTGCTTAACATATGAAAACAGCCTCAGGTTATAGAAAGCAAAATTACTATAGAGCGTAAAGGAGAGGCTCTTTTGTAGGTTACTAAGTTACTAAGTTACTAGGTTACTAAGTCTTTTGTAGCTCTTTTCTAAGTTACGCAAGCTATGCTAAACATCTATAGTTTTTATAGAGAACTAAAAAATCATTGTATAAGTTTCGAGTGCTTGTGTTGAGCGTCCTACACACAGCGCCAAGTAAAAATGTGAAATATCACTCCCTCCTCTTCACTCATTCACTCCTCAGCACCATCCTCCCACAGCACGGGTCTTCAGAGCCGCCATTGTCCTGTCAAGGCCGAGCAAACATCCACCCAGAGACGAGATGAGAGAGGGAGAGTAAACACTACGATCGGACAGTTACTGTTGCTGCACTTCTTAGAAAGTATAAACAGGATATTTAGTGCATGTTGGTTTAAGTGGACATGAACACCAAACCTTAAAGCTACTTTTAGTACATTTTTGTTACAGTGAGAAAGAAAATACACTCAGTCAAAACTTTTTCCATTGGTAGCTGGTAGCTTCGGAGGTGTAGAGTTACAATCAGCTCTTATTTATCCTGCCTGTCAGTGGAAATAGGATCATCGCCGACCAGATGTTATGTAGGTGGTGGATCGTTCTCACACATGAGTGACATTGAGATGGTGTGTTTGTGTGTGTGTGTGTGTGTGTGTGTCGCTGGGATGAATGTATGTATCAGCCACAACAGTGTTCCTGCTGTTCCTAAGAACGATTTACAGGGAAAAATAGCAGAAGATCAATGTCAGAACAGCAGCCGTTTGAAAACGCACCTCTTTCTTTAATACCTAGTTCCTGACATAAAAAAAATCCCATGCTACTCTTTTAACAGGTTTTTTTTTTTTTGTTACACTTTTGATTTGTGATTTATTGTACCAGTATTGAGCTTCTCAATGACGTGAGTCAAAGCACTTTTGTACGTCGCTCTGGACAAGAGCATCTGCTTAATGCTGTAGATGTAAATGTAACTCACGACTGGAGAAATCTGATCATTGCAGACTTTATTACTCTTTTACTTTATATACGTTTACTGTTACTCGAGTAATTTATTGTTATAAGTAGTGTTACTTTTACTTTAGTAAATCTGTTGACTATTCTACACATCACTGTTTACACACCATTCACACATATCAGCAAGATTGGCACTACATATTTACATTTACATTTACGGCATTTGGCAGACGTCCTTATCCAGAGCGACTTACATTTATCTTATTTATACAATTAAGCAATTGGGGGTTAAGGGCCTTGCTCAGGGGCCCAGCAGTGGTGCCTTGGCTGGGAATCGAACCTACAATCTTCAGGTTAGTAGTCCAACACCTCAACCATGAGCCACCACTTCCCCCACTAAAGCGAGCAGAAATTGTTTTTTATAAATAATAATACTAATAATAATAATCTTATTATATCCACACTTTATTAAATTACTAAATTAAATTAATTATCGCTGTAAAATGACTCAGAAACAGAAATGATTTCCATACCCCTGCCACTGACTTTTAAGCAATTACAGTTTTAAATGAGCGTTCCGATTTATTTTTACCACAAAATATAAATACAATCTCACACAAATAAGTAATAATAATAATTAAAAGATTTTATCTTTCGATTAACACCGAAAAGAAACCGAATCTCTCGTTTTCCTCCTCTTGAACTCATCCCACTTTTCCCAAACTGCCTTCAGCAATCTGGCAGTATACCAAAAAAAAAATAGAAAACATTAGCAAAACAACACCTGGATAAAGTACAAACACACACACACACATACACACACACACACATGTTGGTACTGATTCAATATACAGTGCACAAGATTACAATCATGTTACAACCCAAGCATTAAAAAGTGTTTTTAGCCTAAATCCAGACCCGGATAATAATTAGATAGTCGAACACTAGTGTTGTTACTGCAGTAACACCTCACTTAATTCTAATGTCTTTCAGGAGTGGCACAAGCCACACCTTTATTTTTGTAAGGAAAATTAAAGTTGTATTATGTAATGTCATAAGCGTGTTTAAAATAGTTTCATAGCATAAATCAAAGGCGTAACCGAAGTCTAATTGACGCACAATTGATATTGAAATAGTGCAAAACAAGCAAACACAAAGATAATAAAACAAATAAATCAAACTAATAAAATATAACAAAAACACTGTTTGTAAAGCAGAAACTGACCACCTAAATTAGAACAGAAGCCTAATCCGAATAAAATGCACCATATAAACACCTCAAGTGGAATAAAAATGCCCAACCTGATTAAAATTTCACTCGGGTTGAGAGATTGAATAATAAATTCTGTTATGTAAACGATGAGTGTATTTTCTTCCTTGTCCGGTCTTGACACTTTTTTTTTTCAGAATTATGCAATGGAAATGACTGCCGTGTCATGTGAAAGTTTTGTTTCTGTTTCCGTAACATATCCAACTCTCACCGGTCCTTATTTTAATCACGGGATTCCACTGTTTGTTTTTGTTTTTTTTGTTTTTTTTTTGGGGGGGGGGGGGGGGGGGGGGGGGGGGGGGTAGTGTGGGGGGGGGGGTAGTAATGATGCACCACTAGAATAAAGCTTAGCTACTCGCGCTATGTCTTTTTTAGATTTTACAGGATTTCTTGTAAGATAAAAAACATTTTCTTATAAAATAAAATGTATGAATTATTTCAAGAACGTGCTGAAATTTCATCATTTATTCAAATGATGTTAAAATGATTTAAGAGTGTTAGCATTTTTCATGCTATCATCACTGTCCTCGCCACATTTTCATAAGATGGCAAAAGTAACCCAATTAATGTTAACTGGAATCATATTGTGGTTCTATAATTTAAATAATAACTTTATATCAGATGATATAAAAACATGCCGAACCTTACATCATCACATGACCACAACATTAAAATTATTAGTGTAGATTATTGTACAATGATTTATTATAATAATAATTATTATTATTTAATTTCCATTTTATTTTTTTTATTCTATTTAATATTAGGAGCCAAGTTATTAACCATGTTTAAACATTGTTTAAAAACAACAGTAATAATACTTACCTACCTAATAATAGTTACTTTCCCTGGTAATTAGTTTTCATTACTTTATAATGATGTAGGTGGCAAATGTAACTACTAGTCATTTGCCCTACGTTTATAATAACAAGCTTGAAGATACTTTTGCTATCACCTAAAAACCTTACTACACTATACCATACTATACAATACCATACTATACTACTATACTATGCTACTATACTTTACAATACTATACTATACTTACTACTATACTTATACTATAGTGCTATACAGTACTACTATACTGCTATACTGTACCATGCCATACTATACTATACTTACTACTATAGCATACCATACTATACCATACTATACTATACTTACTACTATACTATACTGTGTTAACTTGTCCAAATTTAAAGCTTAATAAAATTTAATTATCCCATCTAGCCCAAATAGTGTAAAATACCCGAATTAAAATGTATCCCAGTAGAATTGTTTAAAAAAGTTTGACAGGCTGGTCTACAGGGAACAGATTAAAAATTCCGCAGGGTTTTGGTCCACCAACCCTTTCCTTGAAAATGTCTCCTGCGCCCCTGAACCCTTTAATGGCTGGATCAGATCCCTGGCCAGAACTTAACCTTATGTGATCATCTTAGCAGCATCATCAGCCATTTTATTTGCAAATTTTACATATAATTTTTAGCTATATGTACACGATAGCCAAAAACATTAAGCAAGAGTAATAGGGTAAAATCAGGCCAAGCAGACGTGCCCATATTCTACATGACAACCTGTCCGACCACTCTCTTTCTCTCTCTCTCTTTTTCTCCCTTTCCTATTAAGCACAATACACACATGGATTAGCACAAACGGGAAAGCACGAGTTTCCACTATCAACGCCATTGTATTAAAAATCCTTCATCCACTTAGCTCTCGCACGGCCACTCTTATTCAAACACAAGAATCTAAATAAATATCAGCCAGCTGGAACAGGAACTAATGGTGTCTTTTACAGAGTTAGCATGCATAACCTTGGCTAAGATCAGTTGATTTTGCTGCCATCACAGGAATGTGTCGGCTTTGTGACGGCTCACACACCGAGTAAAGAAGAGGCAACAAACCGTGTAGGTGTCTTTGCGGTTGCCAGTTGGAAATCAGAATTTAGGGATTCAATACCACATATCTGATGATTGGCTTAGGGTAGAGTGAATTTCCACAAGCATGTACAGTCACACACACACACACACCAACGACAACAACTCCATCCAAAATGGCTATATAAAATGGTTCAAGTAAGGTTGTACTTCCTGACCGCTAAAAAAGTCTGTTCTATATAGTACACGGTTACAGGTATGAATGAAATTGGGACCTACTCCAGGATTTAGACTGATGACAAGTCCAACGAGTTTAAAGTTTGTTTTCTCAATCTGGTAGTATAAATACTACTTTGAGGTGAAACACAAGACTGTTTATGTAACGTCTAACTCTAAGAAAGAGTCTCTCTACGTCAGTGGAAACCAATTCTAATCTAATGAATCACCTCACATCGTCACATGACCACAACATTAAAATAGTGTAGATTGATGTACAATGATTGATTATAATAATAATTTATTCTATTTAAGTTCCATTTTATTTTTCTATTTTAGGAGCCAAGTTATTTAACATATTTGAATAATATTTAAAAACAACAGTAATAATACTTACCTACTTAATACTAGTTACTTTCCCTGGTAATTAGTTTTCATTACTTTATAATGATGTAGGTGGCAAATGTAACTACTAGTCATTTGCCCTACGTTTATAACAACAAGCTTGAAGATACTTTTGCTATCACCTAAATTCCAACTTCCTGTCTCACTGAAATTACTATTCTATAAAGGTTACTATACAATACTGTGCTGTACTATACTATACAATATTACTATACTATACTATACTTACTATGATACTACTATACTATACTTACTATTATATTGTATTATACTATACTACTACTACTATACTATACTTACTATTATACTACTATACTATACTACTATACTATACTTACTATAATTCTGTATTATACTATACTACTACTATACTATATTTATATTACTATACTATACTTACTACTGTACTACCATACTATACTATAATACACTACACTATACTATACTATATAATGAAACATTACAGCTAATAAAATATATATATATAAAACATAATATAAACACATACAGATGTGATAAATACATAGTTTTATTTTATATTTATTTTTCATTTTATTTTTTATGTACACAAAATCACACTTAGTACAACATACAGTCAAAAACAGAAATACAGTAAAATAGAGAGTTAAAAAATATGAATAAGAATAAATGAAAATAACCTATTAGAAACTAGGGGGTTTA
The DNA here is from genome assembly GCA_005784505.1 of Bagarius yarrelli. Classification (NCBI taxonomy): domain Eukaryota; kingdom Metazoa; phylum Chordata; class Actinopteri; order Siluriformes; family Sisoridae; genus Bagarius; species Bagarius yarrelli. The sequence goes on along the minus strand of VCAZ01000079.1, from coordinate 407,622 downwards.
TTTTTTATTGCACAGTTTAATCACACAATTTAATCACCTTTTATTCAAAATATAAAACGGGCATGTGCGCTAAAGAATAGGATTAATATACTAAAGTGATGAAAAAAATAATGAAAATTCACAATTTAAAAAAAAATTAAATAAATAAATAAATAAAGCCCTCGATAGGCATGCAGACCAAAATAGCTTTTTGGGGTCTTGTGATAATTTATAAACCAACAAAACCAAACAAAAAACATTTAGTTTTAGGCAGAAAAATAGAATTCCTTTCTGCCTATACGTGTTTTTCTGTTCAGCATTGGAGGTCTTTGTCATGTGACACCCCACACAGGTGGCTGATATAAAGCATTTTTGGAGTCCTGGAAATTGAACTCACAACCTTCTGGAATATGCACTTAACTATCTTACCCTTTTAGCTCCAGTTTGCTCCAGTCACATGATTTCTTTGTCCCTGTTTCATGTTCACTTTGAATAGCACTAATATTTTAGATGTTTTAATATTTTTTTAATGGAATAACTGCCATGTTTAATAATGTTTTATTGGAATAACTGCCACCTAATCCTTTATTTCAGTTTATTTGTTCACTTGCTTTTGCCCCTATGTATAAAATTATCTCACATTATTTATCATTTTACAATTACATTTCAGTATCTTGGCAGACGCTCTTATCAAGCGTGACTAGCATTTCCCCATTTATTATCCAAACAGAGCAGCAGGGTTAGGGGCCTTGCTCAGGGGCCCAGCAGTATTTTATTTCATCGCTAACAGAAGGCAACAGATTTCGAAACACAGTTAAAAAAATATTCTGAGACCACAGAGATAATTGCTAATTATGTATCTGGTTAATCAATCAAATATTCAAAGGCTGGATGGGGAATTGGTGGCTCATGGTTAAGGTGTTTTAAAGCTGCTATCGGTTGCTGAGGCTGCCGGGGGAAGTGGTAGCCCAATGGTTAAGGTGTTGGACTACCAACCTGAGAACCCAGGCTTGATTTGCAGCACCACCATCATTGGGCCCCTGAGCAAGGCCTTTAACCCCCAATTGCTCAGTTGTATAACAGGGAATAATGTAGGTCACCCTGGAGAAAGATGTCTGCTGTAAATGTAAATGCCTTCGTGGAGACATGACATTGGGCTGATCATGTCTTTAAACAACTCCTCTTCTGGGCTGTGTGCGAGCGTGCAGTGTGGGGTAACCAAACTTGGTCCTGGTGGTCCTAGTTTCCCTAATTAAGCCCACCCAACAAGCTAATTAAGTTCTTGCTAGATAAACTTGAAAACCTGCAGACGGGTGTGTTAGGACAAGTTGGCACTAAACTCTCCGGGACACCGACCCTTCACCATCGAGTTTGGTCACCTCTGGAAAAGTGGAAGAAATGCAAGGGAGGCATTTACATTTATCTCATTTTCCCAATAAGATCTTTCCCAGCAGTATTCGTAATTTCAATCAAATGTATTTGATACATATAAATAATCAACATGCAATCGCATAATAATAATCGCTTAAGGAATTAAGTGTGTGACGTTTTGACGTTGATGCTGCAGTCATCATCATGTACGTCAGGCTGTTCCCTTACATCAGATTAAAAAGTAACTTTAAGAAAAATAAACAGCCATGAAGAGTGTAGAACTATGCAATAAAACTCTACCGGAGCTCAATCAATGTGAAATGATGAGCTGAGAAGGGGAGGAGCAGCAGAAATGAAGGGAGGGAAGAAGAGAAGAAAGGAGGAGGAGAAGTGAAGGCATTAGGACCTGCTGGCTCACTCTGTCCAAGTTCAGAGAGGAGAAACGTACCAGTGCAACTTTCAGAGCCAGCGGTTTTCCTAACCAGACCCAGCGTCGAGTCTCTGGATAATCAGACAAGCACATGACCACAAGAGGATTCTGAGTTTGGGATAAAAAAGGAAAAAAAAAAAATAAAAAAAAAAAAAAAAAATTAAAAAAAGGATCAAGCTGGACTATTATCAACTTTGGGACTGGTTTCAGTTGAACAGAAGAAAGAGAAAAGTTCTGAGAGGTCTGAGGTAAGGACCAACGGCTGATCTGCTCTCGCTGAGGTTCTGTGTGTGTGTGTGTGTGTGTGTGTGTGTGACAGTGTTTTTGTCTGCTTTCTGTACCTGTATGTGTAAAATTAGGCGTCTGTCATTATGTACATAAAGCAGAAAGACCTGAAATGCAAGAAAGGAAATAATACAATATCGCAAGGATATGGCTTTATATATGTATATATATAGTGTGTGTGTGTGTGTGTGTGTAAGTAAGAGAGTGTATGTATGCTGAAGTGTAAAAGTCCCACGAAAGTTCCTACATGTAAGAGTGGTGTAAAGGAAGTGTGTAAAGTTGTGCTGCTCGTTCACCTAATTGGAATAAAATTCCACAGATAAAGCAAATAAACTGCAGTCTGAGATAAATTCTCTTCATTACGTATACCCATGTGTGTGTGTGTGTGTGTGTGTGTGTGTGTGTGTGTGTGTGTGTGTGTGTGTGTGTGTGTGTGTGAGTGATGGGGGATTGATGGTGTGCAAGGTAAAGTGGGATTTTCTCGACCATTTTTTCCTCTTTTCCCAAGGGAGAGACCCCAGAAACATCAACTATTTAATCTCCCCCTAACCCTCCTGCCCCACTCAGCCACCACCCCACTTAATCCCCCAAACCTATACACACACCTTTTTCTGTCTTTTCTCCTTTTTCTTCTATACAACCTGATCATGTTACACATCTGAAGGGGGTTCGCTTTCGATGCAGACATGGAACACGTTACACGCTCTTAGTGTTTTCAGCTGGGCGGCGTCGAGGCTTAGCATGTCAGACGGATGACACCGGACGAGCGGCTGGGGAAACAGGCAACAACGGCTTTTTGACAAGAAATGAATTATTTGGCAACCATACAGCCAAAGGTTAAATAAAATAAAAAAAAATAAAAATAAATAATAATAATAATAATAATAATAATAATAATAATAATTTAAAGATTGCATTCTATATTACAAAATGCTTTAAAATGTGAAGTACAAAAAAAACACGTGAACATAAAAATAATTGTAAATAAGTTCAATAATTAATTGCAGTAATAAAAAACCTGAATATAATTCATATAATATGTAAAGTGTAAAAGATGATGATTAAAGTTTAAAAAATGTAACTATTCAGAAAAAAAAATGTATGTAAAAAGTTAGTAAAACTCTGGCAGGTTTTAATGTGTTATGCAGTACTAATAGATGTTAGATGCATTTCACACGAAGGATTTCCTGTTTATCAAATGTATAAAAACATGATAATAATAATAATAAAATAATAATAATAATAATAAAACTGATAGAGCAGTGATTGAGGTGTTGAACTGATAACCAGAAAATTGTTGGTTCGATTTCCCAGCACCACCAAATTACCAATTACCACTGCTGGGCCCCTGAGCAAGGTCCCTAACCCCCAATTGCTTAAGTGTCTAATGAAAATAGATGTAAATCGTTCTGGATAAGAGTGACAGCCAAATGTCGTGAATGTAAATAATAACAATAATTTTAATAATAATGAAAGGATTCCTGTTATAAAATAGTGAAAGAAACGCTATAAACACTGTCATAAATGGCTAATTATTATTAAAATTATAATTATTACTATATTATCAAAAACTAATAATAATAATAACATAATAATAATAATAAAAATAATAATACAAATATCCATATTATGTAGTTTTAAAAAGAAACACAGAGAAAATTATTATTATTATTATCACTACTACTACTACTAATAATAATAATAATAATACTAATAATAATAATACAATAATAACTAATAATACTAATAATAATAATAATAATAATACTAATAATAATAATAATAATAATAATAATAATAATAATAATAATAATAATAATAATTTCTCGGGAATACTTAAACTTTAAATATATTAATTTTGATATACAAAATCTTTCTATTTACTTAAAAAGCATTAAAATAAGATATTAATTTGGCATTAATATCTTTATCTACTAACTCACGACGTTCTAATGAACTAACAGTCATGTGTGGAGAGAAATTATAAAGTGCAAGAAAAATTGTTTTATTTTACATCCAAAACTAGATTTTAAAAAAATCTCACACTGATCCAGACCTGATCAGCTCTGTTAGTCATGCCAAATGTCATACATTTACACGAGACACTGATGAACTCCAGCTATAAAGGCTAATTATCTTACAGCTAAAAAAACCTTTACTTGTATTTGTTTTATTGAATTCTCATCGTCGTTGAACGTCTACAGTCAACTTTCGTTCCCCTGTTCCGATTTCTTTCCTCTGTTTAGATCTGATTTAATTCGCTTCCACTAACCGTTGCTATCAGACTTAAATAATGCAATTATGCAAAGATCGAAAAAAAAAACATTAATGAAGACAGAAGAATGTCTGCAGCTGCAACCTGCTCCATGTTCAGTTGATTTCAAATACAATTTATCAGGAGATTCTATTTAACTAGAGATTTTATTTATCAGGAGATTCTATTTATCAGAAGATTTTATTTATCAGGAGATTCTATTTATCAGAAGATTTTATTTATCGGGAGATTCTTTTTATCAGCAGATTCTATTTAACTAGAGATTTTATTTATCAGGATATTCTATTTATCAGAAGATTTTATTTATCAGGAGATTCTATTTAGTAGGAGATTATTTATATTAGGAGATTATATTTAACAGGAAATTCTATTCATCAATAGATTTTATTTTACAGGAGATACATATATATATGTGTAGATGTAGATGTGAGACTCTAAGAAACTGAGCAGATGTCTTATGGGGGTTAAAAGCAATAAATTAGCATCATACATGATGTCGTTCAGGCAGAAGTGTCTCTAAACACTGTATATCAGTTTAGAGTTCACAGTTAAGCTGCCAACAGGAATAAAATCCAGGCACATCTCTTTAGAGTTCCTCAGAAGCCGCAAGCATCAGCATCAGCGAGTGTAGTTTGGACTCTACATATACACACAGGATTTCTGCTGAACGTCTCTAAATTAAGGATATAAAGATAGATTTTTAAAGTGATTTAAATATTTTAAAGTTTTATCATTTAAAGACGTCTTACTTTTAAATACCTAAAATAAAGAAAGACGTGTGTATGGATGGGTATGTACACGGGCATGAGGGTTTTTTTACTTCTTGTAGTTTATGTATTAGTTGTTACAACAGTGTAGACTTGCTGTATAAGACTCTGAGACTCTGACATGTATGTGTCAGTAAATGCTAAAACTTCTGCAGTAAAAAATTTAAAAAAAAAGAGCGAGGGAGAGAGAGAGAGAGAGAGAGAGAGAGAAATAAAAGAGAGAGAAACAGAAACAGAGACAGACAAAGGGAGAGAAAAAGAGAAAGGGAGACAGACACAAAGAGACTTTGACTTTTTGCTTTATTTACACAAGACAAATATCATAAAAAGCAGTGACTAAATAAATAACTTAATATGTTTTTTAAATGTCAATAAGTTTAAACCCTAAAGACAGAGAGAGCGAGAGAGAGAGAGAGAGAGAGAGAGAGAGAGAGAGAGAGAGAGAGAGAGAGAGAGAAGAGAGAGAGAGAGAGAGAGAGAGAGAGAGAGAGAGAGAGAGAAAAAAATTTACTAGATGTTAACGAAATGTACTCGTTAATATATGCAGTTAATTAGAACAATTACCGTAGGCTCCTTTTTTTGCTTTACTGTCTGTAATATTTAAATTTAAAAAAAAATACTCATTCACACACACAAACTAAATTTACATAATTTCTCTTTAATGTATGATTCTAAGTAAAAATTATAAATATTTCTTAAATCACAAATATTTTTCATTTTTTCATTATTAAAAACATTTTCAGTAATAAATAAAAACATTGTTTAAGGTGTAAGATTTCTGATATGAAGATCATGGGTTCGATTCCCAGCACAACCAAGCTGCTACTGCTGGGGCCCCTTAGCAAGGCCCTTAACCCCTTAAGTGCTCATTTAGTCGAAAAGAGCTAAATGTAAGTCGCCCCGGATAAAAGCGCCTGCCAAATGACGTAAATTTGTTCTTTATTTATATCTAACACTCAAATTCACGTTACTTCATATACAGAAACTGAAGTAGCCAAATTTGTGTATCAACATCTGGATTTAATTATTTAGCTCGAGACCACCAGGATCTACATTTGTTCCTTTCAAAGACAACTTGTCAAATGATAGTTCTGTTTTAAGGAATTATCCCTGAGAGCCTGAGGTTCTAGCACTGAGCAGCTCTCTGACAGAGTTAAAATGTAATGAATGGTCATGAAATGTTCTTTGGAGGGAGAGAAAAAATAGCCGAACCTTGTTAGATTTGATGCCTGAAAAAATAAAATCTTGCTCAACTAACAGGCAACATCTGTAACGAATAACGGGGCTTCTCGGGGGAGCGAGCAGGAGCGAAGTGTAGTGCCAATAGAAGCCGTCGATGCTGTCTGTCTCTCTTCCATGCAGTGTTTAATCTCCTCAGGTTGATAGATTTTACTGCAGTATGGTGGTGCTGGTGCAGTTCATGCGATGTAGCCATCAATACCGTCGCATTTAAGGAACAAGATTCATATTCTTAAAAAACAATTGAACAGATTCGGGCTCACCAGTTTAACTCATTAACCGTCTTCTATTTACGTTGCCTAGCTACAGCTCTTAAACAACTTTTGCCACGTAGGCATATTTATCAAGCTTATGTGAACATCCCATAATGTATGCTGTGATGCATAAAGCACAAAATTCCTCAAGCTACCAAATACTGAAATAATGAATTATTTCTGATATGTAATTGGAGAAATTAAATTTACAGCATTTGGCAGACATCTTTATCCAGAGCGTCTTACATTCATTTTTTTTTAGACAACTGATAAGAGTCTTGCTCAGGGGCCCACAGTGGTGGCTTAGTATTGAACCCTAACCCTTCCTGGTATCAGTCCAACACCTTAATTACTGCGCCACCACATCCCCTTTTAGGCACCCAGTAGGATGCAGGGTTGCCAGGTTTAAACATTACATATGACAAGTTCAAACAAAAAATCAAGAGAATCCATGTAGATTTAGAGATTAATTTAGACTAAAATCCTGTGTTGGTTAAAAAGTATTGTGGTAAAAAAGAGTAAAAACTAAACTAAAGTGTGTTATTGGACTTTATATCAATTTGATTATTTTAATCCAATTTTAAAGAGGTTTTTTAATGTGAATGAAAGTGTAATTGATAACAAAAGTAGGATAAAAAAAAGCAATAAAGGATAAAAGAAAAAAAGGATTTTGGTAATATTGTAATTATATACAGCAGGTAAAATAAAACAATAAATTGCCCATAATAGTAAGTGTGTATTAGTGTATGTGGTTGTTTGTCTGTATGTGGCCCTGTGATGAAGTGGCGACCTGTCCAGGATTACCCCTGCCTTTTACCCAATGACTCCAGCAGATCCCCATGACCCTGATTAGGAATAAGCAGGTATAGACAATGGATGGATGAATGGATGGATGAATGGATGGATGGATGGATAAATGGATAGATGGATGGATAGATAGATAGATATAGCAGGTCATGTCAAGCAAGCTTGCTGAATTGTTTAAACAAAGAAAAGAAAACAAGGCAGAGAAAACGGTATACACAGCCGGTAACACTGATCTGAGCTATAGAAGCAGCTGGACACTGGTCCTCTCCTCCTATACAATGATATGTGTTGTTATTATTCATGAAGCGTCTCGGGTTCCCCATTGAACCTGAGTTAAAGGTCTCTCTCTGTAGATATGTGCTCACGCAGCGTAGCACGCCGCTGTGTAATGAGACGTAATGAGGCCTAATGAGAGCAGCTGGGACGCTCTCACACACTCTCAGGGGAGTTACAGTCCACTTCATTCACCCGGCTTCCAGTTCACGTTCAAACAATCTGCTGCTTGGTAATGTTGTTGGACTTGCTGTAGATTAGCGAGGCTGTAGCTACTGTTTTCCAAATGTTCTTTTTACGTTAAACTATAATTTAACGAGTATGTTCGCTGATTGCGCATTATCCGAACATTTACGAACAAATGTTTGCAATTTCATTTGTTCTTTGTTGTTGAATTATAACTAAAAGAACCGATGCCAGAACATAACTACCAGGAGGACACGGGGCCTCCAATGAGGGGGCAAATAATCAGCAACAATAACTTCACGTCCTTATTAAGAGCGACTTACATTTATCTTTTTTATACAACTGAGCAATTGAGGGCTAAGGGCCTTGCTCAGGGGCTCAGCAGTGGTGGCACTCGAAATCGACCCCACAATCTTCGAGTTGGTAGTCCAACACCTTAACCATGAGCCACCACTTACCTACATACAACTTGTACAGACTGTCGGCTTATTTATTATAAAGTGAACCAGAAAATCACAAATTAATCAATATCACCATGATCACATCGCAACAAAAACTGATTATTAAAATTGATAGATAATTATAAGTTTTTATTTATGTTCTTATAGACAAAAGTCAATTAAATAAACACATAACTTACCTTTAAAAAAAACTGCTTTACACCGCACACACATCAATGTGCTAAAGACGTAATAACGCATGAGACACAACGCAACCAGTCAGAAACTGGTTTATTTATTTATCATAAAAACAGATTAATTTTCATAAAGAAATCTCATTTTTATTACAATAAGAATTATAAAATGTTCAATGTTTATATTATTTTAATTATTTACATATAAATTTAATGTGACTTGGAGAGAGAGAGAAAGGAGTGAGAGAGAGAGAGAGAGAGAGAGGGCGAGAGAGAGGCGAGAGAGAGGGAAAGGGGAGAGTGAGAGAGAGAGAGAGAGAGAAAGGGGTGAGAGAGAAAGAGAGAGAGGGTGAGAGAGAGAGAAAAATAGATAGAGAATAGAGAGAGAAATATAGGGAGAAAAATGGGTGGGAAAGAAAGCGAGAGAGACAGATAGAGAGAGAGAGAGAGAGAGAGAGAGAGAGAAAGAGTGTTAGCACAGTGGTTGAGGTGTTAGACTGCTAATTGGAAAATCTGGGTTTTTTCCAGTTGCTAAGTTTGGCCCCTGAGCAAGGCCCTCAACCACCAATTGCTCAGTCGTATAAAATAAATAAGTGTAAAGTTGCTCTGGATGAGGGTGTCCACCAAATGCTGTGAATGTTAAGAAGCAAGGGAGAGATAAAAAGAGAAGTTGTGTGATAGTAATAAACATATTATAACAATGTAATACACAAGTTACAGTATTTGGACTCTAATAAATCAGCATAATACTTCATGTGGATGCCACCGCACAGACCTCAAAACAGAACAAGATTTCTGCAGTTGCCGTCTCTGAAACAATATTTTTGTGGTCCTGAAACAATTTCCCTTTTTTTCCTCATTGTAATCATGTCATCAGGCCAGTTTAGTTTGGCGCTCAAAACTATTTGAGAATAAAGACAGTAGGAACTTCCTGTTTTACTTAGAAGTCTGCATACTTCTGGATTCGTATTTATGCAGTTCATTTACTCGTCTCGATTTTGCAAACGGTTTGGTTTTCTAATTACAAACAGACACACACACACACACACACACACTGTTCCACTGACTTGATTAAATAAAGCAGGAGTTTCAAATCTCCACTTCTTTTTCTCTGTAGTGTGGAAGAAGAAATCGTGCACCAGAAACATGCATGAAAAATCATGTTTTAAATCTTTAAACACACATACATTTTTTCACATGAGCTTTCATTATAGCTTTTTATTATATTATAGTTTTTATTATTGAAAAGTCCTCAATGCCACTCAGACGCCGCACATAACATTAAATTCATCTTTACTGAGGCGATAAACTGCACTATTATTAACATGTTCATCAGGGGGACGGCTCATGTTAGATGTTTTGGGGAGAAAGTCAGGGATGTCCAGATTGAGGTGGTTTGGACATGTACAGAGGAGGGATAGTGTATATATTGGTAGGAGGATGTTAGAAATGAAGCTACCAGGCAGAAGGTAAAGAGGAAGACTAGAGAGAAGGTATATGGATGCGATAAACGAGGACAGGAAGTTAGTGTGTGTGAGTGAAGAGGATGTAGAGAATAGGGGTAGGTGGAGACAGATGATTCGCTATGGTGGCCCCTAAAAGGGAACAGCAGAAAGGAGATGAATAGGATTCTTAAAATTGCGGAAAATTTATAAAACAAGTATGTTGCAGTAACAGCATTGTGAAACCTTTCAGCTATTTGCTATCACAGTATGTCCTACAGGAAGTGTGGTCTGATTGCGTATACAGTATTGATTCATAAATGGATTCACCAGTAAAAGCGGTACTGCCTGTATTCAGGTTTTCTGTATAACGTCTGCCAAATGCTGTAAATGTTAAGAAACAAGAGAGAGAGAAAGCGAGCAAAAGAGAGACAGAAAAAGAAAAGCTGTGTGATAGTAATAAACATGTTATAACACTGTAATATACTGTAATAATGTTCTGACTCTAATAAACCAACATCACCATCACTTGCATAAACGTAAATGTGTCACTGCTGGGTGCTTTTAATTCAGGGGCGCTGTATCATGCCTGACCCTGAGCTCCGACTGTAACCTAACCTACCTAAATATTTGGTAATAAAAAGTGTAATAAGCTCTATACCTACAGAAAAGCAATATCTTTGCTATTATACATTTCTGGTGGTGCTGGGAATCAAACCCCAATCTTCCAATTTGCAGATTCCTGTTCTCTTTTTTCTTCCTTTAAAACGTATCCTTATTAAAAGCACACAAAAGATTATTAGAATTCCACCACAAAAAGATGAAATACCCTGGTACTCTAAATAGTTTGTATCTTTGTTCGTTAGATAGATAGATAGATAGATAGATAGATAGATAGATAGATAGATAGATAGATAGTCCTTAATCTATTCAAAATCCTGGTAACTCTCTGACTCACCCCAGGCCATGTGTGTGTGTGTGTCAGTGTTGTTATAGTAGTGTCTTATTTATTTAAGAAGTGATTACCGAAAAGCCCTGAGGCCTGTAGAACACGACAACCCTTTATACCAGATTGTGACCTGTTTATGTAAAAAGTGTTTATGTATTAACGAGCGCATGCCGTGTTTATGATCATACGGCAACTCTACAATTTATACACCGGGACCTCAGGATCACAAAAATATTTTGTTAGCAGTTATACTCGCTCATAGCTCTGAACACTGATTATCAGGATGATTGATAATTATTGGGTGGCACAGGTGTGTTACAGCTGCACAAACAGTAATAGAAATGCACACACACTTTTTGTTTAAAGTCTGGTTATTGGAAATGTGTGTGTATGCATGTCCAGCATTGTTTGTGCAGCTGCAATGCACCTGAAAAGTGAAAAAATAAAGAGTTATGTTTGTCATTGATGAATCATCAGGTAGTGGTAGTGCAGTGGTGAAGGTGTTGAAATGCTAAATGGAAGATTGGGGTTTGAGTCTCAGCAACACTAATTAATCATTGCTGGGCCCCTAAGCGAGGCCCTTAACCCCCAATTGCTGAGCTGTATGAACAAGATAAATGTATTTGCTCTGGATAAGGGCATCTGCCAAAAGCTGTAAATGTAAATAAGCAAGAGCGAGAGAGCAAGCAAAATAAAGACAGAAAAAGAAAATGGTAATAAACATATTATAACACTGTAATACAGTGTAATAATATTCTAAATATGTGGTTTAATAATTGATTCTATTCCAAGTGTGTAGAAACAGACGTTTGCGGAGCCAAAGATGTATAAGGAGAAACAGAGAACATTAAGTGTGTTATGTATCAGTAAGTGTGTGAGTAACAGAAGAGTTTAGAGTAATTTGTGTGGAAACCCAAGTCTGTATAAGCGAGTGAGTATCAAAAATAAATGGGGTAACAAATGTGTGTTGAGTAATAGAAGTGTGAAAAGTAACAGGTGTACTCTATGGTAAGTGGTAGCTCAGTGGTTAAGATGTAGGACAACAGATCGAGAGATCATATATTCAATTACCAGCACCACCAAGCTGCCAATGCTGGGCCCCTGAGCCAGACCCTTAATCCGTAGTTGCTCAGCTATATAAAATAAATAAGTTAAATGTAAGTTGCTTTAAATAAGGGCACTTCTGACAATGTGAAAAGTGTATGAAGTACATTGACCTTTACGGTATTATCCATAGCGACTTAAATTTATTTTATATCTACAACCCGAGGGTTTAAGGAGCTTGCCTAGGGGCCCTTATTTAAAGCTAGCGTCTGTGTGTGAGCGTCAGTGCTGTAATATTATTGCTGTTACAAGTTACGGATATTGTTAAATATCAGTATTTTTCATTTCAGAATAATACAATATTTTATTGTTGATTTTTTTCTGTGCTGTTTAGTCGCACTCTTTTTTTCATTCTTAAGATCAAACACAACCCGAAAAAAACCTAGCCATACAAAGTGTGCAGACAGTTGAAGGTCGTTTTCGAAGCAGCAGTTGCGAGCAGGATTGCTGAAAGACGGTAAACTCATCATTGTGAAGCGCAGTGGCGTTTAGCTGAACATCGACTCGACTGTCATGAGAACATATGGCTGAATGTCAAGGTCGTAAAGAGATCCGGAAAATGCGGTGGTGTACTGCTCAAGGTCCTTTCTGCCCACAAAACGTCTGCTGTTATGTACAAGATTAGTTTGATTAAACAGTCGCAAACATGATCGTGTAACATGCATGAAATAGAGGGTTCTGGTCTTGGAACTGTAATCAAAAAACTTCAATTTGTTAGTCCAGTTATTTACACTGAGGAATTTCAGGAACATTAAGGTAGGACTTTTAAATGAGACACAATAATGCAATGATTGAAATCTTAGAATTTCAGCTAAAGAACTTATAATATTTTTAGCTATGAAACTTACATTAAAGAACACCAGAACACATAGATCAGTTTTAGCCAAAGAAAGGATGTATGTGGAAAGTGGTAGTGTGGGAAGTGGTAGCGCAGTGGTGGACTGCTAATTGAAAGATCAGGGATTGGGTTTGATTTGCAGCACCACCAAGTTACCACTGCTGGACCCCTGAGTTGTATAGAAGAGCCAATGTCGCTTTTAATAAGACCAGATACTGTAGATGTAGTAATCTTTTTTATAACTACAGGCCAGAAAAGGGGCATTGCTAGAAATTTGTGACCCTATGAAATATTATGAAGTTTGGCCTCAAATCGCACCCATTTCGCAAATAGAACAGAATTCTGGAGGCCCCCAAAGTGTGGGGGCCCTTAAAATCATCCAATATCAGGCCACGAACATCATTTGAGGAGCTGTAATCCTTAAAACAACTTAAACCTTAGTCAATAAATTTGTAATCAGGAACTATAACAGAAACATCACTCAAGGAAGCCCAAACTCTTGAACCCAGAAATCATTACATTAGGAACTATAACAGAACTTTTAGCCAAAAAAACATAGAAAGTTAGGTAAGAAAATATAGACATCTAAGAAAGTTTTGCCCAGAACCTAAAACCAGGAACTACTGCTAAAGAAATAAATCCAATGTACTTATAGCCAAATCAATATTATTCAATATTATTCCATAAACTGTAAGATCAAGAACTACACATCAAGATTCTCAATCAAGGAACTTCAACTTAGTAACTTTGGCCTAGAGTTTTGGTACTTAAACATTTACAACTCTGGTTAATCTAATTGAAGCATCACAATTTTCTTAACTTTTGGCTTTAATCAGACAAATCAGTAGTTGTACAGTTTTAGTTTCACTGCTAGCTTATCTTAGATCTTGCCTTCTGGATTCACTTCTAAAAACTGTCATCCGTTCTTTGTTTCCCAGGGAATAGTACGGAATAATAACTGTTATGCACCTCAGAATTATGGTAACGTGATGTTACTGTAACAATATCATATCTGATTATCACAGCAGACTCTAGCATTGATATGTCATGGCACGTCTTTTCCAGGTCATGTAGAACAGTTCATATTATCATAGTGTTTAAGTGTTGTTGTTTTTTTAGGTTTACCGGTCATTAAGTTACTATGGGACTCCCGAGCAAGAAGAAACATAAGTACTTTTCCATATACAATAAAATGCTTTAACATTCCGGTACTTTGGGCTTCCAGACGTTATTATATTAGAATGTTAAATCCATTCCTAAGATGTGTTAGAAAAGGATTCTCTGTGAAGTTCTAGGCTATCCAGTGTGTTTTTGTGATCACCAATTTTGTTCCCCTATGGACTTTTTGGAGCTTTAGGATCCCCAGTTTTGGATTCTTAGATAAGGTTTTCTATTTTCACTAAATCCTCGGTGTAGTTTTAGGATCTTCAGTGAAGGTTTTTAATCCTCAACTGAGAGTAAGGATTTTCAAGGTCCTTTATGGGGGTTTAGAATCCTGGTGTAGTTTTCGATTCCTTAGTGAAGGTTTCCAATTCTTAGCTGAGGTTAAGGATTCTCAATATGGTTGAAAGGCCCACATTTGGGTTTTTAGAATCCTGGTGTAGTTTTAGGATCCTTAGTGGAGGTTTACGATCCTCAGCTGAGGTTATAGATCCTTCATTTGGTCGCAAGGTCCTCAATGTGGGTTTAGAATTCTCATTGTTATTTTAGGATGCTTGTTGAAGGTTTAGGCTTCTCAGTGCAATTCTACAATTGTTAGTGTGGTCCATAGACACTTGGGACAGTACAAGATCTCCAGAAGCAGTTTCTGGAACCTTAATTTTATTGTCCTCGGTGTAGTTATAGTTTCCCCCTGTGAATTTGAAGACTTCCAGGATGGTTCCACAGTAGAAGCTTTATGATCCTCCGTGCATGTCTAGGATCTGTGGTGCAGTTTGAGGATCCTTGGTGAAGTCTTTACTTCTCGGTTTAATTTAACATTTTAATTCCTGGCATTCAGCAGATATCCTTATTCTCACATTTATACAACTGAGTAATTGAGGGTTAAGGGCTTACCTCAGGGGTCCAGCAGTGACAAATCGGTGGTGCTGGGAATCAAACCCACAATCTTTCAGTTATCACTTCAACCTTAACCACTGTGCTACAACTTCCACCCAATTTTAGGTTTCTTGATGCAGTTCTGAAAGCTTATGTATGATTTTAGAATTAGTTGTAGATTTTTCTTTGCAATTTTATGTGCATTTTAGGGTCATCAGTGTGGTTTTAATCATCGGTGTGTTTTTAGAATCTTTAAAACAGATTAACAACCCCTTTAGAGTGATGATCCTCAGAGCAGTAACAAAATCTGTTTTTTTTGTATTCCTAGGCTTATTCGTAGTGTTTGTTATAATAGTTACCTGGGTCTCCAGGTGATCTTTGGATCCTTAGTGTGATCTATACAATGATTTGTTTGGCTCCCTGACTAAGCTAATCAAGATCATTTCAGGTCTAACAAAGCCAAAGATTGGTCGTAGTGCTGATTACACACTGATTGCTAATGACTTCAGCAGCTCGACAATGCGAAAACAGAAAGCTAAAGTTTCCATAACCTTTTGTTTGGCACTGAGCTCATTCCTGTCAGTTGTCACAATCAGAAAGAGCTCACCGTGTTGATTTCTTAAGCAAAGATCATGAAATTTCAAAAACACTGAACAAAACTGATTACGCATCAGGGACTACAGCACTAACTATAAACTTGGTCCCTTATCCTCCATCTGCTTTCACTGTTAGACCTCTGAATGGTCTTAGCAGTCGACTGTCCAGGAAATCGTCAGTTGGTCTTGTCTGCTTCTTCACTTTTTGAATTCTGTCACAAAAAAATCAAAATAAAACATGACGGAATCAAGCCACGAGGTTTTATTTTGATTTTTTTGTGTTTCAGTTTGATTCCATTGTGTTTCGGTTTGATCCTTTTGTGTTTTGGCTTAATTCCGTCATGTTTTGGCTTGATTCTGTTGTGTTTCAGTTCGATTCTGTTGTGTTTCAGTTTAATTACATTGTGTTTCGGTTTGATTTCATTATGTTTTGGTTTGATTCCGTTGTGTTTCGGTTTGATTCCATTGTGTTTTGGTTTGATTCGGTCATGTTTCGGTTTGATTCCATTGTGTTTCAGGTTCATTCTGTTGTGTTTCGTCTTGATTCCGTTGTGTTTCCCTTTGATTCCGTCATGTTTCGGTTTGATTCCATTGTGTTTTTGCTTAATTCTACTCTGTTTTGGTTTGATTCCGTTGTATTTCCCTTTGATTCCGTCATGTTTCGGTTTGATTCCATTGTGTTTTGGTTTACGTGATTCAGTTTAATTTTGTTGTGATTCGGTTTGATTTTGCCGTGTTTCGGCTTGGTTTAGTTGTTTTTCGGCTTGATTCTGTTGTTTTTCATGTTTAATTCCAGTCTATTCTGGTTTGATTCTGTTGTAATTCATGTGTAAAACAACAACTAAGAAGTAAGACTAATATTGTCTTCATGTCATAATTCTGTTCTCAGGTCTGCCCCTGAGCCATGTGTTCAGTAGGATAATCTGGAAAGGGGCGATGGAAGGGTAACTATGTTTTAACATGGCCTGTGACATCTATTATCTCCAAGAATGCAGAAACATGCCAGATATTCATTTGAAGTCAAATGCACTTGATTTATAGATCGTTTTAAAACATCTCCACAGGATGCATACTTTTTTAGTGAAAGAGCTGCCGGGTTTCCGCCAGCTGAACCCATGATGGCTTTTAAAAACAAAATTCAATTTTATTTTAATGACTGTTGATCCGTTAGCATCTACATAAACTGTGGCACAATGTTGTTGGGGTTTTTTTAAGTTGAAATTAGGAGATTAGTGGTTAAGGCATTGAGCTGATGGTTGGATGGTCGTACCAAGGAAGTCGTACCAGTAGCACCACTCTGTCACTCTCTAAACCTTAAGAAAAGCCCTATAAAGGGAAAATGCAATGTGTAGATTCAACTCTCTGAATACATACATGGATAAATAATACTGATACTTAATACTTGAGTTGTTATTCATTTTTCAGTATAGCAGGTCAAGTAGCATAGCAGTCATTGATAGCTGGTTGTCAAGTGTGTTCATTAGTATATCAAGCCACACCACCTGGATCATTTTCAGATTGAAGCAGAAATTCACTTTAAAAAACCACGTATTGTTCCTTTTGCCTGATGTTAGCTTAGTATGCTTTATGTTTACATCCAACTTCCTTGATAGTATTAAGATTCCTGACAGTTTGACAGTAATGGAACCTAATGTGATCTTCTGCTCCTTCACCTAAATGTTGGTTGCGGAGGGAATATGGAGCTGCTGTTTGAAAGATCATGGGTTATTTTTCAGAACCAAGCTGCCATTTCTGGGCCCATGACCAAGGCCCTGGACCCTCGACTACTCGAAAAAATGCAAGTTGCTCCAGATAAGCTTGTCCTCCAAAAGCCAGAGGGTTTGCATTCTCAAATGCTTTTTTGCTTATCACGATTGCAAAGAAAACATTTACATTTACTGCTTTTTGGCAGACGCCCTTACCCAGAGCAACTTACAAAACTCTCTCTCCTTTTTTATACAACTGAGCAGTTGGGGGTTAAGGGCCTTGCTTAGAGGCCCAACAGTTGTAACTTGATGGGTGCTGGGAATCAAACCTTGATCTTCCACTAAGCATTCCAACACCTTCACCACCGCTCTTGTAGATCTACAATATTCTATGCCATGTTTTGCTGACACACAATTGGTTAATTGGATACCAAGTACATCAAATTCGAATAGGGTTGTTTTTTAGTGTTGTTGAGATAATTAAGTTGCTAGTTAACAGTAGGTGTTAGTTGCTTAGCAACCAAAAGATAGACTTTAAGATAGACCTTAAGAAAAACAATTGTGCATAACTATAGAGTTCAAGATTGTCCAAGGTTGTCCAAAAACAGCTGAGCCAATCAAATTATCAAATTAAAGTAGTCTTCAACATTAAGCTGACTGGGTTTAATGTCTACATCCAAATTTCTCTAACGCTGTTACATGACGGTGTTTACAAACAAAACTGAATTAAATCAAGTCCAGGAAAATATTTACTTTTCGGATTCTTGTATAATGTTGTATGATCGTCTATCATTTCACTCATACTGCCGGGTTTTCCAGTTATCTACATTAGTTCATTTGGTTCAATTGTAGCTTCTTTCACCCTGTCACACTATAGCATTTCAGTATGATGTTCATTCATCCATCTAAAAGAACTTTTTCTCCATTTCTTTCTAGAATACTGGCTGATTACAAGGACCTGTTTCTCATTAACCAGAGTATAAATATCTGCTTCCAAACTTGATCTGGTCAATTTCCTGTTTCTGTTGTTTCCTGACATTTGGTCTGATCTGATTACTGCTTCTGACTTAAGCTTGTTAGGTGGTTTGCCATTCTTTTTTTCCTGCCTCTCATTTTTAACGCTTGTCTTTGGGCAGTAGGAGCTGCTAAGGGTCAGTGGTTAAGGGTAATGTGGTAGTGATTAGCAGGTCAAATCGCAGGACTGTGGGGTGTTTGAGAAGAACCGCATGTAATTTTGCTCTGTTTTGGGTCTTATGCCTTTGGGAGAAGATATTCTGAGCTGTTAACAAGTTTTGTTAAGTTACCGTTGGGTTTTTTTCACAACATTTATTTTTCTACAAACACGTGGAATGATTTAGGAAGATTTACTGATGCTGTTGAATTGTTGTTGTAAAGGCTACAGATCCTGCCTAGCACATTGTTTAAAGCCGATAATTTGTTATAATTCCAAAATATTCCTATAATTTTATTTTAACAATGGATAAAACCCAGAATGTTATCCCTAAAAAACATCCCAAGTGATCAAGCCTGGCGTAACCGTAGCAGGAAAAACCTCCGTCAGATGGTACAGGAAAGAAACCTTGAGAGGAACCAGACTCAAAAGGGAACCCATCCTTATTTGGGTGACGCTCTAATCCTACGTCCTACGTCCTAATCTACTGTCTTTGATCGCTAGTTTGACGTGTTCACCGACAGTTGAATAATAGCTGTTGCGGTCAGTTTTTGTCTGTTTTGAAATATTTCACACATTTACCTGTAGTTTGACTTCTCCTACGATGACCGCTAAGCCAAGAACCAATAGGAGCGCCAAACCCAATAAAGCCAATAGCATGACAACTTCAAACGAGTCTGTTGGCCAGTACAGCAGAAAATGAAATGTTTTGAGGTATGTTATGAACAAAATTTTTGCTACAGCTTTGGTTTTCCGCTAGCTAATATTTAGCAAAAGAACACGGGTTACCGAATGTGTCATGGATTGATGACGCATGGTTTGTTCATGCGTTTTGCCTGCCGTACAGTCTGACATCACGGCACCGGAGATCCTACAGTGTGACATGGGGATCATGTTTATATAGTCTGACAATCTATTGCAAAGAAATTATTAAAAATCTGACAGTGTTACCCCGGCTTAAGTTCTTCCTTTTATCAATCAGTAGGTTGGCTCAAGTTCTTCTTTGCTCAATTCGACACAACAGTAGTTAAGGTTTGCTTAATAGCTCCAGAAATGTTTAAAACTCATTAGACTTGGCATCAAAAAGCCAGAGTTCATGCCTGGTTTATGTGTTTTGTTATTTTTTTTAAAGTAAGAATGTTGTGAAAAATACACTCACTTTCTATCAACATTCACAAAATAGATTTTTGTTTTTTTTCTACATTTATAACATTTAGCAGTTACCCTTATACAGAGCGACTTAATATTTCTTAATTTATTGAGGGTTGAGGGGGCTTGCTCAAAGGTCCAGCAGTGGCAGTTTGCTGGTCCTGGAAGTTAAAACTATGACCTAATCAGCGGCCCATTTTATATTTTACATGTCATGCACAGAGAAGAAAACACAATTCCTAACTTAAGATAAGTTAGGAAAAGTAGGGGTGAAGATAGGGTTTGATTTCCAGCACCACCAAGTTGCCACTGCTGGGCCCCTGAGCAGGGCCCTTCAACCCCCAATTGCTCATTTGTATAATTGTATAAAAGAGATAAATGTCAGTCACTCTGAATAAGGGGGTCTACCAAATGCTTCAAATGTAAATGATAGATGATGTTGGACTCCTACCAGAAGACTGTGGGTTTTATTCTCAGCACTGCCAAGTTACCACCACTGGGCCCTTGAGCAATGCCCTTAACCCCCTATTGTTTTCTTATTCCCCATAAATGTCCCTCCCTAAATGATTCTTCCATTGTTAATTATTGTAAGTCCTTGTCCAGTTGGCTCAAGACTGTCACTTTACACCTCGAAGCTAAATGCGTATAACACTGAACGTCAAATATATATTTCATTTTTTGTATCATATTTCAGTCAGTTTTTATAAACTGGTTATGTTGCATGTATACACTGACTGTTACTAATTGAAATTCCATCACCTTAGATGTCTTAGCTCACCACTCGCTTTAAATAAATCCCCAGATCCTAACTAGCCCACCAATCCTCTCATTTCTTAGCATACCCACAATTCCAGCTAAATCAGTTTTCTGCATGGACTTCCAGATTTTCAACCTGTCACCTGGTCATTTACAGACTTAAACTTCAGTAAACAAAAACTACACTTTTTGAATGCTTTCAAGTGGATGTTACAGTTAACTTTTCACATCCCCCCCCAGAATCAAACCTGGACTGTCATAAATAGAATGAATGGTTGTTACGGAGCTCTACCCAACTTGCACAACCATATGTCAGCCAACTTTCTGTCTCTGACGTTCCAGATTAAGCGTACTCACATAAAGTTCACAGCGTTGATCTATCCAATTACCTTCCCCTGGATTTTCGCTATTTCTATTAATGCTTATAAAAGCCTCTGCTATCATCCTTGTTTATTGAGACATAAACCCCACCAAGAATATTTTTGTGGAAAGTCCTCAGCCTACCATGCAATTCACCCCCATCTATCAGCACTCTTAGATGATGTTCTTTGGCCTATAATTCTGCGGTTATTCTTGGGCAACGTATCCGACTCAGGCGTTTCAGCAATTCCAACCAATACAATGACATTTGTCGCTCTGGATAGGCCTTGTTGATATTAATATTTCTGATGGGACTATATGACCATTTGTACACTTTAACCAGCAGCTCCAAGATTATCATTCGTAAATTTCAAGCTAGTTTCAATTCTGATCGTTAAACAGTAACACATCGATCAAAGGAACTTGAGTGCACAATTGTGATCCCTACCACATTTTTCAAAGACTCATTTCTTACGTCAATGATCTATTTCCAGGTTGTTAGTCAATTCCTAAGACTTTTAAACCAGCTTTATTGACCTTCAATTTCCAAAGATGAATCTTTTAAGTCTAGCCGTAATTACAATTTCAGCTAATGTCAGTTCTCATGGGATCTTAATGCAACCCTTTCCAACCAACCAAGACTCTTCATGTTCAAAATAGCACTTTGAATGTAATCAATAAACCCATTTTTGTTGGCAATGCTGTATACCTGGACGTCATGGAATGCTGTTCACCCTAGACCTTCCCAGAGACAAGGTCCCTTTATTACAACCCTGGAGGAATTCGCGTTGCGGAGTAAAGTCTGATTCACAACCCCTTTCCTCACCGAGTCATTAAACTCCAACTGTTGAAACATCTTTATCTATTTGGCGTTCTGTATGTCAAAGGTCCTTTTGAAGTTTTGTTTCATTTCCCAGTTCCCCATTCTGTCCAATAGTTTCTTTGCTGCTGACGCTATCATATTCAAAGCCTAGTGAATATTTGATCCCTTAGTTTTCTCATCCCTTAGCGCCAATCCCCCCAAAAGGCTCTTTATGTTACGTGCCAAACATCATTTAAGTTATATTTTTAATAGCATTTATCAAAAGCTGAATGATGATGATGGATGGACTAAGTCTTGGAGAGATAAAAACGTCCGGATATAAAGTTGATTCTAATAGCCCACACACTTTGTGGGGCCCCCCACAACATGTTTTGTTTGTGGGAACAGTACTAGCATGAATAAAATAGTATTTTTGGCAAAAAAACGGGTGTGGTAGATGGCCCAAACTTGCTAGGGGACCCCCCTCCTCGTGTTTAAACGTAAACTAGTGTCGTAGAAATTAGGGTCATTAGACTAATTCTGCTGCTCTTATGATTCTTCTTGCTAAAAAAAAAGAAAAGAAACAAGATTAAGCATTATAAGTTCTTGCTTTCATAAATAATTGGATTGCCTGTAGCAAATTTCCAGTTCCAGCTGATCATTAGAAAATCATTTGTCAGCGCGCTTTCTTTTAAAAGTAGCATCAAACCCTGAGGTCAAAAGTGGATAAAAAAAGAACGTCTTTCATGCTGTTTTTTGGCTTAGTTGCTCTATCGCCAACAAAACCCAACCGTACTCAATTCTTTTCAGTCTTTATGTCATTATTCAAGCAGACATCATAATTGCATGTTCACCCATCTTCAGTGATTCAAAGTGGTTTACTGGAGTAAAGTCATGGAATCTTGTAAACAATGGGGCCTCCAGTGAGGTACCATGAAATGTTGTTTGTTAATACGACACTTTATAGCTCCCTATACCAGTTCTAGCTGATCACCAGAACATCGATTGTCAACACTAATCTATTTTGAAGTAGCATCGAACCCTGAGGTACAAATGGATAAAAAAAATGAACATTTTTCATTCTGTGGTTTGGCTTAGTCGCTCTATCACCAATGAAAACCAACTGTACTTAATTCTTTTTAGGTCTTCACATCTTTTTTGAGCAGACATCATAATTGCATGTTCATCCATCCTCTCCTTTGCAAATAGCTAGGCCTCCTACAATGGTTTAAAGAGGTTTAATAGAATCAAGTCATGGAGTCGGGATAACTTATATATTGTGTGGTATCCAGTGAGGTACCACGAAATGCTGTTTGGTAATACAACACTTTATAGCTTCCTATTCCAGTTCTAGCTGATAACCAGAACATCGATTGTCAGCTCTAATCCCTTTTAAAGTAACATCGAACCCTGAGGTATAAATGGATAGAAAGAGGATGAAAGCTGTAGTAGTTTTGCCCGCTTGCTCTATTTCTAATAAAAAAAAAAAAAAAAACATTTTTTCTCAATTGTTTTCAGTTCTCTATGGCCCCCTATTACTATTTGTAGATAACCAGACCTGTACTATGGTTTGAAGTAGCTTAATGAAATCAGCTCATAGAATCTGGATAACTTCAGGGTTGTGTTTGCTGGGGATTCAGTAAGATACCATGAAAAGTGGTAGTTTTATGGTTAAGGTGTTGGACTGATACCAGAAAGACCGAGGTTCGATTCCCAGCACCACCAAACCGTTACTGTGGGCCCCTGAGCAAGGCCCTTTACCCCTGATTGCTCAGCTGTATAAAATAGATAAATGTAAGTCGCTTTGGATAAAGACGTCTGCCAAATGCTGTAAATGTAAATGGCTTTTGGAGGGTCTTCTGAGTGTTTTCTAGATATCACATCCCACATCTGGTATAAGAGATATAACTGATGGATTCATTTTAGACAAATTGGGTTCATTAAATAGTGAAGGATGTGTAAAATAAGTGTAGATTCAATGTAAGTAGGCACAAGGTAAAATAACTGAGGCTGTTGTAGTGCAGTACGGTTTACACTGGGCATCTGTAATAAATTATTTGCCAGAACATATTCTTCTTCAAACCCATAGCTATTAAGGGTAAATTTACGTACTGTCTGGCAACCCTAATAAAATATACAGGATATTCACATAATAGCAGTAAATACCAGATAATTCCGCATTTGTTAATTGTTAATTTAAATTAAGTCACAATAGTATTAGTGAGATCAGACACTAATGTTGTTAAAGTGAGGGGGTCTGGGGTTCAGTTGGGGTTCCAGTTCATCCCAAAGGTGTTCATTGTTAAGGGTTAAGTCAGGGTCAATCTCTGTACAGGACATGAGGGTTCTTCTACTCTATTCAGAACACAGCATGTCTTCAAGTTCAAGGAGTTTTATTGTCATTTCAGCCATATATAGCAGATGCAGTACACAGTGAGATGAAATAACGTTTCTCCAGGACCCCCTGGTGCTACACAAAACATAGAATTTCACAAAACAACAAAAAGCCACTAACAGGATAGACATAAAGTGCATGTATGTCTTCATGGAGATCAGGGGTTTTGTGTGGTTGTGTGCTGGTAAAGTGTCCGAAAAAACCTTTTGAGAAGTTTTACCTTGTAAATTTAACAATATAACATTAAAAAGCGTTAATCCCTGCGTCAATTACTTTAATAGTGTGTTGAATAGTTTGCATGCTACATTAACGTTGATGCACTCAGCCTACAGGGCAGTTTTCAATATAAGAATTAACATCTGCTTGTTAAATCAGAAATGTATATCCAGACAGGATCGAGGTTATTGGGCCACACTTGAGTTATTTTACTACCGAATATTCTGTGCTGGAGAAAATATATTCAGACGCATATTTTTCCTAAGGTTGAAGATCAATGGGCGGATCTTCAAGAGAGGGAAGATGGAATTGATATCAGTGCGTATCAGCTGTAAAGGAGCACGCCAACTCACATACCAGGCACCAATCAGATCACAGCAGAATAAAGATGTGTTTTATGGACTCCATTTGCATGAACATTTGAATGTATAACAACACGTCATCAGTCAGTCTATGTTACAGAGACATTATTTTCAGGCCACTATAATTACTGAAAGAATAGCACTGTGTATTGACTAAAAAGTGTGTTTGGAATAACACATGGTTTTAATAATGGCTTTGACCTTAATATAACCACAAGGAGGTTTTTATAGACCACAGACTGTGTGTGTCTGTGTGTGTGTGTGTGTGTGTGTGTGTTAGACTGTGAGTGAAAGAGAGAGAGAAAGAGAGACAGAACACGGTGCATGAGTAACTTTTATTAGTGATGATAAATGACTGGAATGAAGAATTTATTTATAAATCCTTATGTAAATGTATAATTTTATTTTATGCAACCAGCTCCACTTTACCAGAACATTTTTATTAGATTTTCTCGCTGCTCTGTAATTAAATAAATACGGTCTAACGTGAAAGGCATAACATTACTACTGTAAATTTAAGCAGCTGGCAGGATTTTCTGAGGTTTGGCTGCAAATCAATAAAGCTCACATATTTTTTCTGTTAAGATTGAACTTTTGTGGCATTTTGCTTAAATCATAAATTAGTTAAAGCTTACAAAAGTATATTTTCTGTAAAATAAATATGTGGTTTTTCTATACAAAGTATTTTAGGCGATCCTGTTGAAAAGGTAGTTTCGAGTACCGCAGACTGGTGCCATTTCAACGGTTTGCTTGAAAATGCTTTAAATTTTCCGTAATTAATTAATTTTTACAATTAAAATTAATTTTAGTATTCAGTTTAAACTTAATTTTCAGTATTTTAAAAAATTTGACACATTTAATTATTGACAACTAGAATAAACATTCATTTATTCATTTATCTTCTATACCCGCTTATTCCCTAATTTGGGGTCACGAGGATCTGCTGGAGTCTATCCCAGCCGTCTCTGAAAGGGCGAAAGGCAGGAAGGGGGATACCTGGGACAGGTCGCCAGTCCAACTAGAATTAATAGTAACATTTTTAGAAAACTGACATGATATTTAGTGTTTTTCAGTATTCATTTTCTCCCATTTATGTTTAACCTTTATTAAAGTTTCATTTTTTCAAAAACATTTTTACATTACAAAAAACTAATAACAACAACTTTATTACCATTTGGAAGCCTGATCTAAAATAAGTCAGGACCCCTCCTGTATTTCGGTGTATGATGTTTGTTTGTTCCGTCTGTTGAAATAATCTTACACAAAATTTTAGTAATTGAAATAGTGATAGGCGTGACTAATCGATTATCGATAACTGATTGTTTTGTTACAGTTGTTTTCTGTATTTGAGCATAACGGTTTAGATCAGTGCCTTTAGATTAGTTCTCTTATTTGGGCCAAATGATCAGTTATGATTAGATGAATAAAGGGTACAATGTTGAAAAATATTCTTTCTTTGGTATTTTCTGTCGTCAGGAAAAAAAGTTGAAAACTAAAAATAAATACTTACACAACTAATACACAACAAATTCCTAAAGTTCTGTGTGTCTAATTTATGAGCTTAATATTGACCACCACTGTAATATACAACCTTTCAAAGACACCCTATACTAAACATGGACATTAACAGAACAAAAGCAAACTCCTTATTGTGGCTTCTGGAAAAAATATTGTTTTACCATATTTACTATAATTAGTACAAATAATGGGCAGCACGGTGGCTTAGTGGTTAGCACTGTTGCCTCACAGCAAGAAAGCCAATTCCCATGTTTCTGTGTGGAGTTTGCATGTTCTCCCTGTGCTTGTGTGGGTTTATTCCTGGTTCTCCGGTTTCCTCCCGCAGTCCAAAAACATGTATGTTAGATTGATTAGTGATTCTAAATTGCCCACAGGAGCAAGTGTGGCCCTGTGATAGACTGGTGACCTGTCCAGTGTCCCCCTCCTGCCTTTCACCCTTTTAGAGACGGCTGGGATAGACTCCAGCAGATCCCCGTAACCCCAAATTAGGCAATAAGCGGGTAAAGAAGATAAATGAATAAATAAATAAAGAAGAAATAATGGCCCTGTTATTTACACATCACACAGAGGTGGGTAGAGTAGTCCAAATTTTTACATTAGCACAAGTACTTAAGTACACATTACTCAAGTAAATGTAAGGAAGTAAATAGTAACACATTTCTACCCACATCTGCATCTTACACACAGTTCCTACTTGTATTAGATACTGTATATTTTTAGCATTATATAATAAGTGAGACAGCTGGAATATCCCTGGTTTCTGTCTTAGATGATCTGTTTTTCTGTGAACTCGCCGAACGAATTATGTAGCTGACAAGTTTCGATCCTTAAGTTAATCATCCAGCGAAAGCATCTTATTTTAATCAGATCAACTTTGCAAATTCCTAACCAGAAAGACAGCATTTTTATTTCATGTAATTCAAACATAAACACATTAGTTTTTATTACTGCTCTGTCTCTCTTCCCGATGACAGAAACAACCCATCAGCCTTTAACACCACTTCATAATCTCATCGCTGCTGTCAGCGCTTCAGTGCGTGTGTGTGTGTGCGTGTGTGTGTGTACTTTGGCAAAAGCACCGCGTCGACACCAAACAGCGAATCATTTAACACGCAGCTCTCAGCGTGTGAGACGTAGCACTCAGTAGCAGGATGTTTGAGTTACGGAAGCACGTTAATTTATCTGATGCTGACAATCTATTAACACAGGATGCCGTGGGCTAGCTACACAGAAAAACCTACGCTACGATTGTGGCATCATTAAAGACTGGTATCTATAATCACCTAGCGTTTTATTACTACTAATGGTGTTGTCACAGTGTAGTGTGTGTTGATGTAGAATCAATCACAGTCTTTCTGGCTTGGATAAACAGAGGAAGCTCTTACTGAACAAAAGAACTACTGTTGAACACGGCTAGCTGTGTTATTATCTTTAGCTAGTTTTTGGGCTCGGTTTACAGTAGCATGCACACGTCAAGTCAAGTCAGGTCAGGTCACCCCTTTATTTACATTACATTTACATTTACAGCATTTTGCAGACGCATTTATCCAGAGCGACTTACATTTATCTCTTTTATACAACTGAGCAATTGGGGGTTAAGGGTCTTTCTCAGGGGCCCAGCAGTGGTGGATTGGTGGTGCTGGGACTCGAACCCCGCTCTTTCTGGTATCGGTCCAACACCTTGACCAGTAAGCCACCAGTTATACAGCCCTTTTTAACAATAGAGATTGTATCAAAGCAGCTTCACAGAATCAAAGTAGGATAATAGTGAACACTTACTTAAACCACTAATTTTAGTTTTACTTGTATCTTTAATTCAAGAGTCCCCAACTAAGCAAGCCAGAGGCGACAGCGGCAAAGAACCGAAACTCTTTGATAAAATGGAGAAAAAAAAATTGTAAGAATCCAGGCTCAGTTCTCCTCTGACCAAATAAACCCACAGGATATTCCATGCTGCAGTAAAGTTTCCATGGTCTTGTCTGGATGGCCGTCTAGAAGACAAGGAAAACTGCATCTGGGGCTTATTGTCTCTAACTTCTGATCCACCAAATGGGCTGGATACAGACTAGATCTTGTGGCAGTGGTGAGCTTGGAATAGGAAAGAAACAGATGTATTAGCATAGATGCTACTCTACTTATGATATACAAATACATTGTGTTTTTTAATGGTGTTCACGGCTACGGTTATAAATGCTATGCTAAAGCTTGTTTCAGCCATGCCTAAAAAATGCACTATTTCTAAAATTAGATCAAATAATATTGTTGTTTCTGTAAACAGTGATAATATATTAATATATAACATTATTAATTTTTTAAAAGTTGAATCTTTTGAAAGATTTTGTGAACACAAATTATTTTTTGAAACTAGCAACTCCTGCATTTCAGCATAAGATGTTTGTTTTCCCCCTTTGTTGAATAAACTTAACCTAAAGTTTTAGTAATTAAAATAGTCATAGGCATGACTAATTGATTATTGATAGCTGATCATTGATTGATTGTTTTGTTACAGTTATTTTCTGTATTCAAATGTAAAGGTTCAGATTTGTTCTTGTTACATTCTTACTTTGTCTTAGTTTAAAGCTAAGAAATGATATTATTATGAATTATAATGCAATTTTATTTATTTTCAATGTATTATATATATATATATATATTATATATATATTATATATATATATATATATATATATATATATATATATCTATTATATATTCTAATCTATTCTAATATTCATATTCAAATTCATACTCTTCTAATTCATATTCATATCTATTATATAACCTATAACTAGGGCTAGACTGTATGACGATATATATCGATACCACGGAATAAATTGTCAACGTAATAGTTTTTTATTCAGTGTATACCGTGACATGTTAATAAGTGTGTTATGGGGCAGTGGTGGCTCCAATAGTTAAGGTGCTAAGTTGTTGATTGGAAGACCAAGAAGACTTGACCCTTGACCCTTCCAGAGGCGCTGTATCATCTCTGACCCCGACTCTCTAAGATGGGATATGGTGTACATCTTGGTGTATATTATCTGAGGGTCCAAAATGAAGATAGAAATAGGTAGCTAAAGTGAAATTACCAAACCAGGCTACAATACAGAGAGAAATATCACCACCACCACCACCGCCGCAGATATACCCCATAAAATACAACTATTTTATTTCGTCAAGGCATCAGGCAACGCTATTAAGCATGAAAATGTGATGTGGGATTATGTGGGAACTTGAGGTTTTTTGTTTTTTTTTGAAGGGTAAATATAATAAAACAAATAATTATTGGTCGTTAAATTTCCTTATTAATGCTAAAAAAAGACGCTTTTTTTGTGAATCTCTTTGGTCGCTTGGGCAGCCATGTTGCCGCTGTAGCTAATGTATTTGGGGAAATTTGTTATAACCCTACATGTGAAGTGTTGTCCCTAAAAATCTTTGTTTAAAGTGGTATCTGACCAGTTCCTCCAACCCCTACAACCAAAAGGAATCGAGACACCTCTACCCCTTCACATGAACGCATGACACAGAGGGGTAGAGCAGGGGGGAAAAGGGGTAGAAATGGGATTAAGCCTTAGTCTTAATTTAAACACACAAAAAAGAATGTTTTATGTCAGTATTTTGGCAACAAAATAAACAAACGATTGTATTAAAAATCCTCTGTGGTGTCCGATTATTTATTGGACAGTGTGAGGTTTGGGACAAAGTCTCAGACAGTCGCCAGAAGATTTAGCCAGGTAACTGACACCGCTTAATAAAAGATTTGTATATTTTGGCATAATTAGTATATTATGCTTTGTCTTTTTGGGATGCAGGCCATGGCTACATGATGTTTACCAGCGCTGGTGTAAATTAAAATCTGTAATAAACTGAGGGATTCGGCATAAATTATGGTTCAGGAAGTGTGTGTTCCAATTTCTCCATGGCTGAAGCTCAGTGTCGTAAATCGCGTCCTAAACCGAGGAGAACTGTTCGTTAGTCAGGACAGCATCCGAAATTCCATAACAGGACATAAAATAGTGTGTATCCTAATGTTTTATTTTAATGATTAATTATTGTATGTAAGTATGTGGAAGGAAAAAAATATGTGTGGATGATGTGACCTCATGTTTCACATCATGTCAAACGAATGATATGATTGTTGGCGTGGATAAGAATAATAATAAAAAACAAAAAAAAACAGTACCAGTGTGTATCTGCGGCTATGTTTTTGTCCAGTGATAGATGGCAGTAGTGTTTAGGGGTAGTGTGGAGTGTGCATTGAATCAAGCTGTCAGAAAGATTCGCGACACCACTTTGACCTTTTGAGACTAAGCCTGGGTGTGTTTAGATAGTGGAGCATGGAGCGCTCGTTTCAGCGTTAAAGTGCAAATTTCACTCATCGAAGTGTAAATACAGCCCCCCCACCTTCCCTCTTATTCATTCTGGATTCAACGAGTGAGATTGTGTTTAGACGGGCTGCACATGTGCTGCACGGCGGAAGGAAAACACCACAAGAAAGTGACCACTTGCAACCAAACCACGCTTTATGACTTCCTACTTCATCTCTCCACTTCCGGTTAACACAGTCATGGGTGGCAAATCAAACTACACAATACTGTATTTAACAAAATTATCTGTTTTAACCTGGAATGCGTTTTATTTAGCAAACAATCCTATTACAAATCCATGAAATCGGTTCTCTTCCGGACATCTAGTGGGGTTTAATTCCGAGTTTTTATGGTCTCTTAATCCGGGCTCCTAGTTTTTGTATAACAATAGACATTGTCTCAAATCAGCTTCAAACAGAATGTGGAAAAGTGTAAGTCTGTCGCTACTAAACAAGCCGGTGGTGACTGTGGCAAGAAAAAAACTCTCTGAGATGAAGTAAGAAGAAACCTTGAGAGGAACCAGGCTTAAGAGGGAACCCACAAATTTTTTTGTTAATTACAGCATATTGTAATGGTGATAAAATGTACAGTAAACAGAGTGCGTTCCAGTCCATCCTCAAAGATGGACCCCCAAGAAAGAAAAAGAGAGAGAGAGAGAGAGAGAGAGAGAGGGAGAGAGAGAGAGAAGATATGGATTATTAGGTGTATTGTTGTGTAAGAGTTGAGGACATATTGTGTAGTTTAGGATTCTGGCAAGAATAGCTAAAACTTAAGACTAAGACTAAACCCCACCCGTTTTGGCATGCTTGGCCATACTAGTCATTTTAACATTGATGGGCTCTGCTAAGCTGCTGAAGCAGATCAGACTTTTCTGCCATTTCTGCCATTTTAACAACAACCATTTAGCTGGAATTACGTCCCACCATATAGCTAAAATCTGTTAGTTAAATCTTCCAACGTTTATGGTCTGACAATACAGTTGGTCAAATGTGCGTAGTAATTTATGTAATTCTCATGTATTAAATTAAAATAGCAGGAGATCAGTATCGAAAAGTAAACGTCTCTGTATGATTATATACAGTATATTGTCTAGGGTTAATTGGTAGAATGACTAAATGACATGTTATTTTTTAAATTGTCTGAAAATGTATGAAAAAATTGCTACTTGCTAACTTGTTAGCATAATTTGTACCTAACAGCAGCTTTCCAGTTTTTATCACATTTTCTATTGGAATAAAAAAGCATTAAATGGGAGGGGAAATACATGTATGTGTAAACATCATCTCAAACCGCAGCCAGTTTAAACTACGAATTTTGTGTGAGAAAAAAATCATCAAACAGAAATAAACACTTTTAGAAGGACGATGAGCTAATAATGATTTTAGAGCTGAAAGAGTCGAATCTTATTGGCAAGCTTAAATAAGCAGGAATTCTCTTTGTGTAAACCATAGCACACTTTAATTTGTTTATAATACTGTGTGTGTGGAGAGAGAGAGAGAGAGAGAGAGAGAGAGAGAGAGAGAGAAAGAGAGAGAGAGAGAGAGAGAGAGAGTGAGAGAGAGAGAGAAAGCGAGAGAGAGAGAGGGAGAGGAAGAAGAGAGAGAAAGAGAAAGCAGAGAGAAAGAAAGAAAGAAAAAGAGAAGAAAAAAGAAAGAAAAGAAGAAAAGAGAAGAAAGAAAGAAAGAAAGAAAGAAAGAAAAGAAAGAAAGGGAAAGAAAGAAAGAAAAAGAAAGAAAGAAAGAAAGAGATAAAGAAAAAAAGAGAAGAAAAAGAGAGGGAGGGAAAGAGAGAAAAAGACAGAGAAAGAGAGAGTAAGAAAAAGAAAGAAAGAAAAAAAAGAAAGAAAGAAAGATAAAATGAAAGAGAATGGGTAAAACAAAAAAAGAAGAAAAAAGGGAAAAAGAAAGAAAAGAGAGAGAGAAAGCGAGAGAGAGAGAGAGAGAGAGAGAGAGTTTTAATACAATATGAAGCGTTTTACTGCCCTCTAGCGGCTGTATGTCTCAAATGGCTTAACAGGTGAATACAAAATGTTTTATGAGGACAAATGAAATGGCTTCTGTATTTAATGCTCTAATCTATAAAAAATATGAGACTATTTTTAAAAATTGTGTAATAATCAAAACCTGATGTTTTAAAAAATTCCTTGTACTTTCCGTTGTGCGCTAATCTTTTGCACAGCAGTACCCTTTCAGGTGTGTTACGGTAGAAGTGAGCTGTGGTTACCATGTTAATTGTTGATAACAGAAATTATTTTTCTGTATAAATTGAACCAAAAATAATTATGAAAAATTCAAGATTTAAAATTTAAGAATGTCATAATCTACAGAAGAAATAAAAGAGAGGACGTTTGTGTTATTATACATTAAGTTAGTGTGTGTGTTTGTGTTCCAGAGAGAAGCAGACACACAGGCCGGTCCTGATGGCAGGCTCTCGGGGCTCAGCCAGCACTGGACACTGGCTTTAGTAACTCACGAGACGTTCACTTCAACCAGGAACATTTCACAGGTGAAGCACGTTTATCTCACAACACACTGGCTGTGAATCCCAGAGGATATTAAAGAAAAACTTTAGCACAAAGTGAAATGGACATAATGTAAATCAGCAAGTTTGTACTGTAGCGCAGGAGTTAATGTGTTGGACTGCTGATCAGAGGGTTGTGGGTTCGAGACCCAAAAATGTGGCATTTTTGTCTGACTTGTTTGGTTACTAAGTTAGATGTCTCTCTCTCTCTCTCTCTCTTTCTCTCTCAATCTCTTTCGGTCTCGCTCTTTCATTGTCTCTCTCTCTCTCTCTCTTTCTCTCGGCCCCTCTGTCTCACTTTCTCTCTATCTATCGTTTTCTCTGTCTTTCTCTCTGTCTCTCTCTTTCTCTTTCTCTCACAATCTTTTTCGGTCTCTCTCTCTCTGTCTCTCTCTCTGTCTCTCTCTTGGCCCCCCGTCTCTCTTTTTCCCTCTCTTTCTCCCTCTCTTTCTCTCTCCCTCTCTCTCTCTTTCACTCTCTCTTTCTCTCTTGCCCCCCCCCTCTCTCTCTCTTTCTCTCTTTCTTTTTCTCTCTGTAGCTCGTGTGCCCATGAGGTCGTCGACGCCGGTCCTGCTCTTCCTGATCAGCGTCCAGGCTGCACTCAACACAGTGGGAAACGCCCACTCACAGGAACCAGCCAATCAGAACGCAGGAACTCAGGACTCGACCCATGATGACCTCATCCCCACAGTTGACCCTAAACTCTTCAACAAGCGGCATTACCGATCACCTCGTGTGCTCTTTAGCGACGTAGTGCCCCCCGATGGCCATCCAGAGCCACGGAGTCCGCGGACGCGGCGAAGAACACGTGACTTCCAGAACCGTGGTGAATATTCGGCTTGTGACAGCGAAAATCACTGGGTTGGAAACATGACCCGTGCTACAGACTTAGCGGGAAACGAAGTGATGGTGCTGCCTGATGTTCGCATCAACAACGTGGTCAAGAAGCAGATGTTTTACGAAACCACGTGTCGAGTCACAAACCGTGGTTCCACCCACCGTGGGATGAAGGCGGGGACCACAGGGTGCCGAGGGATCGATAACAAGCGCTGGAACTCCTATTGCACCAACACACACACGTATGTCCGTGCCCTAACATCTTTTAAAAATCAGGTCACCTGGAGGTTCATCCGAATCAATGCTGCGTGTGTGTGCGTGGTCAGTCGAAAATCGTGGAAGCACTGATTCGCCATTCCTTTCCCTTGTTTCCTGAACGAATCAATGAATTGAATTGTAGAATTACTGATTTGTGATCTGATTCTCTTGTTTTCTTACTGAGCGAATCAAGTGAAATGGTTCATGAATCGATTAGACTAATTCATGATTTGATTTTGTTGGTATTTAAGTGCATGGATGAATCAAATTGATAGTATCGGTTCATTGTTGCACTCAACCAGTCATCCAGTCAACAAGTCATTGTTAAATTCAAATATCTCTCGTTTTGATAAGTCTGTCAACGTGGAGATATTGACGAATGATTTTGTTCACTGATTCGCCATCTAATTCCCTAAATGAATCAAATGACTCAAAGTAACTTAGCAAATCAAATCAATGATTCCAGAGAAAGCTATTTCAACCACATTTTTCTCTAGAAGTGCTGATTTTGTTTTGTTTGTCCGAACCTCCACCCACCCCTCCACTCCTACAGAAATGTTGTACTGCCACCAATTTATCATACCAGACGCCTCCCCCTTTCTTTTTTGCTCCACCCACAACCCCCTGCCCTGTCCTACCCTACCTCACACTGTAAATTATTGGTCTGTTAAGTTATGATGACTGCATGACATATTTATATAGTTTATACTGGCAAAAATATTAAATATGTATGTGTATATACAGTATACATTCAGAAAACAAGCATATGTTGTGTCAATGTGTTGTTCATGCTGTTATTTATTAAACACCTCAGTAATTCAGCATGATGTCTTTTTCGCATTAATTTATGTATTTTTATTGTCGTTCCTTATTATTAATTGGGTAAGCTGTTGACCCGCACCACCAATTTGCCACCGCTGGGCCCCTCCCCTTTAGGGAGATTTTTTTTGCCCTGTTTTTGTTTCTCTCCCTTGCCTTTATTTTACCTTACAGGTTCTGTGATGCTTCTGCCAGTCAAGCCTATGAGCTACCATGGGGACCAATTGGATGCTAAGAGATGCTAAAAGCTCTTTAACTGCGTACACATTTACATTACGGCATTTCGCAGACACTTTTATCCGGAGCGACTTACATTTATTTTAACAGCTGAGCAATTGAGGGTTGGGGGCCTTGCATGGGGGCCCAGAAGTGGTGGCTTGGCGGTGCTAGGTATCTTCCAGTTAGCAGTCCAACACATTAACTACTGAGCTACCTCTATAACAAGAAGAAACTATCAAACCTCAATTGCTCACATGGATAAGAAAAGTAGCTCTGGATAAGGCATTAAAAACGTAGTGTTACACGGCATCATGAAGAGACTTTGCTACATAACTCGGCTGACTAGCTTGAAACTCGCATCAAGATTTAACGCTAGTATACAGGATTTATTACCACACAAATGTTTTTTTTCGAATGTAACTATGTGTGAAATAGTTTCCGGAACCACATCCAAAGCCATTTGTGTTGAATAGACATGCTAAACATGGCAGCTACAGTGTTAGCTTAGCTTTCAACATCCACCTAGCATGTCCTGGCTGATCGATTACACTAAAGCTGCAGGGAATAAAACTTACTATAGATTTTCGTCTCACATGTTTCTTTAAAAATTTACATGCATGCGTGCGAGTGTCAGGTGGAACCGGGTGGATTTGGACATCTGGAATTGTGAGCTGTGGAATTAGCGAGCTCTAGAGCAGCCATGTTTTATCCAAGAGGATGTTTACACATCCTGAGCATGATGACAGAGAGAAACCGAGAGACGGATGAGGAGCTGTGGGAGTTGTGTGTGTTTGTGTCCTTCAATAACTCAGCACTACCTTACAGTCTTTTGTCGATTGTTTGTTAACCCCAAACAAAACTCATTTAATAGCGGACGTGTGTCAGTTGAGAATATTCTTCTCAAGGGCACGTCAGACATCGTTATTTAATGCCACATGGCTACGTTCTTAGATATCCTGATCTAAATTTCTTTCTGTACATTGTAGCGTTACGTTATTCCTTTAATGGACTAAAACCCTGCTCCAGCAGGACAATGTCCCTGTGAACCAAACCCCTGATCTCCATAAAGACATGCTGTGTTTAAATTGGGAGTAGAAGAACTCTCATGTCCTGTACAGAGTCCTGATTCTGACTCAACCCTTACCTGAACCTCAGACCTTCTGACTTTAACAACATTAGTGTCTAATCTCATTAATACTAATGAGGCTGAATGATCAAATCTCCTTAGTCACATGACACTATCTAATGAAAAGAGATAGCAGAGGTATGAAGGTGATTATAACCAAGTAGAAATAAATTTTTAACTATAACAACTATAATAATAACCACACAATCACTTACTAACATCTGGATGCTTTTACAAGTGTAAACCAAACAAACAACAACAAAAAATACATTTACAGCATACGGCCTTATCCATTCATCTCTTTCATACAACTCAGAAACTGCGGGTTAAGGGCCTTGCTCAAGGGCTCATCAGTGGTAGCTTGGTGGGGCTGGGAATCAAACCCCCATCTTCCAGGTGTCTGTCCAACACCTTAACCACTGAGCTACCAATTCCCACAGTTACCGTTTGGGGCATTTCACAGATTTTCTTATTTAGTGTAACTCATAAAGCTGAGCAGTTGAAGGTTTAGGGTCAAGGGTCCAGATGTGCAGCTTAGCGTTCCTGGGATTTGCTCCTAAACTTCATCAGTAGTTTAAAACTTTACACATAAAGCTACTACTTATAAATAAAAACGTTAATCCAACGTTAATAAGGCACTGAGACACCAAGAACACCAGAACAGTTCCATTCTACATAGCTGTGGAAGTGTTTGGAATTGAAATCCCTCCAGATGTTGTTCCGATAATCTTCTTTCGCTGAAACACTAAAACTGGAAGCTGTTAAAACTCGATTAGGTACACAGCTGGCCAGCGGTTTGGAGCTGACAGGTTGTGTTTAGTAAGGCAGTGCTTAGTGATTGGAGGTCCAGCTGGGTTGAATTTCACACACACACACACACACACACACACACATCTGGATCTGCGTACATGATTCTCACTGATGATTGTCTGAAACCTGGAGAATGTGTGCAGTAAATCTCAGAGCGTGTGTTTGTAATTCTCTCTAATAGAAAGTGAGACGCTCGGGTTTGAAACAGTTGCTTTTTTTCCACTGAGGAGCCTCGCATCAAAAAATGGGGGGGGGGGATTTGGTTTTTAGCTTAATAGCCACCAGGTAGTACAGCCCTGCGTGGGACTGATTTCTTAGACCCGCAACTGATCAATTTCTGACCGGAACCACCCGCTACCACAACATGTCCCGCCTGCGATCGCAATGTTTGCGTCAATCCAGCATGTTATCACAACATGTGTCCCGCCGGCAGTCACAATGTTAGCGTTCCAATCCAGCCCGTTATCACAACATATCCGCCAGCCCGTGATCGCAATGCTTGCGTCCAATCCAGCCCGCTACCACAACATGTCCCACCCGTGATCGCAATGCTTGCGTCCAGTCCAGCCCGTTCCAGTGGACTTTCTCCCAGAATTTGTAAAAAAAAATCTACACAAATGCTCAGACTAAATATTTGCTTACATCAACAGTAACAAGCCTTAAACATGAGTGTGTTTAATTTAAATTAAATAAATTAATGCTAAACTAAAGCACAACATATGACAAAAGCAACAGGCGTTTTTTTATTAGCGTTATAAAACATTAATCCTTTTTAAAACTTACTTTAACCCTAAACAGATGTCAGACTTTCCTCGCTTTGCTTTTCTTAAGTAAACAGCTGCTTTAATTTACTTCTTAACTTCAGCTTTTAATCGATCCCGTTGGATTTGCGTTGGGTCTCGCGGGGGCCAATGTCCTATAAGTAAAAACGTTCCGTTTTTTTTTTTTTCCGGACGAAACAGCTTGAGAATTTTTATTAATGTGTTTTTTTTTTTCCGTGTTATTTGTTGATTTGATGATTAATTATAAACAAACGTGTTAAAATTTGCTCAAAAAAAACAAACCAATTATTGACAACAAGCTGAAAGCTCACTGTACTGAATGCACACTGCCCTCTTGTGGAGAATCTGTAGAATAACAGCACATTTTAAAACTAGCTTACCAAACCTGTCTTATAATAAACCACCTGCTGATATACTGCATGTGATAATTAAACTAATTAATTAATTAATTAATTAGGAGTATTTTTTTTATTTACTTAATGTAAAATTATAGTTTATTCAATTTAATTTATTTATTTAAATGCCTGGTGTTTTACATTCATATTTGGGCACACAAACTTGCTGATATTATAATAATAATATATAATATTTGTAAGGCGTTTACACTGAATAATTCCCATAAATATATTTCTGTTTATTTTATTATGATAAAAAGCGCAATATAACCAAGTAAAACGTTATTTACGCTGTTGTCCACCAGGTGGCGGTGCGAATCCTCAGCGAGAAATAAACGCTCCTGGTTTCTAATCATATTTATGAGTTAACACAGAATTTAGCTGACAAAACACAAGAAGTCTGGTGAGACAATGCTTCAGTAAACCCCCTCCGGAGACAAACCTCACCTACCAATTATAATTAGCAGAGGAGAAACACACACACACACACACACACACACACAGTTCATTTTCACACTCTTGAGAGAGTCTTGGATTTCTGATGGGAAGCGTAGAGAACCTTTGGTGGTTTATTATAGCAGTCTGGACTTTAGTCAACATGTCCTTCTTTTTAATCATCTGAATTTTATGCTATTATTTAGATTTTTTTTTAAATGCTAAATTTAATACGGAGAAAGTTTTCGATTTCTTGAGGCATCATCCCGTGATTATAAAAACATTCCCTACTGATCTGCTCGCTATGTAGCTAGATTTACATTTATATTTACAGCATTTGGCAGACGTCCTTATAAGTTTTACATTTATCTCTTTTATACATCTGAGCAATTGGGGGTTGAGGGTCTTGCTCAGGGACCCCGCAGTGGTGGCTTGGTGGTGCTGTGAATCAAACCCCTGGTCTTTCTGGTATCAATCCTACACTTTCTTTTTTAATTACATTTTCTTTTAAAAAAGTTTTTTTTCAATTACCCGGTAGTAATTCAACCAGTTTTTTATCACTAAAAGCTTTTGTAGAACATCATACTAAACTACTGGGACTAACGGTGATAACGGTGATGTCATATAATTCAATTAGCTTTTTAAATGTATTTTGATTGACCCCTAAACCGGGTCCCTCAGTAAAATCTTTATTAAAGATTTCACATGGGAAGAAATTTTGACAGCCTTTCATCATCTGGTAAAGAACAGATAAAGAACTGGTTAGTAAGAAAGTTGGTCATAGTATGATTTTAACCAATCAGCACTGTTCCTGTTCGATAAACTCCACCCACTCCGCAGAAGGTTTGATTTAAAAGAAATTCATTGGAAACAGTGAAGATTTTGAGCTCCTGCAAGCTTTGAAGCCCAACATCACAGCACTGTCAGCAGGTCCAGAGTTAATTTTTATTATAATGTACCTCAGGATTCGAAAGGAGTTCCCTTACACACTAAACAGCATCAAAGAAGAGCTACCAACCAAGTTTAGATGATGTTAATCTCAGACCTTCAGACTGACTTTTTTTCTTACGATTCAAAATCTAACCAACAGAAGGATTTAGATGATCCTCATGACCACTCATTGTTTCCAGGTCTTGTAATTGTGTCCTGCAAATCCTGTAGAATCCAACCAATCAGATTACACTTTTAAAACTCCAGAAGGATTTAGCGCGCCATATGCATTAGACAGTGAGCCAACGGTTTGTGGGCGTGGCATCTGATCAACTACATGTTTATTTGTTAAGCTAAAATCCAGTTAAGAGGAAATGGGTGGAGCCTCAGACATTTAGCGGTAATAAGTCATATTTTTAAATATTTATGCAATTATAGATTTAAACAATGAATTGGAAACCTAGTTAATAGCTACTCCTATTACACTGCCATACAGCCTGCATCTCAATGCATTTCTCCTCCAACCCTCCACAGAGACATACACAGTCCCTCGTTCCTCTCGCCCCAGGTTGCTAGGTTATGGTTCAAATGTTGCTAGGAGTTGACAGACCCACAATGCATCTGGGGAGTTCTCATGAGACGTGTAAAAAGCATTAGCTGGAAGAGAATCTGTGGTTAAATGGCAGAGCCACTTCCTTCCTCTGTAAGTGCATAGTGGTGTTGGGGAGGAAGAAGTGAGAGAGATCAGATTGTGTCACCGAGATGGATGTGCATTTCTCGCTGTTAACAAGACAACAACCCACACACTCAAACCATCCAGAGCAATATGAAGACACTGTAGGTCTGGATGGAGCTGACATAATCTTCGTCTACCCAGTTTCAGTGATTCTGCCCTTAATGTAGTGTCGATTGTTTTTCCAAATGTTTTTTGTTATTGTTAAGCCAGACGCAATATTTAACAGACTGTATGAACAGGATCTTCATGTAGAATCTCAGTTGTTATAATGTCACACTGTATGACAGTCAAAACGCAACAAAAACAGAAAAGACTCATCCCGAGTTTTACATCATCACTGTGCCATACGTTCAGTAACCCGCGTTCTACCGCTTAGTGGTAGCTAGCATTTCGCTACTCACATACCACAATAAGTTTCTCTTCTTGCTGGACTTGTTTTTTTTCTACTTGAGGTTGTTTGAAGTTGTCGTGCTAATTGTGTTATCAGGTTCGGCGCTCATAATGGTTCTCCAACGTAGGAGAAGTCACATGGCAGGAGTGGGTCTGAAATCTCCTGACACTACCAGAATTTTATTGAAGAAAAAAAATGCAAAGTGGTCATTAATCGGCCACCGATAAACGTGTCAAACTAGCCATCAAAGACAACAGATTTTAACATAGGTTTAGAAAAATCTTTAAGGATTTTAAAATTTGTCTCAGACGTGCAAATCATGGCCAAAATTCCTAAATGTAAAAGCCTGGAGTTTATGTTGTTATAGCCCATCAACCTCAGGTTTGGAGATACTTTTCTGTTTACTGTGGTCGTAAAAGGCGTTTATATTTTTATGTCTTAACCCAATACTTTCTGGCAGCTCGAACCAGTCCAAACATCTGACGTTTATCAATAACACCTTAGATTACTTTGATTATTACCATTCTGTGTAAATCTATAAGTAAAACTGCACGATTTTAACCCCAATTTTTCACTAATCGATAGGGTTCGAAAAATTGTGGAAATTGAATGTTGCTTGTTCCAGAAGTGACAATCACACAGTGAGAATGCTCAAAAATGTGATTGGTAAGAATTGCAGACATGTCGCTACGAGCCATGAAATATTTGGCATGCTAAAAATCTGGACCTGTCGGCAATTCAAAATCCTACAGCCAATGAGAGCGCAAGATACATTGCAGCAGGAAGGTCGGGGAGGAGTTAAAGATGACAATATCAGCAAGCATGGCTTCAGATCCCGTGGTTCTTACATTTTTTTCTCTTTTCCACCTTTATTCTGCAAATCAGAATACAGATCATTCGTATCACAAACTTTCTGCGGGCCACAGTTTTAATAATATACCTGGTCTCTGATGCCACGCAGGATCTCGGGTTATTTCCTTATTACTATGTAGTTTGCAGACCAGACAGCGTTATTGCTGATTCTTTGCTGATCTATCGTGCATTTGAACACACACAACACACACACACACACACACACACACACACACACACACACACACACTGTGTTTGTGTTGCTTCTGTATGATTAGCTGATTGGATGAATGCATGAAAGTGTAGGGTTACTGCTAGGCTCAGTCTCAGACGTCACACCCACAAACTGTCTGCTGAACGTCTGATGCATATGGTACAGAAAACCTTTTCTCCACACAGAAAGTTCTACTGGATTACAGATGTGTTGGTTTTTTTAACGCTTATAAGCCTCCGAGACCTTTTCCTTTTTTCAAATTATCCTAAGTTCATATATATATATACTAAATAAATAAATTAACCTTTCGTGCTTTAAACATTTTTAACATGGTAATGAAGAACTTTCAGACATGACGTAAGAAAGGAACCTTAAGAAAAAAGCAGACTTCCCAGAAAAATTTGTTGTCTCCTGAGTAACATCGGATAGTAGGATTATAAATCATTCCAGAAAGTAGCATGAGAGAAAGTGTAGGAAACATATAGAATGTTAGAAATGAGAATGTTCACTTCCTTATCCAGTGGTTCAGGAATCTCCTCTGTTTTAGTACTTTTAATTACTTTTACTTTTAGTTTACTTTGGAAATGTTATAAGTTACAGATTACAAATTACCCTTTTGA
The DNA here is from genome assembly GCA_005784505.1 of Bagarius yarrelli. NCBI lineage: Eukaryota > Metazoa > Chordata > Actinopteri > Siluriformes > Sisoridae > Bagarius > Bagarius yarrelli. The sequence continues at coordinate 365,410 of VCAZ01000079.1, read as the reverse complement.
AAATTTAATAAATTGTGTAACTTTTTTAATTTCTTTATAAAAGTAAATTACTGATTCAAACCAGGGAACCAATCAAAAGCATCAGAATGTCATTGCTTTAATAAACAACTTTAGCAGAAGGCTAATCTAACAAATTAATATTATTTAACATACCCTAGGGTTAAAAAATCAGATGTAACCCTATGTGTAATCTTTAACTGGTTAGCACTGTTGCCTCACAGCAAGAAGGTCCCGGGTTTGATTCCCGGACAGGGGTTTTTCTGTGTGTAGTTTGCATGTTCTCTGCTTGCTTGCGTGGGTTTACACTGGGTTCTCCGGTTTCCTTCCACAGTCCAAAAACAAGTATTTTCGGTTGATTGGTGATTCTAAATTGTCCATAGGAGTGAGTGCGAGTATGTGAGTGTGTGGCCCTCTGATGGACTAGCGACCTGTCCAGGGTGTCCCCTCCAGCCTTTCTCCCTTTCAGAGACGGCTGGGATAGACTCCAGCAGATCTTAGTGACCCCGAATTAGGGAATAAGCGGGTATAGAAAATGAATAAATTAATGATTTTTTTTTTCTAAGTAATTTTAATGAATTACTGTTACATTTATTCCGTAAATAAATAATTTAAATGACATAACTTCCTATCACTGGATTGTAAAACCCACAGGTTTCTAGTCACTTTACAATGACAAGTGGCCCTCTGAGCAAGAAGTAACCCTCAGATGTAAGTCTCTCTGGATAAGGGTGCCTAGTTGAGTTACCAATGGAGAAGCATTTCCTGCCACCATAATGAGACATTCTGGAAGGACATTTGGCATTTGTGTGGTTGTATATATATATATATATATATATATATATATATATATATATATATATATATATATATATATGTCTGTATGTCCATCATATTATTATTCAGTATGAGGGAAATCAGTTTGTCCTCACATGCTCTCTACCACTCTGTTCCTAATCTTATTGGTCGTTGCTGCACCAAGTCACTTCATATTTGCATGAAATGTAACTTTTCTCTAAATTGTCATTGTCCTGGTTTGTCCCTGATGTGGACACGCCCACATCTTACTCCAGTTTCTCTTAAGGTTTCTTACTTACATCGCTTCAGGGAGTTTTTCCTTGCCTAGAGTTTACTTTGAGACACTTCAAAATCTAAAATGTTTGAATAGTATGATGTTCTGATAGGGACACTTTCCATTGGTATACCAAAAAATGTTGTTTGTTATTCAAAATTAATCGAATTACACGATTGCGCTTATTCTTATATATTATGAATTTTGTCACACCATTTACAGTCCCATTTATGTGGATTTAGGTAAAAAAATGTTCCATTGTGTTTTTCACAACGGAGAAAGTTCTCATCTACTTAACTTTAAGGTAGATTCAGAAATAATAATTATTAAAGCTTATATGGTAGATATGGTGAACATATGGTAGCATTTTAGAGTAACTATGCAGGAAGTAATAGGTAGTTCTACATTAAGTAATATAGAAGCGAGATTAACTAAGCAGTGAGTAAGAGCTTATTCAGGACAAAGCTAGTTCCTTATTAGTCATTCGATATTTAATAAATAAAAATTATTGTCATTGAGAATTACCTGCAAACTATAACTAATCAAAAACCAATTAATTAATAATTACAACAATATTTAGACACATAAGCTCATGATTGGAGCTCCATTTCGTTTAATTAATTAGGGATCAAACGAAAAAGAACATCCAATAATGAAGCGTTCTAGTCAAAAACTGATATAACGTAAATGAACAGAAACATTGAATAATATTAAGAGAATTGGTATTTAATTAATAAAAAAGGAACTTTTCAGCTCCAGCAGATCCCCGTGTCCCAGAATACCCCAAATAAGAGGGTATAGACTATGAATGAATGAATGAATGAATAAATGAATGAATGAAAAAAGAGCAATAACACAGGATGACTCATGATGTTAACAAAGCTACAGATACACCATATTACAAAGCACTTCACCATAAGCTAAAATGCTTTTTAAAAAAAAAAAACACTTGTAGATGTTAAAAAAGCACTTCTGTAAGTCACTCTGCATAAGAGCACCTGCTCAATGCTGTCAGTGATGATGAAATCAGAGACGCTTCCTCAGACGTCTAAAAAACCACCATCACATTGTCCGATCAGTGCAGATTTTGTGTTCTGTTTGTTTAAAGTGATTACAGATGTTGTGTATAAAGCTGTTGTTCTGGTGAATACTTGGACAGAAAGTGTAGTGTTCATTTTCCACTTTTAAAAAGTGTGAATGATTTCACTGTGACAGGTATGATGACAGAGTGGAGCTCTCCGAGAGTCGAATTAGAACCTCTCTTCAGGAGGATTAACAGCTTTTCTCGGGGGTTTGTATATAAAAAAAATGGCTGGAGACACTGAACAGGCTGTCGTCATTCCAACTAAAAATACCACACATGCGTGTCTCACAGGGAACACACACACTCACACACACACACACACACACACACTCAGGCACACATTTGAATAACAGATGTCATCTGTTCTGAAGTTCACAAACCAGGCTAGAACCAAAATAACCTTTTTCCTTTTCATGCCACACATCTTTTAGTGAAAACAACCAAGCAGCTCGTCATGAAAACTTTAAATAAAAAATATAATATGAAAATATTTTAATACTAACCCATTTTTCCCCTTAGTCTTAGATTACGTTGCTTGTCCACTAGTTGTTGCTATAGAAACGATCACATACAGTATTAAACCCATTCACAGCGTGCTACGATTCGATATTGCATTTTATTATATACGAGGTTCAGGTCCTTACCTCTCCGGTTCAAAGCCCAAGCCATGAAGCTGGATCTGATCTAAATTTCTAGGCTATGTTCACACTGTACTTAATTTACATTTTTACTCAGATTAGATTTTTTGTGTATTAGTTCACAATCAGATTTCTAGTGTGAACTGATTAATTTAAACGAAACATCTGAAATAGCATCCTGTCATACTTAAAAATAAACATGGAAGTCACTAAAGGCAGCATTTATGTGTTAGGTGTTTATGTTTCTCAGTACGGAGGTGTTTGTGGGGTCAGGAGAGTCAGGAGGATGTGAACGTCTTTAGTGGAATTGTTTAGATATCATTCATTTATTCATCTTCTATATCAGATTTTTAAATAGGGTTTATAGAGATCTGCTGGAGTCTATCCCAGCCGTCTCCGAAAGGCAGGAGGGGGACACCCTGGACAGGTGATCAGTCCATTGTTTATATATTAGCTGTTTGTTATTATGCACCAGTGCAGAAAAAATGACGCATACCAAACAGAAATTCGCATTCGTACTGCGGTCGCATAGATCAGTGTTGGCACAACATAACAATCAGATTCCATGCAGTGTGTACTGTTTACACTTTCATTGGAAAAAGAGATCTTAGTCACGTGTGGGCAAAAAAAATCGGATTTGTGTCTGCAGTGTGAATGTAGCCCTAGAAATCTAACCCTTACCCTAAAAACCTTCTTCGCCCACTGGATTTTAATTCTGGATTATCGATTGTGTCAGGATCCAGAAATTACTTTTTATACCTAAACTCGCTTACAGTGCAAGTGGTTGCAATTATAGAGGAATGGATGGACAGACAAATAGAAAGAAAGACAATTAGACATACAAATAGATAGACAGGCAGACAGATAAACAGACAGAAAGACATACAGAGATAGATAGATAGATAGATAGATAGATAGATAGATAGATAGATAGATAGATAGATAGATAGATAGATAGATAGATAGATAGATAGATAGATAGACAAACATTGAGACAGAGTTGCAATAAGTGCTGCTGTGTGGGTGTGTGGGTGTGTGTTATGTAAATTTTACAGCACTCTTCGGGACAGGAACAGTGAGGGCTGAAGGAATTCCCCAAGGCTTATGTTTCAGACTGATTACTATAAACTAACATTTATTCCAGTGTCTGACCGCAGACAGCTCTTACTGTCGCCATCACTTACACAAGAAGCCACTCACAAACACTAAACCCTGTATACAAGTCTGTGTTTGTAGTCATTTACCCATGAAATAAAAACCAATGGCTCCAAGTGTTCAGGCAGAGTAACTGCAGCGTAGTACACAACTGCAATATAATCAGAACATACACAAGTACACAGTTGTCTAGTTGTTTGTGTTTTTTGTAGCGTGACAGTTTTACTTTACTGAAACTAATAGACTTAAATCCTGTTCCTGCATGACAATGTCCCTATGCACCAAAGTCCTGATCTCCATGAAGACATGCTGTGTTCTGATTGGAGTAGAAGAACTTGCATGTCCTGTACAGAGTCCCGATTCTGTCTCAACCCTTAATACTGAACACCTTTGGGATGAACTGGAACCCCGACTGAACCCCAGACCTTCTCATTTTAACAGCATTAGTGTCTGATCTCATAAATACTATTGTAACTTAATGAACAAATTCACACAGTCACATGACACCGTCTAGTTCCAGAGGAGTGTATGGGAGAAAGAGTGAGACTACATCTGGAATAGGATATTTAAAAAACACACATGTATGTGATGGTCAACATTTGTAAAATATTTCTATTTGAGCCAAATGGAAATTATTATTATTATTATTATTATTATTATTATTATTATTTATTAATATTTATAATTTAAATCCATCATAATAACAAATTGCTTTTATTTAAGTGCTTTCAAAGTCACTGACTAAACTTGCATGTGAAGGCAGTATTACAGTGTGTGTGTGTATGTGTGTGTGTGTGTGTGTGTGTGTGTGTGTGTGTGTGTGTGGGTGTGTGTGTGTGTTTAAAAGAGAGAGAGAGATCTTAAGAATGTTTCCTTATATAGCTTGTAGTTGTGAGTCTAAAGCCATCATTTCGGCTTGAAGAAGAAGTCGAGATGTTGAGGGTAAATTTTCTAAGATCATTAAAAAAGTCAAACATGCAGAATCTTCAACAAAGAAAGGACAATAAACTACTTTTTAAAGACCGACCCGGGTTCGATTCTGGCTCGTGTCCCTTTCAACCCTCTTCTCCACCCCATGTCTCTCTCCCTGTCCTATCAATAAAGGCAAAAAAATTGTGTTTTGTCAATAGTGTATAGAATAAATTCTGCAATAAAAATTAAATTGCTTTAATTAATAAATAGTAATTAAAAGTGCCACTTATTTTAGACATATTTTAATAATTTTTTTTTGCTTTTTATGTTATAAGACATAAAAACATTAAAATAAAAAATTATTTTAGTATTATTTTGTTTAAAAACCCAAACATTATACTTGTTTCTGATATTTACATATTAACAGTTAAAAAAAAAATTAAATACACATTAATATTAAATTCTATTTTATCTTTAATAAAATGTGGAATTTTAGACATTTTCAGTTCAACAAAGAAAAAAAAGTTCCAGAATCATGAAGACATCAGAAAAGATTGCGCTTGAATTTGCTGTAATTGTGACGTGACATCAAACAGTTAAACAATCTGCTGCAGATCATCTACCACATTTTCTACAAACATATTGCTATAGAAAAGACTGAACAACATGAAAAAACAAATAAAGGCCATGACATCCTTCTGCATTATCCTACAGTGGCTGTGTGCTATCAATCAAACAGCAAGTCCAAATGAATCAATTATTTATTTATTTATCTTCAGTAACCGGATCTCCTGACTAATTTCAGCTCATTTTTCATGCTCACCAAAGCATCTAAACTGTTTCTCTGGTGTACAGGACACCATGGAGCTCTAGGACAAAACAAAAAGCCTTACGATTGAATGTCTTATGCTAAATTATGTAGAAAGTAATTTTTACAATCAGTGTGCAAACTCAGAGTTGATGTACCACCATACTACCCTTATTTTCCTTATATGTTTATCTAATCTTTACATTTAAATTACAATTAAAATACACAGCTGCAACTTAATTACAACTTAATTACAGTCTATAAGTTTTTACAACACACAAGGTTTGTACACTAATACTGAAAATAGTTGTAAATAATAAAAAAAACATTTTTGTCAAATAAAAACCAGCTATTTGTACATTTATATAAAAACATTTGTGTTGTACAATTTTGGACCCCCCCTGCTACAACCTTTCTGCAATGTTACTATTAATAAATCAGATCTCTGGGGCCCTCCAAAGTGTTTGAGCCCTTAGAACAGTTCTAAGGGCCCAACAGCCCTCAACAGCCCAGTATAATCACTCCTTACAACTGTGGTGAACAGAAAAGCATCTTAGATTTCTAAGAGGAATGAAAAGATGAGATGTTTTAGACAGCAGATAATTTGTGTAAAAATCCTAAGAGATCGACCAATGAACCAATGTTGGCTGTCCAGTGTGTGTTATAAACTCACAAATGCGAAAAAAATGTCAGAATTCTGACTCTCTAACTCGCAATCTCAAGTATAAATCTCTCAATTCTGACTTTACATTCCACAATTCTGACTTTATATCTTTTACTTGCCAGGTTATATGTCACAATTCTGAGATAAAAGTAAAAATTGTAAGTAGTAGTTTGGCATTTGCAATTGATGCTTTAGGAAAACAAAAGAATATTCAAATTATTCCTAATTTAATTATATTAATTATTTGTGATGACAAACAAATTAACTGGCAGCAAAATCTGTGCAATTATTATAATTTTATTATTGCCATGTATACTTTTTAAAATTTCAGAATTAGATATTTTTGATTTTTTTTGTCCTCTTAAATCGTAGTATTTATTTAATACTACAATTTAAAGAAAACTTACCATTTATTACTTAATTAATAGCATTATTCAAATAATTATAGTAATTATTATTTAATTAATACTATGATTAAATTAAGTTTATTATTTATAATGTAATTAATCCTGTGATTTTTATTATTTTGTTTAATTATACTTATTTATTATTCAACTAATACTATAATTTAATGAATTTTATTATTTAATTATTACTATTATTTAAAGGATTTTATTATTTATTATTCGATTAATGCCATAATTTAAAAAGACAAACAAACATTTTTTTTTCAATTTGTTTTTAATCTCGTGTGTTAGACTTTTTATATTTACATATAATTGAAAAATTCAGTCAAAAGTCAGAACAACTGCGCAATAATTTTGTTGTCGTTGAATTAGTTTGTCGTCGAATGTCTCGGTTCCCCTTTAGTTACCCCCCTTGAGTGCAAAATAGGCGGATTTTACACACACACACACACACACACACACACACCGAAAGAGAAAGAGCTGTAATATTCCTGCATGTATTAGTGCACTGACAGCAGCTGCTCCTGACTCTCAACTCCGGATCATCAGCATTTCTTCTTCAGATCTTTCCAAACCAAACCAGAGACAATGGGAAAAGTGGAAGGTGCAATGAAATGCGTGAAATACCTGCTCTTCATCTTCAACTTCATCTTCTGGGTAAGTGATGCTTCAGTGCCTGTTGATGGAATGATGGTGAATGAATCAGATTGAAATAATGGATCAATGTTTGCGCTGAAAGTCTCGTGTGCTGAACTGATAGTTGTTCTATATAGAGAAAAGGAAAGGAAAACACCCCTTTCTTTCCATTTTCCCCCCATTCGCCTGCGCTGCAGTGTGTGTTTATCCCGTCGGCCATGGAAAGGTAAATCAGATTTTCCATTAAGGGAACAAAACGCCCCTTTTTCCCTTTTTGGAAAAGGAATTTACAAAGAGCTCCCTATTCTATCCCACACAGTGCACCAGGCACAGGCGACACAGGCTTCTCTTTAGTTCAGCCTTTACTTTATTATATATATATATTATATATACACATATATATATATATATATATATATATATATATATATATATATATATACATTATAATATATATTAGATATTAGATATATTTCTGTGACTGACAGGTGTGTTCTGTTGACCAGGTGTGTTACCTGCTGACCTGTTAATATCTGGTTAATGGAATTACATCTTTAATGTCTTGATTTTGCAGGAATTTATGTTTTTGTTTGTACAATAAGATACATTTCTCCCAAAAATGTCTTTCTCTCTCGTCTTTCTGCTGGTTTATCATGCAGGATTCTAACAACGACATTGTCCACTTAAACTAGCTTAATTATAGCAAGTTCTGGGGTTTTTTTCCTTCTATGTTTATACCTTCTACTTTTATTGGTTCTTATTTAATAACTCTAAAGTAAATGTATTCTTGGTTTGGGATCTAAACCCTTTTGATGTTTTTGGCCGAACTGTAATCTACTTTAAGGCTGAGTTAAATATGAAGTATTATTGGCTGAGCATTTATTCATTCATTCATTTACATATACACACAAACACACATATATATATACCAGGGTCCCAGGGATCTGCTGGAGTCTATCCCAGCCAACTCTGAAAGAGCTAAAGGCAGGAGAGGTACACCCTGGACAGGTCACCAGTCCACCACAGGGACACACACACACACACACACACACACACACTCACTCCTATGGACAATTTAGAATCACCATTCAATCTAACATGTTTTTGGACTGTGGGAGGTAACCGGAGAACCCGGAATAAACCCACGCAAGCACGGGGAGAACATGCACACTCTACACAAAAAGCCCTTGCTGTGAAGCAACAGCACTAACCACTAAGCCACTGTGCTGCCCTGTCTGAGCAGTTAGTGTAGGCAAAAATTAAATAAACGTACTACTAATAACCAGACAATGAACAGGCCATCCAAGTAAAACAGCAGAAGGTAATGAGCTATTAAATAAAAAAAACAGAACCAAAAATTAGTTACAGCCTCCACAAAAACATCCTTCACAAACGAAGAGGTTTGGGTATCATAATCCACCTCTTAAAATAAAGTCATAGCACCAGAGATAAATCAAGCTTGGTTCTTTTATTCAGTGGCGGGTAGATTTCACTGCAACGACTTATAAAAATAATATTAAAAGTATTAATGTTTAAAGTTTCTTGAGTAGAAGAGTAATAATATATGGAATAAAAAGATTACACAATTAGTGAGTTTCTGGACTTACTTTGGATTTGATTGGACTTCATTTTTTCTGATTTGAAAATCCAGAAAAAATACTAACAATCCACAACATAAAATACACATAAAAAGACGAAAAAGACATTAGAAGACAAAGATTATTTACAGTAAGATTAAAGTGTTCATTAAAGTGTACAGAATCTGTCACGTATAGTCATTATTATGAAACTTACTGTGAGATGTTTTCTCAGGTTGAAGCTGGAATTCCTGTAGGCTGATATAGCAACTTGTTTTGGTCCAATAGAAGACATCGCATTATCTGACTCGATAAACTGATTGAATTTTTACTTCTTCCTTTTCGGACATTATTTTCTGAACTTTTTTTATGCATACGTACTGCAGCCTATCGCAAGACAGAATGATAAAGACTTATTATTAAAACTACGTTTTCATCATTAACATTGAATAGTTACAGAGGAACGGTATTAAATGTAGCAAAGTAAAAGTACATCTCTGCAATTAAAAATTAACTTGCGTAACAAACTAAATATAACTCGTTACTACACTCCTCTGCTGGTAGTGTCATGGATTTGTCTGGAATATGCAAACTAATTTATATTACATTTACTTTTACAGCATTTAGCAGACATTCTTGTCCAGAGCAACATACAAAAGTGCTTCAAGGCACATCATTGAACAGCTCAATACTGGTACAATAGATCACAAATCAAATGTGTAACAACCACAAAAACTGTTGAAAGAGCAGAACAGATCCTCTTTTTTTTGTGTTAAATGTTGAGGTGGGTCTTCAATCGTCTCTTGAAGACAGCCGGTGTCTTTGCTGTTGGAAATTTCATTCTACAGTCTTGGTGCCAGAACAGTGAAAAGTCTTAAGTCAGACAGACCTCGTGTCCTAGGGGATGGTGGGACTAGTCGAGCGGTAATCTGGAGGAACGTTGTGCGCTGTGTGGAGTAATGAGTGCTTGGAGGTCGGAAATGCTGCTCTGTTTTTGGCTTTGTAGACAAGCATCAGTGTTTTTAATCTAATGTGTGCAGCTACTGGGAGCCAGTGGAGAAGCGCAGCAGTGGGGTGGTGTGTGAAAACTTTGTTGGGTTAAAAACAACACGTGCAGATGCATTCTGAATCATCTGCAGAGGACGAATTGCACTTAGAGGAAGAGCCTGACAGGAGCAAGTTACAGTAGTCTAGTTTGGAAATTACAAGAGACTGAACAAGCAACAGAGTGGATAAAATGGCCCCTAATGTTATGGAGGATAAACCTGCAAGTTAGCGTGTTAAATTAGCAACATGTTAGAAAAAGGATAATTGATTATCCATATTTAGCCCAAGGTTGCGAGCAGTGGTCAAAGAGATGATCAGTGAATATTATTGAGGGATCACATGGTGGTAGCAGAAAAATGACATCAGCTAAAACAAATGTATTCAATCTAATCGGATCAGAGAGTTCGGTGATGTCACTGGGTCACTGGCTTGATCTAATAATAGTTACGGATCGATATGCAGATATTTTTTGAGATAGTGTGGGCTAAATAAAGCTAAATTCTAAATTTATCATAATCTTTTAAAATCTAACCCAAGATATAGCAAAATATTGGCCTTGCAGTTCCAATACTTTTGGAGTGAACAACATTTGTGGGGGGGGGGGGGGGGGGTATAGACGGTGACAACAGGGGGTAAAATGGTACCATGATTGATCAGAGGACTTTTTGAAGGCATTTGTTAGTATGTGAATACTAACACTATTACACCCTTTTTTGCATGAAGTTGGAAAGATCTCATCTCTCATGTTGCCTGATGTAGTCGCTGCCATCCTATCGCTGTGACTCAACAGTGGCCTTGTTGCTGGCTCATGTAAACACACCTTTATTATAATAGGATGTTCGATATGTGCAGATTGTCCAGAGATTCAGCGTCCTGTGGTGAGCGCAGAACAGTAGTTTCGATTACAGCAGGGGTTTTTTAGGTTCATTTGAGGCTTTAGCTACGACTTTTAACCAGGTAACTATTCTACATTGTTTGTAGTCGCGCTCCCAGGAAATTATAATAGGGGTGGAAAGAAAAGGTCACAACAAATATTACAGTCGCACACCTGAAAAAACATTTTAAAAAATTGTTTAAGAATAATTTCAATTTAAAAATTGTGATTTTTTTTATGTATGTATTTTTATTATGTCATTTTAAAATGCAACACATGTTCATCAAAAAATATTATTAGATTTTATTAGAAGTGTGATGGATTGTGCTGCATGTCAGCCGGAGACATGAAATTTCATGAAATGTCTTGTGACGCGTAGGACGTCATTTATTTCAATAGTTTAGCCTACATTAATACATTCGATGTGTACATTTTTCACAGAAATTTGCCTTTTTAAATTAGCCACCCGTATACAAAGCCCAGCACATGGCATGCAGACAAAAGACAAAAGATAAGATAATATAGTAAACTAGCCACCAATATAACTAGCCACCAATATTATAATTCATTATTGTTTTCATTGAGTTAAATCGTATGGCGTGTTTATGATTTACTAAAACGTGGTAATAAGTTGTAGAAAGAACAACTTCTCCACACTGTAGTTAATAATCATCATCTAAGCAAACGTGATTGTTTGCTTTTATATTTCGCCCTAACATTGTGCAATACAGTGATACCACTAAGTGGTGTTATTAGTAACAGTAGCTAGGGCTAAGCCCACCACATAAGGATAAAATCACAGGTATCCACTGTAAAATTATACTAGCGGTGGCCACAGAGGTTACCCGAATTTATACGTTCACCACTGGCTACCCGTTAGAGGTGTCCCTGAGTGCTTGAGCTTTAAGCAGAAGTCATGTAAGGGCAGATTTATAACCCGAGGGGGCAGGATTTATAACCGGATCAGGCACCCAAATCACATTACAAAAGCATGATATCATGGATGCAATTTTCTTTAAGTATCATGTGTCTATTATCACTAATATACACTAAAAAAATCCTCTGTTACACACAGTTGACATGTGGACGGTAGTTTTCCCTTCATGTCATTATTTAATCATTTTATAATTATATTTTTCCAATGTTTAGAAATGTTTATATTAATGTGCGCAATTTTATATGTTGCAGTTTTAAACGTTAATAAGGGACATACCTTTGTTAATATTTTTACCAAAAAAAATTCTAATAACATTTTCATTTTATTTTTTTAACATCAATGATTTTTTTTTTAAAGCCCGGAAACGTCTACAGAAGTGGAATAAAGCTTTAAACTTTCTTATAACACATAAAATACATAAAATTCATCTGTAATCAAAACGCTCTCTCGTACACACACTGAGAAGATCGCTGTACAAACTCCGCCAGATCGATGTCTGAGCTCATGGTTTTGTTTTTCCACGTCAGATTTTCATAACCAAACACACACACACACACACACACACACACACACCACTCACTCTGCTCTTTTTTGTCTGTTGTCAGGTGTTTGTGAAATGTAGCTCGAACACTCTCGTGTATATATATATATATATATAATATATATATATATATATATATATATATATATATATATATATATATATATATATATATATATATATATATATATATATCAATATATATATATATATATATTGTTAATGTTCTGGTACACCACTGATAATAATAATAATAGTTATAATAATAATAACAATAACCATGTGTGTAGTGTTGCTAATGCGTTCTACACAGTAAAAGATATATTTGATCTACAATCAATATCTCTTCCTGCTTAGGCTGTAATTTATCATCCACAGCTATCCATTATTACCCAGAATTCCCTTGCGATCAATTTCAGCCTCATAAACATCTGCCAGTTGCCACTCCCAGTCAACAAGACAAAAGATACTTAAGGGAGGATAGAAAAACACACTGCTGTGTTCTGTCCTGTTGCAGCGAATATATCGCCCTTTTAATAGTGTTAATACCATAGCAGGTGTGTGTGTTTGTGTGTGTTACACTTATATATGTGCTAAAAAATTAATTTGTGTTAGATTTCAAATTTATTCTGAATTCTGATTGGTTAGAGTTCAGGCCTGTTCTACATTCTAATTAGTCAGGAGGAATTAATTCTGACAGTATTATTAATTTATATCAAATTATCGACATCATAACTGCTTCGCTTTAGTTAGGGGACTTGAGCCAATGGCATTCTGGACAGAGGGTTTTATTATCCATTAAATGTAATGTTCTTTAATTATTATAATTTGTCATATTTGGCTAATTGTGTATGAGAAATAAAACACTTGGAGATGCTGAAATTCAAAAAATCATTAATTATGACAGTCTGTAAAGTTGTGGGGCTCATGAAAGTTAGTGAAAGCACAAAAAAGACAATTTTATTATTTAAGTGTGTTAATGTGAATAAATTGTAACATATTTAACATTTTTTACACAATACATACTGTATGTATAAATATTTAGTAAGATTTAAACAATTTATTACCGTCGAGATTAGAATATTGGGAACTTTATTTTCTTCTTTATCTTTTTTTTTTTGTCATGCGAAAAGTCTAATAAGTAAATAAACACTAATAAATGTCCCTAAAATTAGACATTTATAGGACAAGTTTCCATCGAATGTAAGAAATTTGGAGAGATGTGTGGCTCTGTAGAATCTGTGTATGAATACTACGATCATTACGGCACTCCAGTTTTCCCAATATCTCACGGGCGGTGTTATGCTAATGTGTAGTGCTGCCGTAAATCTTTTTCACTTTAACGTATACTAATGTTTTTGTATTTATTATTGTTTTATAGTGTTTTTAGATGTGTATTAATTATGCCAAACTATTCTTTTTTATGAAATATGGTAAATACAATTTTCCTTTAACATCTCACGATGGGAAATAAACGTCATAAATAAATCAAAGAGATGTCTATGCGGCCCTTCATGGAGGGCGGGGCCCCAGGTAACCACCTAATTGCCTTTTTCGAACAGGGTTAAACATTCTATTCAATTCAATTCTAATTTATTTGTATTGCGCTTTTAAAAATAAAACTAGTCTCAAAGCAACTTTTCACACAACAGAATTTCAAATTAAAAATTACGAATGTAAAAACTATGTCCTTCTATATTTATTTATCTATTCGACGTTTATTTCTCTTTGCTTTTAACACAAGCTGTCAGTGTGTAGATGTTCCACAAGGAGCTGAGACTATGAGACTAATAACGGACGAGAAGGTCTCTAAAAGTGTTCATTGGGGTTGAGTCAGAATCGGGGCTCATTGCAGGATCGAGTTTATGAGAGAAAAAATCAGCTCCAAAATCAACATATTAAAGTTTCACACTAAATACACACACACTAAACACACACCTTAACTGTGTTTTCTGATTACACTGTTGCCACTAATGTGCTCTGTGGAGACTGGCGCCCTTATAAATTCTTAATAATGCTGTTATTCTGTGTGCGGGTGGGCGTGTGTGTGCATGTGTTTGCATGTATTTAGCTCTTTGTGTGGACAAAAAAAAAAGGATCAAATGTCCTCACATTGATAGCATGGTGTCGAATGGTCCCAACACCTAATGGCACAGTGGTTTCATCCAAGAAATACAAGTACTTTTTTTTGTAGTATTATAGCTGACGTTTTTTTATAATCTTTATAAATTACTTCGTTTATAAAGGGTAAAAAAATATATACAAAATTGACAGGAACGTGTGTTTGTGTCTAGGAAGAGAAACAACGGGTGTGTCTTTGGGACTTTTGTCTGCAACTTTAGTTTTTAATTTTTTTCCTTTGGGTTCTAGTATTTTTTTATTTATTTTAGGATTCCTCCCAAATACTTTAGCATAAAAGTGGACTTACAAAAAATATTAAGCTCTAATATTGTCTTTTTTTTTTTTTAAATCACTTCATGGCTGAATTCTTTCTTTTGCAGAAGAAGAAAACCAGCCCCGCCCTGTTTCTCACCTGTTTGCCCATAGCTGATATAATAAAAGCCGTGTTGATTGATTTATAATCACGTTCTCAGGTGTCACCCAGATAAGGGTGGGTTTTCTTTTGAGATTGGTTCCCGTGAAAGTTTCTTCCGCATGTCCTTATAGGGACTTTGTCCTCACTAACATCATTTACTTTGTAAATTTTATATATCTTTTAAGTTGCTTTGAGAGAATGTCTTCTGTAACAAGCACAATACTACGGTGGCCCAGTAGTGCAAAACACAGTGACATTTAAAAGGCAAATATTGATTAATTAAGCAAACAAGCCAAAACACAACAAGGTTAAGAGAAAACACAACGAAATTAACCCAGAACGCAACAAAATAAAGCCAAAAATACAACGGGAAACAAGCCAAAGCACAACACAATAATTTTTGCTTTTTTGAATGTTGTTGTGTTAATACAATACAAATACAATATAGTGCTACACAAATACAATATAGTGCTATACAAATATAATAAAACTTGCAAAACAAACAACCTACAATTCTTACAGTTATGGTTTTTTAATTAAATGGTAAAAAAAGAATTTAATTAATGAGTTATTTATTTTTATTTACATCAGAAAATAATTTACATAAAATATTTTAATTTAATGAATTGAATTGAATTATTAATTAAATATTTAACAAAATTTTTACAACACAAAAGTTAAAACATCACTAGAGACGCAACATAAAATACACATTTCAGATATCGGTTAAATGTGTCTAGTTTATATTTCTTGTATAAATTTATTTTTTGAGTTTTGAGAAAAGGATAAAAGGACATAAGAAGCCGTGAGAGACTTGCGTTAACTGCAGGAGAAACAACTTTTCCACTGCTTTGATTCAGAAGCATGCCGAGGTCTGCTAAAATATTCAGTTCGACTGCAGAAATACATTTTACAATGCGGCTTAAATAAAGCATAGGGCGTGTGTGTTTGTGTGTGTTTGTGTTTTTAATCATCCTTAACGTCTGAGGCGTTCTATTAGCATGTGAAAGAAATTTCCATGTAGTAACAGAAAATGTAGAAAACATCCTATAATATCCCAGACTGATGAGGGTTCGGCTGAGTGTTTAAGATACACTGCGGACAGGTTGTACAGTTTTCTACGCAGTGCTATGGAATGTAATATCTGCACACACTGGGTATAAACTGAACAGCAAACATGGAAAATCCATCAGCATCATGAAATTCTCAATAAAGATGGATGTAAAAGCCAACGCACACACACACACACACAGTGGTTTTACATGGAAAAAATCTGGAGCTCTCATTTGACATAATTGTATTTTCACAGAAGGAGAGATTTATTATTTCATTATTTGACTCCAGATTGAAACTCCAGAAAGGGGGAGAGAGAGAAATGTGAAAGAGAGAGAGAGAGAGAGAGAGAGAAAGACAAAGAGACAGAGCGTGAAAGAGAGAGAAAGAAAGAAAGACAGAGAGAAAGAGAAAAAGATGGAGAGAGGGAGAAAGAGTAAAAAAGAGAGAGTAAAGAGAGAGAGAGAGAGAGAGAGTAAAAAAAAGGAGAGATAGTGAAAGACAGGGAGAAAGCAAGGGGAATATATATACATATATAGAGAGAGAAAGCAAGAGATAATCATACATGATGATCATGATGATAAGGCTGATCATCATCCTGATGATGTTGCATCATAGTTATATCAGTAACACAGATGTGGATACAGATGTGGACATAATCATCGTTTTTTTTTTTAATGTCTCATTTTTCACCTTTCCTACCATTTATCTTTTTATCTCTTTTCAGTTAATGGGTTCTCTGGTGTTGGCTGTTGGTTTATGGTTGCGGTTGGAACATGACACGGTGTCTCTCCTGGACAGTGACACGGCACCCGCTACATTCTTTATTGGTGAGTGTATCTATATGAAGGTGTGTGTTTTGTCTGTGTGTGTGTGTGTGTGTGTGTGTGTGTATATATATATATATATTAATCAGTATCAAACAATGTATTTAAAAATAATACTTCTATGATTACGTGTATCCGTTAAATCATCTGCTTGGGTATACTATAGTTTGCGATGTAGCTAGAGGTTGATCGATTTATCGGTTTTGCTGATTAATCGGCACCGATAGGTGATTATCTGAACTATTGGTTATCGGCAAAAATCCCCTCCGGTAATATTTCCGGCTGTCTATAACGAGAGTTGCCTCTCAAAGCGAAAATTACTGTCTGCACGTGCATGTTTT
Source organism: Bagarius yarrelli (assembly GCA_005784505.1). Lineage (NCBI taxonomy): Eukaryota > Metazoa > Chordata > Actinopteri > Siluriformes > Sisoridae > Bagarius > Bagarius yarrelli. Next base: position 348,304 of record VCAZ01000079.1, on the reverse strand, counting down.
GACACGTGATAATGCATGCCGCATAGAGAGCACACGGTTCACGGACAGCTCTGACATTTCAGATAAGCAATTAAAGCATAGACAGCAAAACAGTATGTATACAGTAAACTACAGTACATGTTTTAATGTCAATATAAAAGTCTTAATTTGTTGACTAGATGCCGCGGTAGTGGAGAAAGAACAGCAGTATGTTTGCCGACAAGCCTGAGAGGCCACTAATGTTGGCAGCACATCAAGCGGTTAAAATAATGTTTTAAAAAACGGACGCTAGTTCGGCTCGGATGCCATGATTTTAACCATTAATTTGCATTAGTTCATATTCAACTGGTCGCATTTGTTAGCCAGCGAAGTTACGTATTTAAAGCCTGCGACTAGAGGGCAAATTGTGCAACTGTGCAAAATAAATCAGAAATGCATCCGATTTCAGTTCTTTTTATTTTCACACATATTTTAGGTAATAATTAAGTGTAAAATAGAAGCAAATAAATTGCGAGACTATATATACAGTTTATATAATATACATTTAGATATTTATCCAATATTTATTTGATACTCCAGCCTTTTGTGACCATTTATGTGAAATGATTAACTTTTTACAATAATCTCATTTATAACATTACCCCAAGTTAGTAAATACTTTATTTACTATATTTAGTTCATTTTTATTTTATCTGTATAACTTTTTATGTAATAGATTTTAGTGCAATTTTTTATAGACTGCTATGTTAATGTAACTAATCGGTTAATTTATCGGTTATTGGTAAGTACAATCCGATTTAGCTATCGGTATTGGTAAAATCAAGTATCGGTCGACCTCTAGACGTAGCAACACCAACAACTTAACTAGCTGATGACAGTTCGCACTTTAGTTCACTATCATTTAAAGATTTGAGATAGACAGATTTGAGCTATAATTTTTTTTTTTTATTTAAAAAAAATAACTAAATAAATAAAAAACTAAACTAAAAACAAAAAGGCACTGATGGCTCAAATGGTTAAGGCGCTAAGTAAAAAATGTGCATGTGTGTATTTTATTATCTGGCAACCTTAGCCAATGATGACTGAATGTGAAACAAACACACCCACACATCCTGCATCTGTATCGTTTAAGTGTTCAAAATATTTCTATTTGTTTTTCCTATTAAAATCAGAAGTGGGCGTGGCCTGTTTTCTGTTGGGTTTAATGTAAATTCTATCACTATGTCTTTAAAGACACTGTTAAAAAAGCACTGCTATGGGAAAAAAGTATTTTTTTTAATTGTTGTTTAATTATATTATACCCTTATATAATTATTATATTCAAATAGTGTTGTGGAGGCAAAATCTTAGTTTAAGTGACATATGGATGTGATGGTTAGGTGTCCTAATACTTTTGCCCGTGTAGCGTAAATTACTTTCTTGCTTGTCTAATATTTTCTAAGTGAAAAAGAAAGACCTCAGTGGTGTGGTTAGCTGGAGGAGCCGCAAGTATATGCAGGATATTTATATAACTACACAGTAATTATGTGTAGGTGGTGAAGGTGCCATCATAGGAAAAGTGGAACACACACTCAGTGTGTCATCTTCTCGTCACTTCTCCATTACACCGTCTAAAAAATCAACATGGTTAAAGGAATCACTTTAGTATATATACACTTCTGGACAAAATCTTAGAGGAAGCAGAAGAAAAATTTAAGAGGACCTTACACAGACAGGGGTCTACCACCAGACTTTGGTGTTTCATAACCATCAAGATCTTTTAAGAAATTTTAAATGAATTCCTTGGAGGCGATTCACATATCACGCCCAAAGAAGGGAAGAAAACTGTTGCACCTAGCCTTGGGTCGCTTACGCTCTTGAGGCGTATGTCGTTGGAAACATTGTAGAAGGAAATTACAACAAGGAAATTTCAGCAATAGATTTTCATCTTGTTGTAACTCATTCATGACGACTGCTTAGTTGGTTCTTGACCCGTGGTGCACTTGCAGCAGTTGAAATGCTTTATTTACAATATCTTTGTAGCATTCTTTGTTATACAACTAAGCAATTAGGGCTTAAGGGCTTTGCTCAGGGGCCCAGCAGTGGTAGCTTGCCGGTGCTGGTAATCAAACCCCGATCTTCCAATTGGTAGTCCAAGGGCACGGCGCAGACACTATAAAAACTAGCGCACAAAATATGCAATACGTGAAGGGCCCTTTACTGCATCCAACCTCTCCAGCGATGGTTCTTTCTGAGATGCCTTGTTCATGAAATCAGGCCACATTCAAAGACATAAAGCCTTTATAACCTTGCTATTAGGAGTCATAACAGAGTGAATGAAAGTTATGAAAGCCAGATTATTGAACAGATTTTCTCTTTTTAAGACCATATTCTTATCAGCTGATAAACAGTCTGAGTTTGATTGCAGTTTCTACTCTCTATTTTCTGTCTCTTGCATTTTGAAGCTCTACTTACAACCTGTTTACGATCCACAGAGAAAATTGTAGCTCACCATTGCACTGATCATCAGCAGTGCAGTCATTGCGTCACAGTAAAAACCCTCCTACAGTCCAGACACAAATAACACACCTACCGGACATTTGGCTATATTTGACTGCAGTCTTATTTTAGGCAATGTGTCCCGTCTGTGAGTGTGTTTGTGAGCTTGTGTGTCTTATTCGTCACTTTTTTCCTTCAAAACCACACAAACGCTTCAGCCTGGTGCCTTTGTTTTAAGAAAAAAGGGTCGCGGTAAATCACCATGGTAACAGAAGGGGGGGGGGACAGTTGTGGGTTGAGTCAGAGATGTGGTTGAGTTTTAGGGGGGAACAGGGGGACTTTGTACAGGTACATTTGACCTACGGGGAAAAGTGATACCACAGCCCAGATGTCATACCTACTCCCTTGCCATATACCCTAGGGGTAAGGAAGGGTTTATGCCTATTAATACGCCCCAAATGACATACCCTGTTCACTATACAGAGAACAAAAACACTATTATTTACTCAGACATGTCCACAGTTTGCATGTCCTAAACTACAGACTCTATTCACTACACAAAGCATGTAAACACTTATTAGTTCAATTTGGACGCTGCTCCACTCACACACACTGGAGTTTATTTACTCCATGTTGTAAATATAATGGGCTCTATGCACGTGTAACTTCTGCGTTTGACATATTGTCCCACAGTGGTGTGCAGTCTGGGTCAGTAAGTCCTTCTCTGCTGCACTGCTTCCAGTACGTGTATGTGGATGGGTTTTTTTTTGTCCAGTTAGATTTCAGTTTCTATGTGCTGCCATGTTAATCTAATCAGCCAAAGCCTTCAGAATCAGTCGTGCTGCCCATGGAACTTAAACTAAACTTGAGGATCTGAGGGACGCAGTGTGGTGCTGTGCGAGTAATGATAACTGCTTGGAGGTCGGAGAGAGATGCTCTGTTTTTGGCTTTGTAGACAAGCATCAGTGTTTTGTTCGAAGCAGCCCCACCTACACCAGTCATTGTTTTCAAAATTACAACACACACCACAAAATTCTGTGGGCCTTTAAGTGCCATATTGTGTCATGGATCTTTGTGTCCCCAATCACACACCCAGTTCACCATCCAGAGCCTGTGTATAGCATCACTAGCCACGGACCCAGCAACACACTTCCAGACAGGCTTTTAATGTGCATTATGGGTAATTTCCACGGACTAAAATCCATTGTTGGTTTGATTTGTTGATTATTATAATGTTGACACAAGTATTAATAATAAAGTGTTCCCTCTCTCTCTCTTTCTCTCTCTCTTTCTTTATTAAACACTCCCTTTTTTACTCTGTCTACATACATCTATCTCTCTTCCTTCCTCCATTCTCTCTCTCTCTCTCTCTCTCTCTCTCTCCCTCTCTCTCTCTCTTTGTTTTGTTAGCCATGTTGAACTCTGCTTTGCTCCAGAACTAATGTTTTAAAAAAGAACACCACAAAGTTTTTATACTCTGTTTTTTTTTAAGATTTATTAAGATTTTTTATGATTTTTCTTATTTATTAAGTCAACCTGTTTTATCATGTATAATATGACTTGAAAATAAATGATGTCTAAAAGTCAAAGGCTCTTTCGCTTTCTCTCTCTCTCTCTTTCTCTCTCTCTCTCTCTCTCTCTTTCTTCCCTCCCACTCTCTTAACACCTAAACACTCTCTTTTTCTCCATATACAGTATAACGCTGTATACCTCTCTCCTTTTCTCTCTCTCTCTCTCTCCCTCCCCTCTCTTCCCACTCTCTTTCTCTATCACACACTCCCTTTTTCTCCATATACAGTATATCGCTGTCTGCCCTTTCTCCTTTCCTCTCCCCTTCCTTCCGCTCCCTTCCTCTATCTCTCTCTCTCCCTCCCTCTCTCTCTGCATCTGTGATGAAGGTAATCAGATGAGCAAAAAGTCAGACGAGGTTAATTACATCATCTTTCAGTGCTGAATGATGTCATCATCTTTAAACAGAAGCTCATGTTCCAGGAGGATGCTGTTCTGGATAAACAGTGCTCTTATACCCTCTCCTGGTCAAAGTGTGCAATTACAATACAGTTACAAATTAATATTTTTTATTAAAAGGTTTATCATTGGTTAACATTGATTCCATGGTTGCCATGACAACAAGCATGAGCGTTGTATTAAACATCCAGCCAATCGCACATAAGATGGAGATGCTGAAACAGCACATTACCTTGATCCTGATTCGCCGTGACTGAGTCATGCATGTAAATGAGTCTTCACTGTCTTGTAGGAGTGTACATCCTGATCACAGCAGGAGGGTTGATGATGCTGGTGGGGTTTTTCGGATGCTGTGGTGCTGTTCGAGAGTCTCAGTGTCTCCTCGGCTCGGTGAGTCCTTGTTTTTTTGTCCTGAAGTTAAATTTCTGTAAAAAAAAATTTTCATTTTTTATCAAAATGTCTTTATTTTTATTTTTCTATTCTTTTTTTATAATACCTTACTGTTCTTGAGGGACCCACTGGTTGCCCATTTTACCACAAATTGATCTAATTTCTTGGGATCTAAATAGAAAGTCTAAAGGTGAAGCAAGACCACAAATAGTCGGTACCGATTTGTTTTTCAGAGGTAACTTCTTATACTGACCCTCTCTGGTGAGAAATAATTTGCCCAAACATGGACACATTTGAGTAGATCAGCGAGCGACTTTCTGCACCAGCCTTAAAACAAAAATTGGACACTCGGGGCGGGGCTATGCAAAAACGGCAGTGTCAATCAACAATCGTAGGAGTGGCCTTGATCCATATGACTTCAGAAATAAGAAGTGTTTTAACACTGGGTGCATCTATAATTATACACACACTGCCAACACAAATTACAGTTCAAAACACCTGTAAAAGTGCATGTCGTATCCGATGGATCCTTTAACCAATTTATTTTTAAAATATTTCTTTTTATTATCCAAGCTGGTCATTTCTTTTTTTACTTCTAACTTCACAATCTTGCTATGTTATTATTTTTTTAATTTCCCATCTTTTTTTTCCACACTATTCCCTAAGTGATGTCCTTTATCTCCAGTCTGTCATTTGTCCCTGTTTTTGCCCCTCGTTTCTCTATTTCTAATTCATACAATGTGAAAAAACTGCAAAAAATGAACAGTAAATAAATAATAATAATTGTATCTACTATTTTATAACAAATAAATACTTTATAATAATAATACTATTACTACTTTATTCTTTCTCTTCTTCTGTTTCGTCTTCTTTCTCTTATTATTATTATTATTATTATTATCTTTTTATTTTTTTTAGTGAATTTGTCCTACAGTACATTTACTGTGAATGTGAAAAAAAATAGAAATAATAGAAAAACAAATATAATAAATTCTCGTACTTCTTCTGTTCTTTTTCTTCTTCTTATTATTATTAATATTATTAAGCCTCAGTTTTTATTTTTACTGTAAAAATAATGAAACAGTTCTAGCTATCTTATCTCACAATGACTTAAAATTGTCATATTATAAAATTAAAATAATAAAATTGGAAAAAATTATACATTAAATTTAGAAAATGTATATAAGTGCTTAAGAACAGTACAAACTTCAGACCTCTTTACTTTATTTAACGATGTCTTGATGTCGTTATTTTTTCACCCTTTTACAGCTTGGATGAATGCGTGATTGGTACTGTGGTGTAAATGTCTTGTTGTATGGTATCATGTGTTTCTGCAGTTCTTCGCCTGCCTCCTGATCATTTTCGCAGCCGAAGTTGCTGCCGGTGTGTTTGGCTTCCTGAATAAAGACACGGTAAAATTTTTACACATACAAATATATTCGATTTCTGAAGATTTTTTTTCCATTAGCGCTGCATTTTTTATTTCTGTCTCACCTTCATTCTTTCAGATTATTGAGGACATTCAGGCATTTTATCAATTATCTGTTAAAGACACAAACAGCACAGAGATCATCGAAAGCTACCATCGGATCGTGAGTATCGTGCTGTGGCTTTGTGTGTATGTGTGTGTGTGTCTTCTAATTTTCTCTGCTTGTTCTGATTGTGTTGTGTGTTCATTTTTCCTTTCTCTCGTTTCTCTTTTCTTGTTGCAGTTAAATTGTTGCGGCACCGCCGAGTCACAAAGCACACAGTGTCCCGACCGCACACATGACACTAAGGTAACTTATTCATGTTATTAATTCTTATTTCTTAGGGTTTGTTTTTTTTTTTTTTTTAGAAAATATTATATATTATTTAGTCTGTGTTAAAATCTGTGATTCTCTGGGATCCCTGAGACTCTTCATGTATTCAAATTCCAACAGAATTGTGAAGTAGCCATTGAGGAGTTTTTCAACAGTAAACTCTTCATTATTGGATGCGTAGGGATCGGAATCGCCGGGGTCATGGTAAGGGCATTTAAACATATGTCCATCCATATGTGTTCCAGATTCAGTCTCCCTCCTCCATCTATAAAAAAACTCCACATTTCTCTAAACTCTTTCCACTAGATGGTGTCATGTGACTGTAGAGAGTTGATTCTTTAATTTAGTATTAGTGAGATCAGACAGTAATGTATAAGCAATTTCTGATGTTCTGATTTCATGTGTGCTAAGTTGACCAATCAGCCGTCTCTGTGGGCGGGCATTACAGTCAGCCTCTCATTCGCTTGTCAATCCAAAGTTTTTGTATCTGCAGCCAATTTGTCTGTGAAAAATATCAAAGAAAAAGAAAATTGCTTCCAGTTAAAAATTGCCCTTAGCCACCAGCAAGGGCTAAAGAAATAAAAGCACCCTTATTTATTTTAATCATACCCCCCCCTCTTTTTTTTTGAGGGGGGATTCCAAGCAAGCGGTGCTACCCCTACTTCCTGCAGTAATGCCCCTGCCTAATAGGGTTAAAAATAATAATAACAGCGTTACTTGTTTACAACAGTGGCGTCCCTATTGCCCTTGTTGGGGTAAATAACTGTAAAAGACATGTTAAAGCTGCAAGTTTGCTGATCTACAGACTTGTTTGAAACTGTAGTTAAATAAAACGATACCGTGAGTAGATTCATAATAATATTATTAAAAATATGTTATCTATAATTAAATTAATAAAAATGACTCATAAAGCTTCTGAGTGGCTTGTTTGTGTGTGTGTGGGGGGGGGGGGTTGTAGTTGGTTTTACCACCGTGAAATTTTGAAGTTTTTTTGCAGGATGGGATGTCTAATATCGCACGTTTTAGATCCATATAATGCCCCAATATACAACGACATTCCAGACTCAGACTTTGTAGTAACAGTTTGGAAAAAAACCATACTAATGTGGGGGTGCTCATACTGTATAACATGTCCACAAACCTTTGACCGTATAGCCACATAGCTACATAATTTGCTTACTTTTATTATTAATATAATTCTGACCAGTTTCTGTCTGACGTCCACAGATTATCGGGATGATCTTCAGCATGGTGTTGTGCTGCGCCATCCGCAACAGTCGTGAGGTCATCTAATTTGACGTCCCCATTTGACCTTTAACCTCTGCAGCAATTTTTTTTTACATACACAACAAGAGTTTGGAGATCTCGTTTTCCATCGTTCTGAAAAAGCAGTCAGAAGCTTTGAATTTTCTCATATAGATATATTATTTTTTTCACTTTACCTGCTGGATAGGTGTCTTTTGTGAAGCTGCTTTAAGGAATTTTATTTAATTTATGGATTTCTGTTGAAGTATCTTTTAAGAGGTATAAGTTTTAAGAACTGGGCTCTCTGGGGTCACACGACCGAGTAAGATCATGCCAGTGAGGTCCAAGGGGCTTGTTGTGTATTGTGTACATGCTGTGTGTGGGTTTATAACACGTCCACAGTAGACTGATGAGTTAGCGCTTGATAAATAATCTGTGGTGGTGTACCCAGCTATGTGGACCTGATGACCACCGTTTCAGGTGTCTGGTTGAATCGAAGTGCATTTCTATCCATGTTCTATCCCAACGTTGCTGCCTTTAGAACAGATTTGTACATATTGTTAAGATTTCTACTTTTTTTTTTTGTAACGTAAGTGATGGTAATTATACGTGACGTGCTGTGTCTGTGTGTGTGTCTGTGTGTGTGTAGTAGCTAGTCAACGTTGTTTATTAAGTAATTCCTGTTCAGTGATGATGTATACAATCAATTAAGGTGCCTTGCTCTTTTATACGACTTATATCTAATGAAACTTCTGAGCTCTTCAACCCGTCCTGTTTGTTAGGTATAGTATAGATTAGATTAGATTAGATTAGGGCTGCATGATAATTGAAAAAAACAGACATTGCGATATTTTGTTTTGCTGCGATATATATGTATATATTGCGATATGAAAAAATTTCACCAGATGATTTGAATAGCTGTATTTTGAAAGGAATTTATTATTTTTAAATGATTTTGTAAGCGGGTACGTCTGCGTAAAATATTATACACAAATTATAATCATGGATAAATACAATAGAACAAAGATGCAAATTAAATTAACAATGTTTCTTTCTGGAAATTCAGATACAGAAATAATTGTAATAATTAAATGTAAAAAAATGACACGCTAGAGTCTTCACTGTATAAATTAATTACGATTAATACATTACACGTCCTGTCATGTGACTAAATGCAGATGCGCATGAATGATAATACATTGCGATGACGATGCTGAAACCATATATCGCGCAGCCCTAATATAGATGCAGCTTTTTAGTGTTGTAATTTTAATTTCAACACACACTTGTCCAATGATTGAGTCTGTTTAGCAGACTAGGAAAACATGTTAGCTTTTTACGTGAGAGGAATCGAGTTGACAAGCATCAAAAGTTAAAAAAAAAAAAAAAACGTGTCAATTGTAGCTTGCTTGTAGCCGCGTTTCCATTATCCTTTAAATTGCATAAACTGAAATGGAAAAAAACGCCAATATATCGCAAAACAATTTTTTTTTAGGCAATTTGAAAAAGAAATATTTAGCAAAACTGCAATGAAATAAAAATGTTTTAGGTTTTTGTTTCACCTTTACAGGTCACATGATCATTATTTAAACATGTAGCTGTATCCCTAAACCAAAGATGAGTTCTTTCTTTAAACGAATTAAAGACAAAAAACTTACAGCTATTTAAGATTACAAGCAACAGTGAAATGCCACCATTTACTATTTTTCAGACACGGAAACGCTTTGACAAGCAGTTTCCAGTCCAAGTGGAAAACTTTTAAAACAAAACGTATCTTTTAGACGCTAAATTATAGCATCTGAAAAACAATAGCTAGAGAGTCGCCATGATTTTTGAAATGTAAGAAACATCGTGAAAGTTTCAGTCGCATAACAGTTGGTTGATGGGAATGGCGATATTTTCGAAATAGTTTAGAAAATAAATATTGCAAGCGTTTATGCAAATTTGCAAATTTGTACGTAAAAATGAAAACACGGCTAGCCTGAGTGTAGGGTAAGACTGTACTTCAGCAATGTTTTGATCTTCTTAAGACAGAATTTTTCAAAGTAGTAGAAAAAACGCTTTCAGTTGATGAAACTGTTTTACCTAAAATTTAACAACATATTCAATTAATTAAATGCAAAGAAACGGCAAAACACAGTCTTAATTACAAATAGGAAGCTTTGGATGGAGCTTGCAGTCGAGCGAATGTTCAACATTGCCAATCGATTTCATTTAAACCGAAACAAATGCTTTAGTTTCTCTGCTGTAGACATTTGAAAGCTAATTAGCTAAAACCTCTTAAACATGGACTAAGTGAAGTAGTCAATGTTTTCGTAAGTAGCTGTAATTTATTAAATTCTCTTTTTGCAGATTTTACTGTTCAGGCATGTGCTGATAACATACAGTTTACATAATATACAGTACATTTTAGTTACAGATGCATTAATCCAGAACAATTTTTTTTAATCCAACTAAGCAGTCGATGGTTAAGGGCCTTACTCAGGGGCCCAATATTGGTGGGTAGGTGGTGGGATTTGAGCCAATGATCTTCTGATCAACATCTTAACATCTAAGCTACCACTGTTTTTTTTTTTGGAACACAGGTTATGTTTAAGATAAACTTCGTCAAAATGCGAAAAAAGGAAATGTGTTAAAATTAACGTAAGTGACCTCAGTGATAGGCGTGTGCATGGTGGTTGCTACGACGGGTATTTCCGTTTTCCTATTTTTGTTTTTTAATCTTACTTTAAGTTCCAACAGTAAACACAAATTATATATTTGTTTTATGTACGAAAATTTCAAACTGAACCAAGTAGCTAAACGTAGCTAAATTTCACATTTTAAAGATTAATTACTGTTTTTATTAAATGTTTAAAAATAAGTGGTGCAGATTTTTTTTTTTTTAATGCAACAATTTTTTTTTTTTTTGCATTTCATTAAGTTTTTCTGAGACGTGGATTTGCTTGTGTCCGAGCTGAAGTGAGACTTTTCATGTATAATGAAGCTGAATCTGAACTAAAGCACAGCTGAAATACTTGTTAATAATCACAGCATTCATAAGGACGTACTGAATATCAGCACATGCCTAACATTGATAAACGACAGTACCAGACACTAAACGGTGGTCCTGAGTGTTTCATCGCTTATGGATGCTCCGAATGTAGGAGATGCATGTACAGGATGTTGTATGTAACGTTGCATGGCTTCCCAAAGCAGCTTAGATGAACTGATGTATGTAGTGATGATTTTTTTTAACGAGCTTGTTTTGTCGTACTGTAAACAACACAACGTTATCGTTGTTGATGTTGTTGATTGTGTGTTTTTGGGGAATGAAACGTGTTATCTTATTTATTGGCTGATGAGTTCAAACAGCGGTTAGGCTTCTCAGGATGGACGATTGACATCAAGAAGAACAAATAAACGTTTTTGAGGTTTTAACTACTTGTGTAGTTTTGTCTCATCTCTCAAACAACATTCGGGTTTTTTGGTGTGAACAGCATGTGTGGGGGACGCCAGCTACAGTAAGATGTTGCGGTTGAGGCAACTTGATCACATCACATGACCCAATTACTTTTACCTGTTTAACTTTAATGAGCATCTCATTCGAGTATTTTCTGCAAAGCCAACTTCCTAAACACACTGGCCCTGTCCCAGTACCCACACTGCACTCTAATGTCCTCCACATAGTGTTCAATTTTAAAAAGTGCACACTTTAGTTGATTAGTGTGCTGCTGTGCAAAATTGGGACAATTTAAGGCACGTCACCCATGTGGGTCAAATGTCATTGCTACGTCATCATTGCCACACCCCTCAGACAACAATTGGTGGTACCAGTAGTCGCACTATTCAGAGTATTGCTGCTAAAACTATACCTAACCAACTATTAGGCACTTTTGCAGAAAGTGCACTTCAAGGGCACAAGTAGGTGGAAATGGAGATGAAACACACTTCCACCTTTTAGTGAGAACGTGCAAATGAGGGACATAAGGGTGTAAGTGCAGATATTGGGACAGGGTCACTGAGTGATGCTAGCAAGTTTTGCGGTATGGCAGACATAATAGTGCTATTACTACTTCTCCAAGTAAAATATTACACATAAATTGTAACTTACTTACAACATGCTAATTTACAGCACTCTAGTGTACTTTTCTCCAAATACACAACTAGCATAGGAAATATCCACTACAGAGTACTACAGAGAGATGTTTGAAAGAAATGTTGATACCATGTGCAATTTCTCTAGCATTCTTCTGTTGTCACACACTCCTGATGCACCATATCAAGTTGTTCATGAGTAAATAATGTTGCAAAACCAATTTATAAAGTTGTAAACCCTGCAATACAAAACAAGCTTCTCAGGACATCATGAGTGTTAGCAAGAGCAGCGTGTTTAAGATTTTTTTCCCCAAGCTGTGCTTTGGACTTAGTGTCAACTTCCCGGACTGAAATGAAGGCAGCAGGTGTGGGTTAGGGTTTCATCCTCACTGCAAAGTGCGCAGTTTTACCCCAGTTGTCACATTACAGCTCACGTCTGTTGCTGGGGTTTTACCAGAACGACCATCAGGCGTGAAGAAATGCAATCCGGAGAATATAAAAATTTTTACAAAGAAAACGTAAACATTTCCCAATAGCAGGATTATTAATCGCATTACACTCGGGATTAGGAATATTGATAAAAAATGTGATATGCAATAGCATGCTAAATAATGCGATATTCGAAATGCAATGTATTTTTTGAAATGATAAAACAAACATGTTTCTTTACAAAACATTTAACGTGTGTTTGAAGACTTTTCTGCCGAGCATAGCTGACGGAAATTGTGTTTGGTTTTGGGGTAACTGTAAAGATTGGTCGTGTTTCCCCTTTAAGTTGCCACTCGAGATATACATGTTCTACATAGAACTTGGGTCTGCATGTGGACGTGTCTTTTACAACCCAAATACCAATGTATCTTCAAGGTACTTTTTCATTTTGGCACTAAATCGTCTGCAGCAGCTGCAGATGCCTCAGGATTATTAAGATTATCTCGCTATGACTGCGTAAACATATCGCAACTAACATTCGCGTGACAGACGTTTAACTATTTGCAGCAACCGAAAACATTAACCTTATATTATTATTTGAAGTAGTCAGTCGTTCATTTACCGCAAACCGTTGCGATATGTATATTGCGATAAACACATTTTCGAGATTTGGATTATTTCGACATATTGGCAGCCCTAAATTACACACACACACACACACACACACACAAAAAGACACACAAAAAGGACATACAGGGCACAGTGTATTATAGGCTCCTTATGGTATCATTTTGATTTCATTTAAACGATTACAAAAATGTATGCTATAATTAAAAATGGCATCCCAATTCTTATTGTGTTACATATGAATAGTAAACATGGTTCAAATACACAGGGGTGTTCGTAGGGCACTTTACACTGATATAGATATCTATAGGATAAACATGACAATGAAATGGGGTGGTTTTGAGGTTTGTCACTGATTAAAGTGTTAAAAAAAGGGTGGACTTTTCCTCATTTTCACTAAATATGGCCCAACAACAGCTAGCAGCCGGAGTGATAAAGGCAAACTTCCTGTGATGTATTTCCTTTGATACACATAAAGCCAGCCAATGGCAGGATAACACACACATGGACTCTTCTGCAGTCCCCCTTCTGCATTTGTAAGCTCACCAGTGTCCAGGATTGGCTAGTCTTGCTACGATTTACAGGGTTGAGAGAGAGAAAGCCGTAACGTAGACTCACAGTATTATGGCAGTATTATTTTTCTGAATATATAATTCATTTAATAAATCCAGTTAATTTCAGATTTTAGCATCTAAAATTTTGAGCTTTGTAGTTCGATAACCACGTAGCCACACCCACAGAATGGGTTTTACACTGTAAACAGGATTGAAACACTTCTGTCCAAGGCTACCCACTGAAGTATCGTTTTCTCTTTAAGGTCTCAGACTAAGTGGGACAGAGAGCTGAGTAGAAGAAAGCGGGACTCTGGGGCAATAGTGGGTCTAATATTTCTTCATCAGCTTCCCTTTTTCACTTCCTGTAGTTTCTTTAAATGAGAGATGAAATTTACTTAACGAAAAATCCGTATAAAACTCATTTAGCCAGCACATGGAACTGTATTTAGAACTATACAGTTCAAAAATAATGTATACCTTATGAAGGGAAGTTAATAAAGGGATATTAAACTGTATAAATTTCCATCTAAAGCCGGTTTTACACTGTGCGATTTTAGCCACGATTTGGTCGTCTGACCTGGATTTTGAAATCCTAAACGATTCTGATAACCCTATGTTGAAATCTGTTGTCATTAATGGCGTGTGCACCAGCAGCCGTTGCGATCAGTTTTTTCCTGCAGTGTGACTTTTCGTACGACGACCATCAATTCCAGAACCAATAGGAGTGGCGAACCTAACGACGCAATTACCCATGACAACGTCAAACCACCGGGAAAATTGTAGAAACGAGTCCCGTGGACAAAATGGTAAAAAAAAAAAAAGGAACTTATTAAGGCATGTTATGAGCAAAATACTGCGGCAGACTGCTAGATACCGTTTAGCGAGAAAACACGGGTTGCTAAATGTGTCGCAGTTTGATGACAAAAAACTCCGGATGCATCTTCTTGGATGCCTTTTGACTGTACAGTCTGACAATATCCCACACGTGACATGGGGATAATATTCGTACAGTCTGACAATCAACAATCGCGAGAGACTATTAAAAAATCGCACAGTGTAAACCCGGCTTTAGGCGTCGATTCCCTCACTGAGGGAAATCGGAGCCTGGTCCTAGAGATATTTCATTTAAAACAGCTTCTTAATAAAAGCCACTTGTAAGATGCCAATGATAGCATTTACTTAGAAAATCTCCAACTCGCACCATGTCATTCAAATGATCACAGTGTAGCTGCCATAGAGAGACATGTGGTTCCAGTTTATAGCATTCCGAATCTGAAGTTGGGAAACTGGCCCAGGACGAATTCCCCAACGCCGATGAAATAAACCACCTGTGCGATGCCGAATAACGGAGCGATGACGAGCGCTCTGCAGCCGGCGCCCTTCAGCAGAGCAGAGGGGCCTTCTTTACGAACGATCTTACTGCAAAAAGACAAACACACATAAAGAGACATTTTAGAAAAAAGATAGCGTATCATCACTGTGTTTAATATTAAAGCTATGGGTCGGCGCCATGGTGTAGTGGGTTAAGGTGCCGGCACTCACATGGTGCTGTTGCTCTTCATTATTTCATCCCATCCCCCCACCCCTTCCCTGTTTCATCTTTCCAAAAATATAACTTTTATTCATTTTGATTTAAAAAATGTAACCTAGGTCTTTTCATTAACTGCTAATTAACGTTACAACCCCAAAATATGTCTGTAATCGCTAAGATATGAGGCTCACACCTCTAAATGCTAACCGCTAGTACACAAAACCAAGTAAAAATCCACTTTTACAAACCTAAATCAGAGCTATGTTTGCTAGCTTAGCCTGTACAACTGCTAACCCTACACAAAACTCCACTTTGTATACTAATTAACCGACAATAAGCAAGTCTAAGTATCCTTGTCTTAGACTGACAAAAGTCAAAGTCTATTTGTTATACCTGCACTCTTTTAATGGAGATTTGTAATAGTTCACAAACTAATCATTCTCTAATCGTTTCCTCCTAGTGAACAGGTCGAACAGGTTCACCAAATCAGACTCGATCCTTTAAAACGATTCATGTCTTTAATTAATAATTAAGCACTGATTAAAATCATTTAGTCTGACACGCCTTTCTTACATGCCTGACACGCCTTCTAACTCGAAAGAAACCAATATTCTAGAGTTCTTAAGTTATATTATAACAGTACACTGACTGAACTGCTGTAAAAAGAAAAGTGATGACATTATTTGCTACGTATTACTCACAAGCTTAACATATTTAGCTACCGGAGGTTTTTGAAAGCAGATATTATATCTAGCATTCTGTCAGGACGTCAGTCAATCTGTCAGTAGTCATGGTAACGATACCTGACACAGTCCAGCACCCCGCTGTACGTCTCCTCTTGTGCACCTTTAGTGAGAGACTGCAACCTCGTCTTCACCACTGATTCAGAAAAACATCATAATTACTGTTAGTCTCAGCAATGTTATGCAATCGTGACAAAACATAAGCTAAACTTGACTTGACTGACTAACTTAGCTTAGTTTATCTTAGCTTAGCTTATTTTAGCTTAAAAACTAAACATAGAGAGTTGACAGAGCAATAAACAAAACAATAAACATGAACTTGGCTAGAACACACTCAACTTGGCTTAGCTTGACAGACTTACAACAGCGGTACAGGGACACAACTGAAATCCACGACAATGGGAAACACAAGGGCTATAAATACACAAGACTAACCAATAGGAACATAACAAATAAAAAAAGGGGATCACATGACAAGGCGGACATGAGGAACAAGGATCACGTGACGAGAACAAAACAGGAAGTAAACAAAGACATGAACAATGAATATGAACTCAAAACATAAACACACTAAACATAAAAAAGATAAAACATACACATGAAACATGAACAAAATGAAACATGAAACATAAACCAAAACCTTACAGCAATACACACAAACACACACGTACCATCACAGGGACTGACAGCTACAGCAGCTACACATCCAGCACCACATCCGGCAGCAAAGTTCCAGTAAAAAGGTGCGTTTATAGCCTCCGATGGTTTTCCTAACTGGTTCAGGTGAGCAAACAGGGGGAAGTAGACGACAGAAAATGGAATATCTCTGAAAAGTAAACAATTATAGGAAACATTTTCTCTCATTAATCCTGCTTAAATGTATGCAAATGGTCAAAATATATTTTTTAAATAAAAAATTATGAGGAGACTATATTTAAGCCAAACTATTCTACGGTACCTCATTAGCGTGGCTCCGAGTCCTTTATAAAGTCCCTGAACACCGTAAGTGCGCAGTAACTCCTGTGTGATCTGGATGGCTGATGTTCTTCTGATGTGTGTGGTTGGTCCAAGGCTGTAAGCACAATTAATGACAGTGCCTCCTCCTCCTCCGAGTTTTAGAGCCGGGATCACGGCTACATTTCTTTGAGCCACTGCAAGAGGTACAAACACAAACACACACACACACACAATAAAATACACACATTTAGTCAGTACTGTATACCACGCTAATTTTAGTAAAATACAGAATATTTGTAAATATAACTATATAAGGCAAAATTATTGATTAATTCTAGAAATTTGCTGTACTTAGTTAATCATTTTGGAGGGTTTTTTTAACTAAACTACATAACATGTACAGAAAAATAGCAACAAGTAAAACGAAACCAGTAAGAAAAAAAAATTGGAGTAAGTAAAATTATTTATTTAAAATTATAGGTACCCTCTGAAAAGGGCAGGTTGAGATGGTAGGTACTACATGTCACATGTACTACATTTTCCAATAATGCAGCTCAGCCAATGCAACTTCTAAGCTAACTCAGGCACATAAACACTACATTCTTTTATATTTTATGTAGTATTTTTGTTATGATTAAACGGCTAGTCTTTATTTGCCTTGGGATTTATTTATGTATTTAAAGACAAGTTGCATTGGCTGAGCTGCAATATTGGAAAATGTAGTACTTGCCACTTTATAAAAAATAAATAAATAAATAAATAAATCTTTTTGTAAATAATTCATCTTACCAATCCTTCCTGCATCCTGAAGTTGAATTTTGAGCATCTCCATGGGAGTGGTTACAATCACCTGACACACCCCCGCTCCACATCCTGCCAGCATCTCTTTAAATATACTTAATTTGGAGCTTCAGTGAAGTGAAAAAAAACATGTTTCTATTTATTGTTTATTCAAAACTTGTCGATTGAGCTGTCATAATTTTACCATATACTAGATTTTTTTCTATATTCGAATAAATATACTTACTCTCCTTTGCTAAAATGATGACGGAAAAAGTCATTCGCCGCTAGTTTAATGGCCTTCTCAGGGGTCACCAGGGTCAAATTGACTGCTGCTCCTAAGAAAACACAGAGAACTGACTATTTAAAAAGGCTTAACACTAACAGTAATGTTAAATAACTACGATGCGCTCATCTGCTCCTCTCAGCCTATCAGTACACAGTGTTACATCATTATATAAGTGAGGAAAGCGTTATTGGAAAAAGGTTTTTACCTCTATACATGCCGAAATAGCCCTCAGACCGCACCGTCTTGATTAGACAGTCCAACCTAATTAAAGATAAAACAATAAATTAAAGTATTACTTAAAATACTTTTATTGCTAGAACTTCAATGGTTTGTGGACACCTAAACATCACAAATAGTCAGTGCCACCTCATAGAATGGGGAAGGGGTAGGGGTAGTAAAAGTGTCTCAAGCAGCTAAAACTCTCTTCTATTGCTAAGATCAGGGTTTAGGCCACAGTATGACCAAACTGCCAATTTAGGGCCCTTGAGCAAGGCTCTTAACTCTTTTCGATGCTCCAGGGATGCTGCTTTATGGCCAGTGCTGGGTCACCCAGGTACCTTAAGTTACTTTGGGCCGCTTTTTTTTTTTCCGCTATCCCCTAGTCTCTCCTGTTTACCTGGTGTGTTTTGTCAAACAGAAGGCAGGAAATACCAAATCACCAGGTCTTCCAGCTTATGATTGACTAAACACATCTAAACCAGATAGTGGAACAATGTAACTTTTCTTACTCTGCTGTAAAATATAAAAAAGATGTTCGTAATCGCATACTACTGAAGTATGTACTTCCTGGCCGTTAAAAAGTACATTTTTAATGGATAATTATGAACTTTGGACGTAGTACATCCACCGTTTTAATATTAGCATGTGCCAGTGATCTGACTGCTGTTGAACAAATGTAATTTAAGTACAAGGAACAAGTTCCATCGATTTCCATCACTTCCACAAATACCAAGTCGTCTCCCGTGGCCTCGTAGGCTAGTAAAGTTTAAATCTGTGCAGGAGTAGAAAATCATCAAGGAAACTAGTTTATAATAAAATTTTATTTATGATTATACACAGTACAACATATAATGTTTTTTTCTTCCCAAATTCCACCTTGGAAAGTTGGGATCCGGGCGTAGGGTCAGCTATGGTACAGCGCCCCTGGAGCAGAAAGGTTTAATGGTCTTGCTCAAGAACCCAAAAGGGGAAGACTCGGCAGTAATGGGGCTTGAACCCAGGTCTTCCTGGTCATCCAAACAACAACGCAGCACCTTAACTATTTTTAGCCACCGCATACTGTAATTTGCATACTAAGGTTTCAGAAATACTACTTGCCTTGCATACTCAGTTTCACCTCCTATATAGCATTAAAGTGTTTGTTTTGTATGGGGCCAAAGACTTCTATTCTAACAGAAAAAACTTCTCTTTTGTAAAAGCTTTTTTGCGTTCATTTAAATAGAAAGATTGATGTTCCAGTTTATCCTAAAGGGTTTTCATTGTTTTGTTTTGTATAGTGTGTGTATATATATATGGTTGGGCAATGATCATAAATGTAAAATGTGAAACTACAGAAACGAATAGTTTAAATGGCATAGTTTAATCTATTACTTTGACAGTCAAGTAGATGAAATTTTTAGAAGTGAGTCGCAGCTAAAAAGGGAATAGTTTTAGGTTGCGTAAAATAATATTATAGCAATCGTGGCATAAAGATGATTCAAATCTTCAGTCTTATTTGCAATTTGTCAAACGCATAATCAAATACCATCTTCTATGTTCGTCGTAATTTTAAATAGGGGCATCTGGTAACATACTATTTTTCACTTTGCTACCTGTGGCGAAAATAGCTTTTAGAGCTCATCCAAAAAAAAATAGATGTAATTTTAAAATGTAGCTAACAGGTAGTTACATGACTATGTGAAGTTGCATACCAAAGTAAAATGCCCAAAGATAACAGAATATTCTGGTGCAGTTTGCAAGCAGTGAGGTGATTAAACACACAGCGATATTACATCAGCCAAAATGCAGGGAAGTGATAGCTTAGCTGTTAAGGTGTTCGATTCCCAGTACAACCAAATTGCAACTGTTGACCTCCTGACCAGGACCCTTAACTTCTAATCATAAGTCGCTCTGGATAAGAACATCTGCCAAATGATATGAATGTAATCCGTTCTTTGGAAACCAAACCCCTTGAACTAGAAGTGAAACCGGTTCAGCTGAGTTTTTCTGTAAAAACCTGCTCGGACCTGCGTATTTCTGACTGCTCTAAGCACTTTTCTCTCATTCTTCATCCGAATTTGACATTTCTGACATTTTGTGTTCAATTGGAGTGCTCCAAAGATAAGCCAAGACAACGCAAAGTGAGTATGTGATCCTACATGTTTTTGTACACTTGCTGGCTGCTGCGTTGATTCTGAAGTCTCGTCTTGGCCAAATCGATTGGAAACACACACGTGACTCCGACCATCCCTGCTACACCTCCGTTAATAAGCTTTGCAGGAAGGCTGATGAAAAAAACAAAACAAAAGAGTCTGAATTGTCATCTGACTTTTAAAGCATTTGACATTTGAGTGTGATTTGAGTTGTTTGTAGGATTTTTTTCTTCATATGTATCTATATTCTTTTGCTAGGTTGTTGTTTTTTTTTTTTTTTTGCTAAAAGCGGCTTATTTGCACTTTTAACATAAAATTTTGTGGAAATTTTTCTGCTAAAAGGCCGGGGCTTCAAGAAGTTACCACTAATGGTGGGTGTGTCAGCACAAATTCCTAAAATCCTTGTTGCCCTCCAGGTTAATACACTATACTTTACTATGTGAATAACCTGAGGAAAGGCTTTGATTTGCATCGAAACTGCATGATTGCATCGATTCCGAGTGACCAATTATTGCATTTACATTAACATTTGCTTATACAATTATATTTGTTATACAATATTCAGGTTGTATAATTCATTGTTTTCGTAGCTAACGCTTGCTGCATTTAAAAACACATATAATGCATGAAGTATCACACATTTCACACACACACACAAACACACACCAATATATAAACAGAACCTTACACGTTACTAAACTTGAACAAACTAAATCAGTAGTTAAAGTTATTAATGTTTCATATTTACACATTTATTAGATTTCCTACCTGACTGGTTGCTGAGCCATGGTAACTTGTAGTCAGGGTGTGCGTGTGTGCTGTGTGTGTATGTGGGTCTGAGGCAAGAGCAGAGCAGTCTAACAATGTGGCAGAGCTTTATATAGAGGCACACACATACAGCTCGAAGCTATGCAGCTTGACTCCTCCCTCCACACACACACACACACACACACTCGAAAAACTTTTTCTAACTGTCTTTGTAATAAAATAGGACGTTTTATTAATGTTATTATTACCGTAACTACTTAACTGCATGTCAAAATGTAAATGTTTTTAAGTTTTTATTGGGCATCAGACAAATATCAAAATAAATGTCAATTCAATATGTTATAGTATACACTACCATCGACACATACACACACGACAGCCGGCTTTACATTCTAGTGATGGCGTTGTACTAGACCTATACATAATAACAGCATCGATATCAATAATAATAAAACTAATAATGAGCTTTAAAATTACTGGAATTTAGAAATTAGAAAACTAAAACTGAAATAAAAAAGGAAAACTTTTTTTATATCCTCATAGTGGAATGCAAGGTTAAGTAACAGTATAGAATTTCGAGTGGAAATGGAAATGACTTAAGCTTAAGACAAGGTTACAGTTTAATGCTAAATTAAAAGAAGAAAAAGAAGAAAAACAGAACTTGTATTTGCATGTTTCTTTCACAAATATGAGAACTCTGTTTTTTAGTTTCGGGGCAAAGCAGCCAAATGTTTTGTTTTTTCAGATGCACAGGAAAAAACTACAACGATTTCAAACCATTTGTTCGTCATTTCGGATTGTTGGTAAGAGTGTGAGCGTTCTTAAAATATAGATTATAGTACATCAATCATCGGCAGGTCAGATTCAATAGTTTTAACATTCAGTAAAAAAGGTAGGTAGGTAGGTAATATAATGAAACATTAATTAGAAAATACTAATTATATTATTTTCCCAAAACAAATACATGACTGCTAAAGGCCCAGCTAAACTGTATAACTAGTGTGTAAACTGATTTTTAAAAAAGAAGTTATTAATTACATAACACAATTGAAGTTAATTTTAAGTAAATAAAAAATCTAAGTGAAAATACAAAAATACAAACAGATTTTGTTATATCAAGACACACATTTTTTCAAGGAGTTCCAGGGCTATGACTGACTTACAGATTCTTTTTAAACCTATTAAATGTTTTAAATGAGTCAATGACAATTTTTGCACAGGTTTATATGATTCTTTATGGTTTAGGGTAGAAAATTGATAAAAGATTTGAAAATCATAGTTGGTAGTGTAAAAAAAAACACTTATTTTAGCTTGTCAAGACCAGTTCTGTTCACAGTGACCCCTTTTCAGTGTATGTTTCTTTAAATGTTAATGAGTTCTGTTCACTCCACCCCTGGTTTCCGTGGGGTGTTTCCACTGCTACAAAACCATCAAAAAATGTCATAAATCATTAACAGACAACATCACAAACCACCTACAAAGGTAAGCTTAATGTAGTGCTGCCATGTTATCTTTACTGACAACGTACACCGTTTGTAATAAGACAATCACCTTTAAGCATTGTTAATTATAACCTATTATGACTTATTGTCATGGTCACGCCAGGTTCCACAACCAACCAGGGCACACCCTTACCTGAGTATTAATCAGAGACACCCGCGCCTTATCACTAACTCACTGTCTGCTCTCGCAGACTTGCTAATCATTAGCATCCTGCTACTGACCTGCTTGCCTGATTCTTCGGTTCTCAGAGCTCCAGCACCAGGATCCAGACCCTCCCAGCACCAATACTATCTCTAATACTAATACTAAACTCTGGCGCCTGTCTGGTTCTTCATAACAATTATATTACGAATGTTGTACATAGACAAGACAACATAACAGTGTCCTCCGAGAGTTTACACTTTAGCCGTGTTCATCAGGAAAATTGATAACTGTAGCTCAATATTAAAAAAAAGGTGATTTGCAAAGATTTTTAAAAAATACACGCCCTTTTTCTGGAGGTGAGTCAGGGACAGAAATAGTCGATACCGATTTGTTTTTCAGGAGTATCTTATTTTCAAAACCTGCTTTAGACAGACTCTCGTTTATAAAGCAGTCTGGTAAGAAATTATCTGTGCAAACATGAACGTATTAAAGTAATACAAGGGGGCGACATTCTGCTCCAGCGGCAAATTGATGCAGGACCTCTCACTCGGGGGGGAGGGTTGCCAGATTGGATTAAAAATCTTCTAACCAACTACAGAGTAAAATCCACCCATTAAAAAAAAAGCTTAGAATGCCTAGTATTTGGAAACTGGGGGGAAAAAATAATAAATATATGTAAACTCCCAGACCATTGTATCAAATAGAAGCCCAAATTTTACCAACCAGCCTAATGCATTTTTTCGATCTGACGTGATAAAAAGAAGCCCAGTTAAGCAGGATTTGCCTTATCCGGCAACACAGCTCAGGGCAGATCTATGCAAAAACAGCAGTGTCAATCAATAATTGTGGGTGGAGCCTTGGCCCGTGTGATGTCACAAAAACAGGCATCTGTAAATGGCTTGATTTGAGAAAGATGACTTTGACATTGATTTAATTTAATGAGTCACTGACTGGCTCTTTATAACGATAGCGTGGTTGTGTACACACACACTGCAGACACACATTACGGTTTAAACAACGTGTAAAAGTTCATGTCACATCCAGTGTAAGTTTTTATTGTTATTATGTGACTAGTGTGAATGTGTATGGAGGTTATATAGAGAGAAGAAGAGTTTCCTGTGTTATTTACTTTAATCAGTAAACTAACGGGATGTTTTATTGCATCAGTATCTGAGGGGAGGAAACCGATGAGGGCTATTTTAAGATGAGTAATTTAATACAGAGCGAGTGATTAAGTTAAACTGGGTCAGATTGAAACATGAGCCACCGCTTCATCTGTGAAGGGATTTCTGAACAGCATCAGCCCGTAGCCTCAGCTGCCATATAAACATATCATATCTGTTTACAGCAAAGGATTTTATTCTTAACTCTTAGAAGTTGTTAGAAATAATATTTTCTACAAATGTTACAAATCCGTAACCTCATGCTATTTTATTGACTAACTAGTACTAAAATATCAGCTTGCTAATTCTTTGGCTAATCAGTTGCTAAGCAGACATTGAACATACATGACCCATGGTGGCCGGTCACATGACTTTCTGTGTTGTTTAGTAGAATCAGTTTTAAAAAAATTGAACTGTATTAGGCTTGTTTATTTATAATATTAAGACTTTTATGATAAATAGTCCAAAAGATTTTAGTCTGATTCTGTAGGACATGCAAAAACAGGTAATAATTAAAAGCAAAGCTGAATCTTAAGTACTAGATTTATTATATACTGTAATGAAATAAAAATGGTGTCTTCGTGTGTCCCAAAACAGGAAAAACACTTTTAAAAAATAATAATAATACCTACAATTGCATACATAGTGGAAAATCCCAAACTACTAGAGGGCAGTAAAGTAACAACTATCTGCACAGCAAAAACACAAACAGAAATATAAAATTATGTTAGAAAATTAAAATAAACTGTAAGTTTTGGAAATAATAAATATTAATTAATTCGTTCGTTCATTTTATATATATGCTTATTTCCTAATTCGGGGTCACAGGGATCTGCTGGAGTCTAAACCAGCCGTCTTTGAAAGGGTGAAAGGCAGGACAGGGGACACCCTGGACAGGTCACCAGTCCGTCACAGGGCCACACATACACACACACTCACTCCTATGGCCAATTTAGAATCACTAATCAATCAATCTAGCATACATGTTTTACCTGGAGTAAACCCACACAAGCACGGGAAGAACATGTAAACTAACTGTGGGAAGTGGTGGCTCACGGTTAAGGTGTTGGACTAGCGACCCGAAGATTGTGGTTTAGTTGTATAAATGAGATAATGCAAGTCGCTCTGGATAAGGACGTCTGCCAAATGCTGTAAATGTAACTGCCCTGTACAAAAGCCTGGATGTGTGTTTAGACGATGTTCCCATGTATTTGGTTCCACTCTTATTTCTATAATAACCTCCAGTTTCCAAAAATGTTTTCCTTCGCTGTTGTAGGTAAGGCTTTCCTTATGGGATAACTGAATAACGCCCCCACCCCCCTCAGGTCTGCTTCACTCATATCACCCTGGCAACACAAATTAAACTCGAGTTCTCTCACAGGAGAGCAGCAAGTATACTGTGTGTGTGTGTGTGTGTGTGTGTAAGACACCTGTGCCTCAAAACACGGCGTGTGTTACCATAGACACCTGAGATGTTTACTTACTTTTAAGCTTTCATAGAGCTCAGCCTTACAAACTAATGGAGCAAACCTCCAAAGACACTGTTACACCGGTAGTAACTCTATGGAGACACACACACACACACACGCACACAAATATAAAATGCAGTGAAGGTTAAAAAACACTTTGAAACACTAATTGAAATGCATTATGAGCAGCTCTATTACCTTAAATACGCACCTTTAAGCAAACCTAATGATACACCGTAGTGTAGATTATTTTTTATTCTTAGTTTCAGTAAAGAGATGCTGAGTAGACCAAGCTAAATAGATAAAAGATATAATTGGAATAAAATTTTGTTAGTATTCTTTAAAAGTAAGTAAGTATCCTTTTAGTTTACTTTTTATGGACTGGTTAAAGATACACTAAATTAAATAATACTAACATTTACTTGGTTAATACTGACAAATCTGCAGTTGAGTTTGAGTCTATCTGCTCTGACTTGTACTGACAAAATAGTCTATTTATCATATGAGGGGGTATCAAAAAGCCTTGTGCTGCCATCTGTTGGCGTGTCTCAAAACTTTTTGATACCCTCTTGTACTTGAACACTTTTCATGGAGATTTGTACAAAATAAAAATCTGTACAAAAATAAAACTAGTTAGTTACTGAAAGTTTACTACTTTTTTACAGAAAAAATGCCATTTAAAAAAAAGATTCATATTTATATATAACCTAAAATAAGACGAGTTTGACAATAAGACTAGTTTCAGCTACAGACGTCACGATCACAGACTACTAGCGCATACGGCACAATCTATCTCTGACACTTTAGGAGTCTTTAGTTTTAAGGTCATCCTCTGATTGGTTGAAGTGTACAGGATTTCTGGGAGACGTGTATGTTACGTTGTTTAACAGTCTGTCTGGAAAATAACCAAAAGCCGTCTGATTAAAGAAGTGAGCTGTTGTGTTTGTTATCGGTGGCAATGGCCATTATTACAGATTGATTAAATGCCTAATTCTCAAAAGTATGCAAGGTTCGCTGTATAAACTGTTTAAAAGACGGTCAAGAGTTTTGCATAAGGCATCTAGTGATGCCCCTAAACATGGCATTGGTTGATTTACTTGTCAATCATTCGTCCTTTTGGGCGGACCTTAGCCATTCAAAAAACGGCCAAGGTTCTGTCAGTCTAAAGGTCTGGCTACATAAGACAAAGTTGTACACCAAAAGTTGGTCAAGTCTTTATTTTAGTTGCAGTACAAATGTAGTGGACTGTACTAAACTAAAAAATGGCCGATTTGGTCTGAAAAAAAGTATTAAAATAGTACACTTACAAGTGATCTTACAAGTGATCAAGTGATTCATAAATGAACTTTCAGTTTTTGTTCCAGTTTCACAATGTAGATGTTTGATTGGCATTAACGTCATTTCATCTCTCTGTCTACGTGTGAGGGCGTGGAAATGTTCACTTTTAACGACAGACAAAACACAACTCAATAGAATTGGATTGAATCCAATCGCATTTAGCATAATTGGAATGACAGACAAATTAAATGTAGCACATGGTTTATTGGACCACAGAAAACATTTCAATCCTCAAAAATATTATGTCTAAGAAAAAATATATTCATCTTGTTTTATTAAAAAACAGTCCAACTTAGAGCAGGTTAAGGCATACGATTAGAACTTCAGTAGATCTCTGTGTTATAAACATGACTAAACCACTGAAAGGGCAACACTTCTGCCTTTACTTCCTGGTGGTGCCGTGGATACTTTTTGGTTTGGCAGGCCAATAAAGATCCTTTCTTTCTTGGAATAGACCATAATATTTCCTTTATTAGTCTCGTAACGTTTATAGTTTTTCCCCTTTGGTTGCCGATTCAGTCGCATCAACTTTTTAGTTTCATTTCACTGAATCCTTTTTCCTAAAAATCTTTTTTTAACGGTAAACTTGTTTGTTTTGCATAGAAATTAGTGGTTCAGGTGTTGTCTGCTGTCTGAAAGGGTTTAAGCACCAGCAAGCTGCTACCATTGGGGCCCTGAGCAAGGCCCTTAACCCTCAGCTACTTATTTGGATTAAAAGAATGAGATAAATGTACGTTATTTTGGATATGCCATATGCTAATAATGTGAAGAATGTTTGGTTGACTGTATAACGAATCCCCAGCAATGATATAAAGCTTCTTTATGAGGTAAAGAATGTCCTTAATTCAAGATCATGTTGCCTTCGAACATTTCCTCATTCCAAGAGGATAAGAATAAGGCTGGGCATTTTTCTTTGTCTATTGTAAACAGATAAGCTGTAATTTTCTGCTGGTACTTTAGGATCTGGAAATAAATTTAGTTCCTGTCTGTTCTGTGCAATAACCTGTGTTGAGTATATTTTGACGAAAGCCAGGCTCACACTGTGCGATTGTTGCTTGTCAACACTGCGCACTGTACGAACCTGATCCTCATGTCACACTGTAATATCTATTAATATCTATCTGATGTTTTTGTCTTCAAAAACAAAACCTTAGTAGTAATTTTGGTCATGACAATAACTTTCTTTACTTGCTGTTCTGTCCACCGGACTTGTTGTTGCGTTACCTGCGTCATCAGGTGTGCTTATCAGGTGCTTATTATGGTTCTTGGTTTGACCGTCGTGGAAGGAGACGCCAGGCTGCGAGAAAGTGTCTGAAATTTTCTGACACTGCCAAAACTTTTTTCGTAGGAGAAAAAATTAGCGCAGCGGCCATTAAACTAGCTATAAAAGACAACAGGTTTTGGTTTAGGACTATATAATATTATATAATAAAAATATATTAGGATTTCAAATTTGGTCTTCCACAAAACACCACACAGGTTGATACTTATGTAATTTCTTAACATTAAAACTGTAAAAAAAATCTTTTATAAACTAAACAGATTTTATTTCTATTACCAGTAATTCAGCCTAACGGACGTTTTTGTCCCAGTCTGTCTTTACCATAAAAACACCATTTTAATCTTCACCTTTCTCTACAGGATGATTGGTAGATTAGTGAAATTTGCCATCACTTCTAAATCCTCTTTCATTAGATACTTCCAAAGACATTTACTAGCAAATGTCTGGTCCTGGTTGCCCACATACCCGTTTCTGGATTCATAGAGTGATGCAATCTATCAAATAGGGTCACATGACACATTTTGTTGCTAAAATAAACACCATTGTCTATATCATTTTTTTTAACCAAACCTGGATGTTTCGTATGATCACCCAATTTTCCTGACTGTCAGTCACTCTGATATTTAAACATGATACTGATCTGTTAAACTCCTGGTGAGGCACTTTATATTCGAAATATCCATTGTTTAGGGTGCCCAAAGTGTGTCTTTCCGTGCACTGTACTTCACTGGCTGTTTTTGAAAAACTTTCACCAAGCTCCACCTCGGCAGAATGGAGAACGTCCTTTCCATCCTGTCCTGTCTGAATCACAATACGTGAAATCATGACTGGTTTCTCAAAAGCCAAAAGAAAGAAGCTCCCCACGTTTATAGGGGTCGTGCCCCAGAAATAATCAGCTCCCTGACTGTAGGCTTCGTCTGGATTATGGTTTTTAAAAACGTTTATGTTAGTGTGAACAGTGGCTGGAGGGTTATCAGCAGGATTATCGTGGAAGTCATCATCTTTGAGGTGATTGTAGGTTCCCTGAAAGGATGAATACGTTCCCATGTGCTGGAAAAGGGACGGGCGAAAGCGGATGACCTTGTTCTGCATGAGCAAAGTGCGGAAGTGCGACAGGAGAAAGTCACAAGGCATTTCCTGATAAAACAAAAAGAGGAAGTGAGCCAGACGAGAGAGATCTTCAGAGCGGTACAGTTTCCCAATGTATCCCAGCTTGGAGAACTCCAGCGTCACCCATCGTGAAGCTCCCTGTGAACGAATGTGGCCCTGAATAGAGGTCAGAAATCCTTTAGAGCAGCTCACATCGTCCTCCAGCATGATGTAATACTTGGAAAGCCTGGCGCTGAAGTCCACCAGGAAAGCATAGTCTACGTTCTGCTTGGATCGGAAGGTCACCCGATCCGGCGCGTCGTTAAAGTTTCTTTTCAGGCCTGTTAGGGGAGGGTAGTTCTCCTCGTCAGCGTGGATTACTAAAAGCTGACCCTGCATCAGTCTTTTGGAGAACAGCTGCTGAACGGTGGTTAGTATTTCGTGAACCCAATTCAGGTCAAAATCAGCCAGAAGAACCACCACCACCATCACAGAAAGCTCCTCTTCTGATGATTGACTGAAGATAGAGTGCAGGGTCTGTAGAAGATAATCCTCTTTTTTCCTCTTCACAGAAGAGAGACCTATAGTAAGATACCCTGCAAATGCAAAAAATAAACACAAGTGCTATTTAAATTTACAGAATTTGTCAAATGCCATTATAGCAACTTACATTTCATTTTATTACACAACTAAGCAATTCGGGGTTAAGGGTTTAGCTCAGGTGCACAGCAGTGGTAACTTGGGTATCAAACCCACAAGCTTCTAGTTAGCCCACTTTTTAAAATTTTGTTTAATTTTCGTATATCAAGCAATGTTTGTTCTTACGTTGGTGAGATGGAATATCTCCTGCTAACAATCGAACAGAACCTCTGAGACAAGGGATGTTCTCCTGAGGGTCTTCAGAGCATTTTTCACTGCTGTAGTTCCCGACAATCCAGGCAGCATCCTAAAACGAAAGAAATTAATTCGTTATGGGACAATTACGTCTTATTTTTATTCTTTCACAGTTGGTATGACTGTGTAGTTCATACAGTACGCCACCATTTCACCTATGGAAATGGTCCAACATCAAATCTGCCTTTTTTGTGTTTTCTTAATGGTATTAATAGCATAACGTTAAAGAAGAGTTCCTCAACAGTGGCGGTGGCGCCTTCACCAGTTACATTAAAAAAAAACGTTCGAGGAAATTACCAAACGTTTTGCATAAGTACAGTGTCTACACCTAATCTAAAATGTGTAACATCTGAGGACTTAAAGAACCCAAGTGCACATACAAAACACCTGGTTTATCATGTTTATGGGCTCTTTTTAAAGTCATAGGAAAAAATATACCAAACACAAGAGAAAGGAACAAGTCTGTAAAAAAACAAAAACCGGGAAATGCATGCTTAGAACCTCACATATAGAACAAAGCTACAGCAAGACGCCCCAAACTGACAGGGAAACAGAAAGCTATAAACTGGAAAGTGGTGGCTTATAATATAATAATATTCAACGTCATTGTCATTGTGCAAGGTACGTGTACAGAGCCAATGAAATGCAGTGTTTTTCGCATATTCCATCTTAGTAAGTTGGGGGTCAGAGCGCAGGGTCAGCTATGATACAGCGCCCCTGGAGCAGGAAGGGTTAAGGGGCTTTCTCAAGGACCCAACAGTGGTTGGCTTGCCGGTGGTGGGGCTTAAAACCAGGTGTTTCTGGTCTTCAGATCAGCAACTCAACCATTTGAGGCCCCACTAGCCCCTAACCCTAACCCTAACCCTATGGTTAAGGTGTTGAACTACCAACCCAAAGATTGTGGGTGTGATTCCCAGCTCCACCAAGCCACCACTGTTGGGCCCCTTAACAAGGGCCTTAACCCTCAATTGCTCAGTTGTATAAATGAGTGGCAGAGATAGGACCAAAACCAAGACACTAAGTATCTAAATTAAGTCACACACAGAGCATATTGTACCAGGAGACATGCTATGCCAAAATTAAATAATTAAATAAACTTTAACAAACATCTACATAGTGTACCAATATAGATTTGGCTATAGAAAATCCAGTGCTGCCTACCCACATGGCAACCACCTTAATATTTATCCTAGACAGGTACTGACAACATACACAACTTGTATATACACAAACATGCTCTTACAGGCTGTTCAAAAAAATATTGCCAAGTGTGCTCATTGCCTGACAAGCCCACCAGCTGGGTGTATGATCTTGCTTTTACATTTAGAGCTCTGTTTGCTCAACGCTAACTTATTTCCTGCCATATTTCCTGTTTGCCAGCTTTAGTAAGTCTTTTAAACTGAAACTACATCTGTCTCTGACCCGATCACATGACAGTGGGGATCTAGTACGGGGCTTTTTCATTTCTAAGCATGTGTGTTTGGAAGATTAATACTGGAGCTCTGGTATGGAGATACAAATGAGAAATTGACAATACATGGATGATAGTAAATCCTAAAATAACGAGTTGGAAAAAATAATGGTACTTAAACGGTTAATACTATAATTACTAAGTGTATGTTATTCACTGAGAGTCAAGTTAAGTGGGTGGGATTAGACTGTTATTAGTTTAGGACAGAGAAAAACCCATTTATGGTTAAACCAAGCACATGATGAGTCTCACGCATGGCCTCAGGGCCCAAGTTTAGTCATTAGTCAACAGACCATCGTATAAAAGCAATGTCTGTAGAATGAGTTAAAACCTTAGGCTAAAAGAGAAAAAGGGAGAGAGAGGGAGAGAGAGAGAAGCCCAAAAAAAGAGGCTAGACGTCTCTAGACATAAGCAAAGCCTCTTTATTATTGTGTGTGTGTGTGTGTGTGTGTGTGTGTGTTACCATGCTTTTCGTTTCTTGTTTTGCTTCTTGTGTTCTCCTCCTCGAGATATACAAGCAGGTAAGGAAGACCAGACAGACGAGCGTCTGTACAAGTTTTTTCATGTGACATCTCATCCTGAAGACGTCTGTAAAGGAAAAGTAGGTTACCACCACACACACAGTCCTCGTCATGCCTTTTATGTGCCTGAAGCTGTTATTAAGTAGTATTACAGGACATCATTTACCTTTCATCAGCAGACTTCACACGGTCGGCTGTTGAAAGACCAGTCCATCAGTTCAGACTCAAGGTTCAATCAGGTTTAATCGGTTCTCTTCAATCTGTGTGTTTACAGGAGAAGTAACATCATTAGCACAACTCTTAATAGTGTATCGAAAGGAAAGTGTTGGTGTGTAACAACGCATGAAAAAGTGGTTTCTTGGTGGTTAACATGTTGGATTGGAAGATCAGACCCTCAACTGCTCATTTGGATACAATAACCACTCCACCATTTCACCTATGAAACCCACAATCTTCAGGTTGGTAAACCAACACTTTAACCATAAGCCACCAGTCATCTGAGGACTTAAAGAACCCAAGTTCACATGGTTTATCAGGTTTTATAGGATTTTTTAAAAGTCATAGTTAAAAATATACCAAACACAAGAGAAAATAACAAGTCTTAAAAAAAAACAATAACTGGAAATGCACGCTCACATAAAGAACCTCACAAGAACCAGATGAATTTCACAAACAGATAATCAAATCATCGAAACAATCTAATCATCAGATAATCTAATCAGCAAGATGCCACCAACATGTTGGACAGCTGATTGGAAGATCAGGATCCTCAACTGCTCATTTGGATAGAAATTTGGATCAATGCACTTTGCGCTGAATGAGGGCATCTGCTCAATGCCAGAAATGTAAATGTAATGTAAATGTGTGTGTAGGTAATTATTCATCTTTGCATACCCCATCTTTGCTCAAAAGTGTTAACAGTTTGTGTTATCTTGTGTGTGTGTGCCCGTGTCTGACTCCCTGATGACATTGACGCAACCCTAGTTATTGTGTAAGAGCTGTATTGTGGAGCTGTATTGTTCTCATTCAATCTTCAATCTTGATAAAACATTCATTCAGAGTAGATTTGGTGTCGGTAAACTGATATCTCATGTTTGGGCTTATTGAAAATTAAAATAATAAAAGTCATTTTCATATTGTTAACAATGGTTCTTAAAATGAGAGCTACACGGAGTATGGCTAAAAGTAATTAACAAAAATTAAAAGTATATTATACACAGAATGATTTTTACTTTAATTTATGATGAATTCATGTCTTCTCTAATCCAGCCATCGGCGGAGCTGAAATAAATTAACAGAACTTTCGCCAAAATTTTAATTACTGACAATTTAACAAAATTGAATATAATATTAAATTTTTTTTTAAAGTTTTGATGAATTAACATTTGAAATAAAATTCAGTGTTCACAACAATTCAGATCCTACAGAAAGTAAGTTAAACAAGGAAAGTCATTGTTAAACATTTCTGGTTTAATATTTATCATTTCTGGTTTATATGTAAAATCTTTGTCCAACCGGTCTTACGTATATATATATATATATATATATATATATATATATATATATATATATATATATATATATATATATATATGAAAGCTGGTGAAGGCTTATCAGGTTTTTAAGGATTATAGGATATATAATTATAGAATTATATATATTTTTTACAATAAACAAATATAAAAAGTTGTCAAATATTTTAGGCAGGAAGAATATGTGTGGAAGAAAAAGTTAACGTTTTACTAAGTAACATATTGAAAATAAATAATATGCAAACCTTTTACATAATAATGCTAATTAATCAGACATAATTTGTGTCACGTTCGATGTTGAACAGTCTTTCATTTGAGCTATTATTTTATATAAATCCGACCGATAAATGTGACCTGATCCACCAGTCTTCAGGCAGTGTTAACAGAAAGTTCTTTCATATCATTTATTTCACCCATAAACCCACTGCACAGAGCACATGTCTGAGCGTGCATGTCTTCAAATCTTATGCTTTTGGCTGAGAGTGCATGTGTCTGAGTGCGCATGCGCGGCTCACAGTGCATCGTGTCTTCAGCCAGACTTTATTACAGCCCAGAATAAACCAACAGGGTGAAAATGCGAATTTTAATCATGTAAAAAGAAAAAGGAAAAAAGAAGGGGGGGGGGGAAATGACAGAAGAAGTTTTTTTCTTTAGTTATACAACTATATATATATAGGTTCTTACCCAAATCGCAGAAAATCAGAAATAAAACCGACTGAAACTCCGGAGGTATTAGGATGCTACAGTTTGGTTGTTATTGATCAGGTCCACATGTCCGGGTTGCTGTTCTTGTCTTTTTCACCTTTTTTGTCAGAAAATCTTTATGTCCTTATCGTGAGCAAGGAGGATGTTGCTCCAGCACTAAATTATTTCCGCGTGCGTTCTTTCTAATCTAGGGTTGAGTCTCTCTCTCTCTCTCTCTCTCTCTCTCTCTCTCTCTCTCTCTCTCTCTCTCTCTCTCTCTCTCTCTCTCTCTCTCTCTCTCTCTCTCTCTCTCTCTCTCTCTCTCTCTCTCTCTCTTCTCTCTCTCTCTCTCTCTCTCTCTCTCTCTCTCTCTCTCTCTCTCTCTCTCTCTCTCTCTCTCTCTCTCTCTCACACACACACACACACACACACCCACCGAGTCATGTAAAGTAGGTAAAGCTCTAAACAGGTAATATCTAACATTGAGGTTGTTATTATTATTTTTTATTCCTCTGTTGGATGTCATCCAGTTTTGTTTATATTCTTCTATACAGATAAACAAGGTTAATAAATTAATATGTATTAGATAAATTACAGTTTTAAAAAAAATACAAGATATTAAATATAAAAATATTAAAAAGCTGCCTAAATGACACTTTTACAATAATTAACTCTATATAGGGGCAGCATGGTGGCTCAGTGGTTAACACTGTTTCCTCACAATGTGGCAGGGGTCTTTCTTTGTGAGGTTTGCATGTTCTCCGCATGCTTGCGTGGGTTTACTCTGGGTTCTCCGGTTTCCTTCAAAAACATCTATGTTAAATGGATTGGTGATTCTAAATTGCCCATAGGAGTGAGTGTAAGTGTGTGTGTGTGTGTAGCCTTGTGATGGACTAGTGACCTGTCCAGGGTGTCCTCATCCTTTCAGAGACGGCTGGAATAGACTCCAGCAGATCCCTGTGACCCCGAATTAGGGAATAAGCGGGTATAGAAAATGAATGAATGTTTGGAACTACAGATTTTGCTATTTCCAACAATACAAGATAAAAGACAAATATCATATTATCATAGATTCCTTAACATCATAACATCATTTTCTTGTTTTGGTGACAAAGGCTTTTAGATACAACAGTATAAATTAGAAAAGAAAGAAAGATCTATACACAATTAACCGCCAGCGTCACGAATGCAGAATTTAGATCGCATGTGCAAATATGTGCACATTCTAAAGCCATTCATAGACAGTCGTAGCTGTTAGCTAACGTGTAATTTTGCTTGCTAGATCCGCTTGCTAGCTGCAGTAACATTAGCTGATCGGTTTTGGCTACAAGCTTTTGAGGCTATCAATTAATACTTAATGTTGGTTAAATATTCAAATTGCTGTATCATGTAGCACTGCTTATTAATAAATAATAAAGTATAAGCATTGTACTTCTACTGAACACCGTTTAACATATAAAGGCGTAGATGGTCAGAAATTAGCAAGTCGTCTGATTTAGCATTGGGAAATATTACAGCATTGACACATTTTGGCCTCACATTTGGACCTCACTAAAATGTCGATCCTGGTTACAGCTCCGGGGTAGAGGTCAGGTTATACTATAACGAGGATATAGGAAAGGTTCATTGTTCACTTGCTTGTGTTTTTCAGTTTACATTCACTGCAAATAGTACAAAGCTCAGGGTGCAACCCGGCTAACAGGAAATGTTTCTATTCATTTTCACCAGCGTGTTTTGAAAGTTGTCTAAATGTTATGACAAAATAGTTCCTAAAAATAGTCTAATAAGATTATAAATATTTATACATTTTTGGGATGTTAAAAGAAAACCTTTATTTTTTTGGAACATCCTCATGATGATATATATGTACGTTATGAACGTTCTCAAAATGTTTAGATAAAAACGCTTTTAAGACAAAACCATTGAAGAACCATAAAATAACGTTCTACTATCGTTAAACAAACCGGAGATTCTCACATTTTTAGAACATTTTATATCGTGTTCCCAAAACCAAAAAAAGGCTTTTCTTTATACTACTGTCTATCTATCTATCTATCTATCTATCTATCTATCTATCTATCTATCTATCTTTTCATCTATCTGCATGTCTGTTTATCCATCTATCCATCTATCTTTTCATCTATCTGCATGTCTGTTTATCCATCTATCCATCTATCTATCTATCTATCTATCTATCTGTCTATCTATCTGTCTATCTATCCATCTGCATGTCTGTTTATGTCTGGTATATCTAATCTATGTCTATCTAGCATATTATCTGTTTATCTATTATATTATAGATTCTGTCTATCTATCTATCTATTTGCATGTCTGTATATCTATCTATTTATCTATCTATCTGTCTCCATCTCTTTTTTTGTCTCTCTTCTTCAGAGATCAACCTTAATAAAATATAAAGTCAATAATCGACACATCACTGTAGGTAAAATTGTTTATATTAATAACAGGTCATTGAGCATAAAAAAAACTGTCTGTGGTTTTGAAAGTAAGTATCAGTCTGAGTTAGCTGAGCTCAAAGTGTGCAAGACATTTAGGACTATGGACACAAAGCCATCGATAATTTCCCGGTCCTCAGGGTGTTGTTTAATAGACAGCGAGAGGTTGTCAGTTCCGTCCTGCAGGACCTCGGCGAGGATCACGCTGCCACCGCTCCAGCTGTACATGTAAAGCTTCCAGGGACAAGCGTCGCTGCGGCTATACGCTAAAATCTGGATCTTTACCAACTGGAAGGCGGAGTTTAGAGTGTCAGGTGAGACGGAAGGGCGATGGACACCCAGACACTGACGATGCACCACCTGCAGCTCCATCCACAGCTTTTCAAAGGCATCATGGGATACGAGAGGACTTAGGGATAGCCTTGGTTCTTCTGAGGCAACAGGTCTGCCATCGGTGCCTCCTGCTAACACGGACAGGCATATGGTGGAAGGCTGATGATGTCATATCCTCAATATATTGAAATACTTATTATTCTGCAGTAATAAAATAAAATAAAACATAAAGCAAAGTGTATCAAGAGTACCTTCTGTTAGGGTTCCGTTCCGACAGCCATAATCCGGATCATTTATTTTGATGTCAACATCGGAGATCCCTGCAGGAACGTCCTGCGCACGGCTCTCGGCTCCTAAAAGAGGATCCAGCGTGTTAAAACTGGAAGCCCAGTGGTTGACAGGTTCCTCAGTTCGTCCTGTAATGACGGTCATGGACGGGTCTGATTTAGGTCCCAGGAGAACCTTTCGGGTTTCGTTCACGCCACATTGCAGAAGTCTGTAGTAGAGCAGAGCTCGATCGCGCACACACATATTACTGTCCTCCTCTGTGGAGGAAAACAAACAAAATGATAAACTCCAGGTCACATGCTGATCTTTACATATTCAGCTGACTTTTACATTACTTTTTCTAATGGTTATCTTAATAACTATTTTATCTAATAACTATTCTAATTCATGTATTACATTTATGTAATGCCAAGCTTTTAGCATTTATCCAATACTTTGCTCATTCAGCACTCATCTAATGTTCAATCAACATTCATCTAATGTTTTCATAACCTTCATCCAACTCTTTACACCTGCCAACTAATATTCATCCAACTAATGTCTGTTAAATATTTATTTTTGTTTAACCTTCACTAACATTCTCCTAATGTTTATCCAACATTCGACTTATTTTTATCCAACATTCGTCTTTTATCCTATACTCATCTGATAGCTGTTAAACATTTTAAAATTTACCTACTATTTAAAGTTTATTCTAATGTTTGTTCAACATTCAAACAACATTCAGCTAACGCTTCTTACATTCATCTAACATGCCCATCTAATGCTTAGCTGTGGCTTATGTAAAATTTATTGTGATCTAACATTTACCTAACACCCATTTAACATTTATCTAATGCTCCTCTAACGTTTATCTAACATAAATCTAACATAATTTAATATCCATACCAACATTCCTTTAACGTTCATCCAATTTACATTCAACTTCAGCTAGTTCATCCAATGCCTAATTAACACTTATCTCAACATTATTCTAATGTTATATTTATCTTGTGCCATCTAACGTTCAATTAGTGCTTGTCTAACGTTTATCTAATGTCCAGCCGACATTTATTAACTACCCATCTAACGCCAGTCTAATGTTTACGCGATGCCATCCTGTATTTATCTTATGTCCCTTTAAACGCTAATCTAACGCTTGTTAAATGCACATCTAACGATCAGCTAATATTTACCTAATGCTTATGCAACATTTATGTATTGCCCCTCGTAAATTATGGGCTGCCATATAACAAAGACTGAGTAACTAGTCCAAACGATCGAAGCATGGTGAAAAAATTTCCTCACGTCTTACATACCGATAAAGTAGTGTAAAAGACGGCCCAGCATGTCCTGAGTCTCTGCTGGCCGGGACAGAAATAATTTCAGCGTTGCTGTGAGCAGTTCCTTCTTCACTGCAGAGGAGGTCTCCATCTTTATTCCATCTATGAAACCTTCCAGTACATAGGGGGCGTTACTGATCTGCTCTCCATGCACTCCAAGTAA
Source organism: Bagarius yarrelli (assembly GCA_005784505.1). NCBI lineage: Eukaryota > Metazoa > Chordata > Actinopteri > Siluriformes > Sisoridae > Bagarius > Bagarius yarrelli. The sequence continues at coordinate 309,684 of VCAZ01000079.1, read as the reverse complement.
CCATAACAGAGCCTGTTTACCCTGAGACAGAGCAGGAGTTTGTTACCTGGAGGACAACCATGACTGTGACCTCATAGCAGCAATTTTTAACGTTTATTTAACACTTATCCAACATCCACATAGTAATCATCTAAACACTTATACAGAGTTTATCCCACATTCATTAATCTTTTTTTTTAACATTTATCCAATATTTATCTATCGCTCATCCGGCACTCATCTAACATTTAATCAACATTCATCTAATGAATGTTTACATAACCTTCATCCAACTCTTCTCAACTATTATCTAATATCTGTCTAACCTTCACTAACATTCATCTAATATTTATCCAACATTCGCCTGTTTATCCAACATACGTCTTTTATCCTACACTTATCTAACAGTAACCCTAACCCTCTAATGTTTAATTAACATTCAAACAACATCCAGCTAACGCTCCTTACACTCATCTGGCCTTCATTCAACACTCAGATAACATCTGTTTAACATTCTAAAACGTTTCTGATACAACTAACAACTATCTGCATCTACATTTATGTCAGAGTGATTTACATTTATCTTTTTTATACAGCTAAGCAATTGGGGATTAGGGGCCTTGCTCAGGGGCCCAGCGAATGTGTATCTAATGTATATTCGAAATTCAAGTAACATCTTCAAATCGCTTATTATGCACAACAAACTTTCATACAACATTCACCTAACGTATTTATCTACCATCAATTAAAAGCATCTAATCTTCATTTGGGAGTGTGCAGGGTTAGGACATGACGGGACAGAACCAGAAAGAGCTGAAATCAAATCCGGGTCGCCGGAGCCTCAACCCACATCCAACCTATCTAACACTTTTTAATGCTTATACAACATTTAACATATATCTAATGTTTAATACACAACATCTTACATCTGTCTAACATTTATTTAACGCCTAATTAACATCTGTCTTACCTTCAACACTCACATAATGTCTAACGTCTGTCTATCATTTACATTTACGTTGATGACATTTGGCAGAGGCCCTTATTCAGAGTGACTTACATTTATACAACTGAGCAGTTAAAGATTAGGACCCTGCTCAGGGGCCCAACATGGCGGTGCTGGAAATCAAACCCTGATCTTCCAACTAGCAGTCCCTTAACTGCTGCACTAACACTCCTCCTTTTATGTAATGTTTAACTAATATAAATTTAATGGCTTTCTCACGCCATCATATAACGTTCATCTAACATCTACCTAACGCTAACGTTCCCCACTGGCCTTTCATTCATCTCACTTACTCCTGTAGGCTGGTGACTGAGGGAACAAAACCCCAATAAAGCAATAAAACAATAAAACCAGGATCTGTTTCAGCGTTCTCAGATAGAGGGGTTGAAACCTCAAGTCTTTTAAATAAATGTATAATCATGTATACTATATGCTGTGATATTCTTGATGATGCATATTCATGTTTGATATCATTTTAAAGGTTATGGTGCGAGCAGTAAAAGGGTCCGATTCCTGTTTTTCTAAGTCTGAAAGTACAACAGTTAAGGTACTTTTATTTTACTGATATTTTGCACTCCTGTAAAAGGTGCGTCCTCCTCAGGATACCTGGATTAGAGATTCATTTACAACCCTTTTAGATCACGAGGTACTAATCCGTATACTTTACCAATCAGGGTAATTGATGACTCGTTTCCTTTCTGTTGGGTATTTAAGGTACATTGACAAAACACTCAGGGAAGCATTCTGCAGCCGGAGCTTCCCACACACTGCTGTGTGTCTCGATTGTCAGGTATAATATAGATTCAGTGACTTTTATTTTATACTGTTGATCATGTTATGTATGTCATTTGATATTTTGTATTTTACTGTGTAATCAATGTTTTACCTGCCTGGCTTAATAAATTGTTATTGATTCATTGAAAAGTCTTCAGAATAAGTTATTTCCGGTAGATTAAAGAGGAGTCGTTTGTTAGCGCAAAATCGTATGTCAGGATAAGATAAACTGGAGTTAAATAGTGAATGGAGCATTGGGCACATTCCGCCAGATTAATGTCTATCACCTGGCTTAGCAAGCTGTAAGCACGTGGCTAAGGAAACTATTATTATGTTCTGAGCAAGCATTGGAGCGGCCAGACACACTTAATATTAGCAAACACTACAACCTCTGGCCAAGTTTAGACTGGCAGTTTTGTGACCGTGAGACCCACTTAATCGGCCGGAGTGAGGCTCTGTGCAACATCGGGTCCCTTAATGAACCAAGAGTATGAGAATTAATTAATGATCAAAATCTAAAATTATGATCAACAGTCAATTGAAGTTATTTACTAAAATTGTAACGTATAAAATGGAGTCAGATTAAATAGTTTACAAAGCTAAGTACAATTTAAACTACATTTTAATGATTTAAGTAATTATTATGAAAGCGCCACGGAACGTCTGAACACGAGATCCCTTCACCCACGCCACTGGATTCCGTCGTTGGGCTGGTGGGTGGTTTCCTTGAAGGCCACCGAACACTCGCCCCCGGAACCTATCCGACATCATTCTTAAACCTCTGATTGACTAAGAAAATGAAATACAAAAAAACCTAGTGTATACAACATCCAAACGTGTCCAGGAAAATTCCCAGCATGCAAATATATGCAAATCAGTTTACACAGGCAGAAAGAGGCAAATTCGGGAAACAAAAACTAAGAGAGAGAGAAAAGAATGTTCCGTTTGCACTTTTAGAAACCACTTAAAAATAAGAAGAATTTTGTGTTTTAATACCTCATCGTCTTGTGGGAGATCGTCACAGCCCTCGACAGCACAACACACAGCTGCGGTGCTTTGGGGGCAAAACCAGGCCAAGTCTCTGTATGTCTGTAACACAGCTACACACACACACACACACGCACACACACACACACACACAAATACATTTACAACATTTGGCAGACGCCCTTATATATAGAGCGAATTACAATTATCTCATTTTATACAACTGAGCAATTGGGGCTGGGAATTGAACCCACAATCTTCGGGTTGGTAGTCCAACACCTTAACCATGAGCCACCACTTCCCCCAAGCAATCCTTCGAGCCAGATTTAAACCAGTGACCTAAGAAAGATAACTTTATGCAACTACAGTCCTCCGCTCTACCAACTGAGCTATTCGAAATGGCTCATAAAAGTTTAACTGTCCATTGTACAAATTGAAAATAACCTCAACATACAGACATTATTTGTCAAAATAGCTTAAAATAAAACAAATTCATTCTGATATTAAATACACAAACAAAAAAAAATAACAAAAAAAAAAAAAAAAAAAAAAAAAAAAAAAAAAAAAAAAAAAAAAAAAAAAAAAAAAAAAAAAAAAAAAAAAAAAACATATAATTTAACTCTAATAAAAAATTAAAGATAAAGAATTAATAAAATAAAAAAAAATTAATGAAAAAAAAAAAAAAAAAAAAAAAAAAAAAAAAAAAAAAAACAAAAAAAAAAAAAAAAAAAAAAAAAAAAAAAAAAAAAAAATATATATATATATATATATGTCGCCTATGCCACAGACCTGGATAATACAGTACAGTATAATAAAATTGTAATAATAAGAATAATTATGTTGGCTGTTCATTACACACACCAATGAAAATGCTTTTCCTATAGAAATGATCAGTCCGTCTAGGATTTTGCATCTCGTTTTGCGGTTGTTGCAGGTTAAAATTTCAGATTTCACAGCAACGTTTTAAAAAATTGTGCCACATGTTGCAATAGTTTGTTGTTTTTGTTGCACTTAAATTGAAGAATTCATCGATTAATTTCACTACAACATTGCACGCTGGGTAAAGGAGTTGAACTCTTTTGGGAAGAACATCAGAGAATTGCAGTAATTATTGTTAGTCAACGTCGCACACGTCTGCATCTTCTTCCAAATAACAAGCAAGGAAGTGCATTCGATGATGTGGTTAAATTTGCTTGAGATTGATTGATTGATTGACATCACTGATTGATACAAATGAGCTGTAGAAACGAAATGAACATCTTCTGACCAATCAGATCTCAGATCCTCTTCGTTTTAAGGAAAATTAAGCGCTTTTATTAGTTTAAAATGTTTTGAGAAATAAAGGAAAAGTCTTGACCCACGTCTACCATCACCTGATTGGCTGAACTCTCATTTTACAGAACGACAGGCTCAAATGATGCTGTACGACACACGGCAGGTCAGATTTCAGCATGTTTACACAAATACTGAACGGTTCACTGGGAAGACAGGGAAAAAAAAAATCAGGAAATGAGACAGCGGCTGAAGCGTTGACCGAGCGAGGTGTGGTGTGTGTGTGTGTGTGTGTGTGTGTGTGTGTATCTCTTACCAGAGGTGATATGTTCCTGCTTTAGTGCCAACAATCCTGTCAGAATCTCCAAGCACTTCTCAGTATAGGTTCTCCCGATGCGACCTACACAGCGAGACAGACATTTTAATCGATCAGTATTAATCGATCACTATTAATCTACTTATTTAGTGATGTTTTACTCCATTTCGTAAGCATGAATTGGGTACAATCACTCCTGTATCCTTCAACATACTAGATAGTATTCAAAGTGCAGGGATGCATGAAGGCAAAGCAAATTTCAAACAAAAACAGAGCTGTGACGAATCTTATGGAAATCTCCTGCTTCTGTGTGTGTATTGATGTTATTTCTGTCATTTGGTGCTGTTTAAATGATCTCACTTCCCACTGCTGATGTGGAAACTACGAGTATGTCGTGTTCGCATGCTTCAATGTCGGAAATGAACATGTAACGTAGACGTCAGGTTTCTACAAGAAAAATCGAAATGCTGATTTTTGAAAAGGCCGATAGGGTAGGGGTTGGTTTTAGGTGTCAGGGGTTAGAGTTAGCGCTATGCAGTTAAAGTTAAGGCTAGGATTAGGGGTGAGTGTTAGGTTAAGGTGGTTAGAGTTAGGGGTTGGTGTTAGGGGGTTAGGCTCAGGTAGTTAGGGTTAGGTTTGGTGTTAGGGTTTTGGGTTGGTATTAGGATTTGGGTTAGGTGTTTGTATTAGGGGTTCGGGTTAGGTTATGGTTAAGGGGGTTAGGGTTGGGTTAAGGTTAGGGTTAGAGGGGTTAGGGGCTGGGGTTGGCTTAGTGTTAGGGTTGGTATTAGGGGTTAGGATTGGGTTAAGGTTAAGGGGTTAGGGTTAGGTGTTAGGGGTTAGGAATAAGCATATCATCAGTGGCACCCAGGACCACCAAACAGCCATTGTGGGTGGGGTTCTCCAGCAAGCAACTCCTAACTCATTAGTGACTACCCACAATTCTACTTTATAGTATCTTAGTAAAACAATCTTCCTAAAAGTCAGGAAGTTTTGTACTACCTCAAATGTACTACCTACTTAAGTAGTATCAAAGTTCCCCAGTTGTAATTACTACATAAGGGGACTTCCTATTAGTCAACTCGTATTTACAGTTGTTTCAACATCATGTGAGGACAGCGAAATTTAAGTTTTCCTTTTTTAGCTGTAATTTAACTTGATAAAGCACGAACAATAATCAGCTCCGCTGTGTAAACTTCTGGACTTCGTGAGCAGGTAAAATACTGTAAATGGCCATCGTCTGACGATTCAGTGATGGAGTTTACACTGTACATAAATGTTTGGGTTTTTAGTGTCTATAACAGTATATCAGACTACAAACATGTCTACACATCGCACTGTTTGCGTGTTGCGTTGAGTGTTACCTATTGCTTTAATGGCGGCCTGCGCCAGTTCACTACAGACGTCAGTGCAGTAACTTTTCAGTTCCTCCAGGATCAATGCTACGTTCTCGTCGTTCACCAGCTCCACTAGAATCTCCATTTTGCGGAGTTTGACGTAGGCCGGTTCGGAGAACGCGCAAAAGAAGCGCTTGTAATGGCTGCCATATGCAGTCGGCTGACTGCGCAGAACCTGCTGCACGTGGCAAAGAGCTGTAAAGCGCATTTCCCGCGTGGCAGCACCGCAGGTGGCAAGCAGGGGGCCCCGAGCACGCATGAGGGCGTCGGTCTGTACTGTTGGGTGGGCGGCAGCTAGATGCAGGAAAAGGCGAAGTGTGGCGGCCATGACAGGTGGCTGAGAGCTGAGCAGGAAAGTGTCGATCAGGCTGAGGATGTCGAAAAGCTCGTCATCGGTGCGGGGACGATAGCGCAGGAGGAACGTTAGAACCTCACTCTGAGACCAGCTGTCCAAATCTTTCAGCCTAAAATGGAGTAAAAATATAATGAATGAAAAAGCAATGAATGATGTGATGTTTAGGAACTTTTTCTGCGCTTAATACAGAGCCTTAATACATAAACAACAAGCTGGTGTATAAATAGTTGCATTTAAAAGGCAGGCCCACATAGAGAAAAACAAGCACAGAGGCCACGCCTCCTTCACTATAAATAAAAATGACAGGCACAGAGGCCACACCTCCTTCACTATAAATAAAAATGACAGGCACAGAGGCCACACCTCCTTCACTATAAATAAGAATGACAGGCACAGAGGCCACGCCTCCTTTACTGTAAATAAAAATGACAGGCACAGAGGCCACGCCTCCTTCACTGTTAATAAAAATGACCATAGAGGCTCAGAGGGCATGCCTCCTACACTGGAACTTACAGGCTCGGAAGCCACGCCCTCACAGTGTGACTCACAGATAACGTGGCCACGCCTCCTTCACCAGAACTTTTTAACAGTATAATATATTTTAAAATATTTTAACAGCAGATCCTGTTAAAAAACAACAACGATTGATCAGTGTAAATTTGGACCTGTTGAGCAGATGGTGTGCGATGGGTTTGTTGATGACGACGCCTCCTTCATGCTGCAAAATTTCCTCCAGAGCACGAAGACAGTTTACCATCACTACAGGGTCAGGGTCTCTCAGCAGAGAGTACAGCTCGTTCACCATACCGCCATCTGCAGCAAAACATCATCATCAACAACAGAAAAAAAGAAAGAAAGAAAGAAAGAAAGAAAGAAAGAAAGAAAGAAAGAAAGAAAGAAAGAAAGAAAGAAAGAAAGAAAGAAAGAAAAAAACAAAAGAAAGACAAGATGATTAAAATAGATTAAAATAAAAAATACGTTCTGTATTTATTTTATTTTTTAGATTCTGTCGCCCCCTTGTGGTTTAAAAATGTTTTACATGAACTCAACACTAATTTAAAAAATTGTAAAAAACACATTACAATATTTTTTTTATGT